>JAAALK010000288.1:49583644-49970940 GCA_019279435.1 Zizania palustris
TAGTAGTCTTTTCATGTATTAGGATTTGCCTATAAATAGGCCCCTATCCCCTTGGGGATAAATGACTGTCTCTCATTAGATCAATCTACAGTCCAACAAGTTTTTCGCCACAATAATTTTTGGTTGTCGCCGGCGCAACTTCTATCCACGGCGCATCTCCTAGGGCGAAATTTTACTACGGCAAATTTCAATCCACGCCATTGCTTTTCTTCATTCTCCACAACGGCTGACGCAGGGCTCGGGACCCATGGACGGTCTGGGCGGATAGCTTGACGCGAAGCTTCTTCACGTGCATCACGCCGGCGTGTAAACATGAGATTGATTTTCCCACGGCTGGGATTGTTTTCCCCACTGCGTACGCACGGGAAGGCGTGCAGTGTGTGCATTGGCATGAAATTTGTGCACAACTTTTGAGGGGACAGCAAGCACAGCAACCACGCATAGCTTGGCCATGCACAGCGGCCGAAGCTCTTTAACGCGCAAACTGCAGCGGAAAAAAGATTTCCGGCGAGAGCAATTCAAGACGTACGGCGACGACGACTGACACAGGTAATCAATCTAATCTCCTATTTTTTAGTAGATCAATATTTAGAGATAATCATCCATTAATTAATTAGCCGAAAATTTATTTCGAAATCTCGTTTTTGTTTTAATCTGTTAAATTGTATCTCCTATTTTTCGGCTAGCTAATCAAATCATTATCTGGTTTTTTAATTAGCATGAAAAATAATAAATTTTGTAGTTAATTGTTAATCTGTTAACTTTTTATTAGTTATCTCGTATTATTTATTTAAGTGTCTTTTATCTGCTCGTATAAAAAGAAAAATTTATTAGTCGCAGTGGTCTCTACGTGCAATATTTTCGGTTTATTTCTGAATTAATTTTTAATGATCCATGTTTTATTAATTTGATTAGTATTTTATTTCTATACTGAAATATAAATATTTCATGACTGTTTTCTAGGTGTTTTTATTTACTGCAGTATTTTTATTTAGATTATTTTTAATATCATTTTAATTAGGACACCGGTCAATTTTTAAAGCTAGACAACTGAAATTTTTGAAATTTGCTTTGCAAATATTTTTAGTCTAGTTTAGTTCTTTTGGGTGTTGGGATTAAAATATAGTTTAGCAAGAAATTTTTAGGCGCCCATTCACCCCCCCTCTGGTCGCTACTTTCGGTCCTACAGAGGCCTGGTAAGCGCCATCCGAAAAAACGGTCCAAATCTCTTCGCCCGTGCTGGCGCTCGCGGGCTCGCGGGCCCACGTCCATTCTGCGACGAAGTCAGCGAGAATCTGGGATTTAATGGCCGTCCGGGCAACGAAGGAGATCCCGAACGGGGCCAGCTCTACCGCCCACTTCCCGATGCGACCAGTGGCGTCTTTGTTTCTGAACATGTCGCCCAACGGATAGGCTGTTGGAATGATGATGTCGTGGGCCAAGAAGTAGTGTCGGAGCTTGCGGGAGGCCATGACGAGGGCATAAGCCACCTTCTCTAGCTCGGAGTACCTGGCCTTGGCGTCGGCGAGAACCTCGGAAACGAAGTAGACGGGCCGCTGAACTAGCTTCCCCCCGCATTCTTCCTCCTGAACCAAGGCCGCGCTTGCGGCGGTGCCGGAGGCGGCGAGATAAACTAGCAAGGGACTGCCGGCCCGCGGCGTGGCGAGAGCCACGAGGCCGGAGAGATAATCCTTGATTTGCTGGAAACAATCCTGGCACTCGGGGGTCCATTCGAAATGCTTGGAACCTCGAAGCACCTTGAAGATGGGCAAACTTCGCTCTGCTGATTTGGCGAGATATCGCCCCAGGGCGGCCAATCGGCCGGCCAGCTTCTGCGCCTGTCGCAGGTTCTGAGGAGGTGCCATGTTCTGCAGTGCTTGAACTTGTGTTGGACTTGCTTCGATGCCGCGGCTGGAGACGAGGTACCCAAGCAGCTTCCCTGCGCGCGCTCCGAAGACGCACTTGTCAGGGTTAAGCCGGATCCCACACCGCCGGAGGCTGTCGAAGGTTTCAGCTATGTCGGACCCGTGCTGACTTGCGAAGGTAGTTTTGATGACGATGTCGTCCATGTAAGCTTCCACGTTCCGCCCGAGCTGATGACCGAGGGCCTTTGAGATTAACCTTGAAAAGGTTGCTCCGGCATTACGGAGGACGAAGGGCATCCGGAGGTAGCAGAACACTCCGGCCGGGGTGACGAAGCTGGTTTTCACTTGGTCTTCAGGCTTGAGCCAGATCTGATGATAACCAGAATATGCGTCGAGGAAGCTGAGGAGCTCGGCTCCGGCTGTGGAATCTACTAGCTGATCGATGCGGGGCAGCGGGTAGGGGTCACGGGGGCAAGCTTTATTCAAAGAAGTAAAGTCGATACACATGCGCCACTTGCCAGATGTTTTCTTCTGGACAAACACAGGGTTGGACAACCAGTCGGTGTGACTCACTTCCCTGATGACCCCGGCGCGGAGCAGCTTGTCAGTCTCGGCCTTGGCGAGCTCAGCCCGTTCGGCGGATAGCCTCCGAAGCCCCTGGCGAACTGGTCGTGCCTTCGGGTCAACCGCCAGGGAATGCTCGATGATGGTCCGGTCGACGCCAGGAGTGTCTTCGTCTGACCATGCGAAGATGTCGAGGTTGTTGCAGACGATGGCCTCGAGCTGTGCAGATAATTCTGGCTCCAGGCCCCCTCCGAACTTGATCGAGTACTCTTTCCCTCCGCAGGTCAGGGTCTTGGTGATGACTTCGCCTTCCGGGAGGGGTTTGGCGGGGCGCCCTTTCTGCGCAGGGCTGGCCTCCAGTGGGAGGTTGGCGTCTTCAGCGCCTTCACGGACACTGTGGACCTGCCGTGGCTCTAGTGGCGCCGCATGGCCGTACTCGACCCGGCGGGCCGCGGCTTGGTCGCCCAGCACAGACAACACCCCTCCGGGAGTCGGCATCTTGAGGCAGAGGTAGTTGTGGTGGGCGATGGCGCCGAAACGGTTGAGCATCCCTCGGCCGAAGATGGCGTTGTAGGCGTATGGAGCGTCGACGATGTCGAATAGGATTTCCTCGCGACGCTGGAGGGGCGCGACGCCGAACGCAACTTCCAACAAGACCTGGCCCAGAGCGTCGAGCGGAGGGCCCGAGAAGCCTTGGAGTGGTCGCGAGGCTGGCAGCAGGTGCTTGCGCGACAAGCACAGTTGGTCAAAGGCCTGCACGAAGAGGATGTCAGCGGAACTGCCTCCGTCGACCAAAATGCGACGCACCTCGGCTCCGGCGATGTCTGCCGAAATGACGAGTGGGTCGGCGTGAGGAAACTTGACGCCGGCGGCATCCTCGGCGGTGAAGCTGATGGGGACGTGAGACCACTCCGGGAGGACCGAAGGGCTGGACGTGCCGATGTGCCCAACTTCCCGAACGTAATCCCGACGCTGCCGCTTGGACAGCGCTCCGAGGGCCCCCCCTCCGGATATGGGGAGGACCACGCGCTTGCCACGGTCCGGAGCGGCTTCGAGTTTGAGGGCCGGGACTCCGCCGAATCCCTCGGCCGGAGTCATGGCCTCCGGCTCTTCCTGACGCCCGACTATCTGGACCGGGTCCGGCCGAGGGGCAGAATGCCCCCGGTCAGAGGAACCGCGACCGGACTGGCGCTCGAGGTAGTCACTGCGAAGAGCGAGGATGGTGCGGCAGGAGTCGGTGTCGTGGCTCCGGTTCTCGCCATGGACGCTGCAGTAAAAGGTTCCCCTGGCGGGTGCTCGGGGTGGAGGCTTGGGCCCGGCCTGGCGACTTCCGCCGGGCGTGTGCAGGTGCTTGGCGGGCGCTTGAGGGGTGATGCTAAGGACTTCCCCCCGAAAGTGCTTCCGGTTCCGCCGAGAATCTTGATGAACGAGGTCCGGGCGAGCGGGCTCTGGGCGCCGGAAGTCAGAGGCGCGACGCGGGCCCCGGCTGGGCTCCGGAGGCACTTCGTACGCTCGGGCGCTCGGAGCCCGGACAGGGACTACCATCGCCTATCGGCGTATCTGGCCCTCTTCGGACCGGGCGTACTCTTCGAAGTACGTCATGAGCTGCGCCACTGAAGAGATGGGCTTCCGGTGGAGCTTGTCGAGGAGACCTGGGTGGGTGACGCCTTCCCGGGCCGCGTCGATGACTGAAGAAGCCGAAAGCCCCTTGATCTGAGCTTTGGTGTGCGCAAAGCGCTGGGAGTACTGCCGCAGGGTCTCTCCGGGTTGCTGCTTCACTTGAAAAAGGCTCCCGGTGGACATGGGGGCCACGAAGGTCCCCTGGAAGTTGTTGACGAACTTCTTTTTCAGCTGCTCCCAAGAGTGGATGGTCCCTGGCCGGAGAGACCAGAACCACCGAAGGGCGATCCCTTCGAGCGCCAGAGGGAAGCATTTGGCCATGGCGTCCCGGCTCCCCCCGGACGCTTCTATTGCCAGAGCGTAAGAGCGGGAGAACTCGCCGGGGTCGGAGTCCCCGGAGTACTTGGGGAGCTTGGCGGCGCGGAAGCTCGAACTGAAGCGCACCCTCTGGAGGTCCGGGTGCAGGGGAGAGTCCTCGTCGTATGAAGCGTTCTCCTCCTCCGGGGGGTTCTCGTCGTCGCTCAGGTCCGCGACCGCAGCTCTCGCGGCGCGGAAGGCTGCCGGGGGGGCCGGGGGCCGGAGCGACGCTTCCTGACGCCACAAAGCCAGCTCCGCCTTTAGCCTGGCGTTCTCGGCAGCCAGGGCATCGGCCTGGCTCCCGCTCCCCCCGGAAGTTGTGTCGGGGTCCCGCGAGCGGACGTAATCCGTCTGAAGGGACACTACTACCAGGGGTCCACCTGGGGGATGCTGCTCCGGCGGCCCGCCCGGCGACCCGGCCAGGTTGGCGGAGGTCGGCTCGGGCAGGCCGTCGGTGCCTTGAGCTCCGGGCATCTCTTCTTGCAACTGGGTGGAGCCCGCTGGGGGTGCCGCTCCGACGGTGGTGGTGATGGGAGCTGAAGGATTGGGGTCGACGGTTGGGGCGGGCTCGCCCCCAGCGGTTCGGGTCGACCTGCGCAGGGGGGCCGTGCTCGCTCCCTTCCGGCTCGACATGCTTTGGGTGGATAGGTGTAGAGGACACTAGCTTTTCGGACTAGGATCCCCACGGACGGCGCCAACTGTTGGGACGACGGATCGAACCAGTAGGTTTTAGTGGAAAACAAGAGTAGTGTATTCAATGCCTTGGATTGCCTGCCTGTTACAACAGTAGTGAGGGGTATTTATAGGGCGCCCCACCCAGAGGACCAAGCGCCTCCGGGCTGCCAACGGCCACCCGACCGACCCTGACTGGTAGTACAAACAATAGGTACATAGTACAGACAAGAAGATTCGACTCTGACAGCGTATCGGCCGTGTCGGACGCTTCCTGCGCCGCCCGACACGGCTCAGAAGATCGCGATCCTGTCCTTTCGTACGACCGCCTAGTCCTTTTCCCGCCACTACTCTCTTCGGGCCCGCCTTGCCGGGTCGGCCGAGAGCCCCGGGCCTTCGGCCTCCGGAAGACGAACTCCCGTGTCCTGCGCCGAAGGGCGACCTCCGGCTTCCTCCAACCGGAAGGTGGCCTCCGGCCGCGCTCCTCCCGAAGGTGGCCTCCGGCCACGCTCCGCTGGAAGGCGACCTCCGGCCACCTTCCTTCAGAAGACGACCTCTGGCCACGCTCCTCCGGAAGGTGACCTCCGGCCACGCTCCTCCGGAGGGTGTCCTCCGGCAACGCTCCTCCGGGGGGTGACCTCCGGCCACGGTCCTCCGGAGGGTGACCTCCGGCCACGCTCCTCCAGAAGGTGGCCTCCGTTCATCAAGCCTGGGCCCTCCGGCTGGGGGGCCCACCCCGCCAACTCCAGGGATTATCCCCCCAACAAGAACCTTTTAGGAAATTTTGCGAAGATCTAGGCATTCAGTTATGTTTTGCTGCGGTGAGGCATCCTCAGTCTAATGGAACTGTAGAAAGAGCCAATGGAAATATTTTGTCAGGGCTAAATCGAAGGAGAGTAGGACTAGCAAAAGGACTATGGACCGAAGAGCTTCCGAAGATTTTGTGGTCCATTCGGACTACGCAAACAAGGTCCACAGGTTTTACTCCGTTCAGACTACTATTCAGAGATGAAGCTATGACTCCAACAGAGCTCAAAGGAGGATCGCTTCGCAGTACCGAACCGGAGATTGAAGAAGAAAGACAAGCTTCGCTAGATTTATCAGAAGAAACAAGACTTCCAGCTGTGGCAAATTTATCAAAGTATCATCAGCAGACGAAGGCTTGGTTTGACCCGAAGGTTAAGCTCAGTGAACTAAGACCGGGTCATCTTGTTCTACGAAGCATTATAGCGCCAGGGAAGTTAGGAAATAAATGGGAAGGTCCATACCTAATTGTTCGTTCAGGACGCCCTGGCTCTTTTAAATTAGCTAATTTAGAAGGTGAAGAGTTAGCACATACTTGGCATGCGGAGCACCTAAAGCGATACTTCGCATAAGGGCTCCTTGTAATTCACTTGTAATCATCTTCTAAATTAATAAAGCATATGGTCCAGATAATGCCTTCCCCTCATAGACTTCCAGCTTCCGAGTGGACGCACTGGAACCGCGGGGTTGACCGAGAGGGAAGTGTCATGAAGCTGAATCGTAATTTCGGACATCAAACCATTGGTTTGAAGCTTCCGACATGGGGGCTGACATAATCCAGAGTCCAAGCCACCGGCTTGTAGGCATCCGTAAAAGAGCCCAAAACCACATCATACGGAGTCCAAGCCATTGGCTGGTAGACTTCCGTAAAAAGAGCCGAAGGTGGCCAAAACATGCGGAGTCCAAGCCATTGGCTGGTAGACTTCCGTAAAAAGAGCCAAAGGTGGCCAAAACCTGCGAAGTCCAAGCCATTGGCTGGTAGACTTCCGCAAAAAGAGCCGAAGGTGGCCAAAATATACGGAGTCCAAGCTATTGGCTGGTAGACATCCGTAAAAAGAGTCCAAAGAGACCATTGCAAATTCCGAACCATTGGTTCAACAGAGATCGCAACAATGAGCCAAAGGTGGCTAAAGCAAAACAGAGTTTGAGCCATGAGCTTTGAATATCTGTTAACATAGTCCAAAGTGACAAATTATCTAAGATACTAAGGTATCTTGAAAGTTATCTTAGGTGATTTTTTCAAAAAAAACAAGGGTACTAAGTTGCCATTCTTCAGACTACAAATAGTCGAAGACATTTTATAAGATTTTAAAAGATCTTTGAATTACAGAGGGGCTCCGAACCCCCAAAAAATTGTACTCCGAAGTTTTTCTTTGCGCATAACCATCTTTGAATGCAGTTCGAAGTTGCTTATCCCCAAAGAGGGGCTAGTAATAATGGAGACAATTTTAAATCGGTATTCATTATTCGAACGAATATGTTTACAAATTACATCATGAAAAATTGGTATCTATACCAAGAAAAAGGGTACTAAGTTGCCATTCTTCAGACTACAAATAGTCGAAGACATTTTATAAGATTTTAAAAGATCTTTGAATTACAGAGGGGCTCCGAACCCCCAAAAAATTGTACTCCAAAGTTTTTCTTTGCGCATAACCATCTTTGAATGCAGTTCGAAGTTGCTTATCCCCAAAGAGGGGCTAGTAATAATGGAGACAATTTTAAATCGGTATTCATTATTCGAACGAATATGTTTACAAATTACATCATGAAAAATTGGTATCTATACCAAGAAGGAATCGAAGACCTCTTCGATCTCTAGAGCTAGGGTTGGAACGACTAGTTCCAGTGCTGGGAGTTCTAACAACTTTGCATTTAACTCTCTTGCCTCCCTTCGAAGCTCTAAAGTCCTTCTGTTCTTGTTGAAGCTCGGCCCAAGTTCGAAGTCGTTCGGGGCTCCTTTCCCAGCTTCCAAGTTCTTCAGGTTTTTTACTTCGAAATTCATCTTCGTCTTCAGACCATATAACGTCTTCAGAAGACGAAGTGTTCAAGTTAACCTCTTTTTCTTCCTCTTTAATATAAGAAAGTATATCTTTGGTTACTTCCGGCGCAATTACACTGGAGCTATCTAGAGGAACTAAAAATCGACGACGTTTATAAGCTTTTATAAGATCGAAGGTGGTCCATAATGAGCGAAGTTCGTCGTTAAGGTCTAACACTTCGATATCTTCCGTATGAGGCAAAGCCTAAAAATATGATAAATAAATTTTCATTGATAAATGTTCATAAGCATAAAGCTTTACATAGCCAAAAATCCTAAGGTATTTCTAAACCTGCGGGTTCGGAGGAGGCTGACTGCTTGAAGCTTGGGTCCGAACTTGCTTCTGGCGTTGACCTTCGTCGATCCAAGCCTTGATCGCAGAACGACCTTCGGCTCTCCATGAAGTTTGGAAGGCTCGCTAGGCAGCAGCCACACCTTCGGAAGGAGTCAGAAGCCGCTCGTCGTCGATGGTAATTGGGCCCCCTCCTGCGTCCGGAGTTATCAACCTGCCCAGATCTTCGTAGTAGCGAAGTAGGCCGACAGCAGCCACTTGTCCGGAGAGTTCTCCGTATCGAATGCCCGCTGTCTTCATCTGCTTCGCCACTCCTTGGATCCTTTTCAACCGGCGCAGAAGAGTGATGTTATCATCAGAAGGAAGTGTCCCAGTAGTACCGAAGTACTCCAGGACACCTAGCAGCTGATTCATAACTTCCACAGCCACCTTCTCAGACTTCAGCTTGTCTTCGTTTAGTGTATCCTTCGTCGAAGTTACTTCTCCAAGAACCCCAGAAAGTCTAGCCGTTTCAGTGGTCAAAATATTCTTTTGGTTCAGCAGCTGGCTAGCTTCCTCTTGGAGTCTGACAAGTTCGGTCCCTGCAGTAGCGTGCTCCGCCCGCAATTTTTCAATTTCTGCTCGAAGCACAATTCTTTCTGCTTCGAGCTCTTTATTCGCATCCTCCAAACCTTGTCTGGCCCTGCGCTCCGTTGACACTATATTATCCATTTGAACCACTCGGCTTTTGGAGATGGTAAGATTCCGTTGAAGGACGTTATTTTCCTCCCGAAGACGAGCGATCTCTTCATCATTACATATATTCACAGCTCGGGCCAAGACAATTTGCTGCAAAAATAAAAAATCAAGGTAAATATTTATTCGTAGACGAAATCTATGTTATTTCGTAAATGCTTCGTACCTGGTAAGCTGCGCGTTCTATAGCTGTGTTAAGCTCCGTCCTGTCCGCCTTGCTCAAAATGGCCACTAAGTTGGTCTCCCCTATGTCGCGGCTAGCTCGATCCAAAGGTTTGAGTAAAGTCCGAAGACCGGTTGTTTGCCCTAAGAAAGGAGCTAGCAGGGGAGCATACTTATCGCCTGTTGGTCGTCTTCGTCTAACGAAGGGCCGGAGCGTTGGCTTGTAGTCTTCGGAGCCTCTGGAGACTGGCCCTCCCCAGAAGATTGGCTCTCGTCTGTTGAATCAGACGGAGTTGATCCGGAACTCGCAGCAGGGAGGGGTTCTATATTCCTTTTGCCTCTTCCAGGTCCCATTTGAGTAACTCTCTAGGTTGGCTCCGAAGTCGTCGAAGGTCCAGGAATTATTTCTTCCTGGCGGACCTCTTCCATAGGAGTGGAACTGTAAAAAAAAGAGTATTATACATTGTATAAATACAGAAAATAAACATGAAAGAGTTATTCGAAGTCTACCTTCGACATTTTGGAGAGGGGTAATTATCGGACTGTTCGGCGGATCGAAGGCGAGATCTTCGTCCGAATCAGCCGTTAAGTCTTCAACTGCAGGAGCATCGTCCTGAGCAGTCCTTGTTGCCTCTTCAGGAATCGAAGCCATAGTAACTTCGACCCTACTTTCATTCACAGGAACTTCGTCCTGAGATATATCTTCCTGAACTGCCGAAGTCCTTGGTTGCTCAAGATTATCTCGGGACTCCGGCACGTTCGCAGGTACTTCGGCTTGTGCAGTCCTTAGAGTTTCATCTTCGTCTATCAGACGCACAAGCAACCTCCCTTCGTCCTCTTGGGAGTCAGAGACTAAAGCCCTTGAGCTCGAAGGTGCAGGATTCGAAGGTGCAAGATTTTTTGGCTTCCGAGCCACCTTCTTCACCGGAGTCTTAGGAGAGCTCGAAGTCCTAGCTTCGGCTTTCCTCTTTTTGGGTCCTTTCTCCGAAGGCACCCAATCCATCAAAGGGGGCGGAGTGATTTCCAGCATTCCCCACAACCTGTTAAATCTCTCCAAACTCCCGACCAACTTGATTCTCCATTCTTTTTTGGTCGGAGTTGGAGCGCCCAAAATCTTCTCCGAAGCCCTTACGATTTGCTCCGAAGTAATAGGGGCTGAAGAAGCTAAAAAATGAATCAAGTTAGTTTTTCTTCGAATGAATATGCATAATACATGTTGTCTTCGATGTTACCTGCAGGGCTCGAAGTCGAAGTGATCTTTCAGAGACCGCCTTCCGAATCCTCTTCGAAGATGATAGGCCAGTTGGCCATAAGCGGAGAGATTTGTAACCCAAGGAATTCTTCGGCTAAGTCTCGCATGCTCAACCTCCGACTAATCTTCTGAAGTAGGCTGAGGCGAGCTTCGAGCTGACCTTGGTCTGGTTGCACTAAGGCTTCCTTCCGGAATTGAATTTCTTTCAGAGGTCCGGCCAGAGGATTGCTCGCCCCAACTTCGGCATAAAACCACCTCATGACCCAGTCAGTATACCATCTAGCATTGATGGCCTTAGCAGGAAATTGAAGGGCATATTCGTCCCGAAGCCTAAAGTTGATACTTCCGAAGGCTACTACCACTTTTTCACCTCCGGGGCCTACGAAGGTTTTGGGCTGGCATGAAGCTCTATGTAGCACAGCGAAGATCTCTGCAATCCCCTCACAGCCTTCGGCTCTCAACGCCCATTCGAAGATAGCCAAATGAGCTACTGCGTTCGGAGACAGTTGAGGAAGGGTGACGTGAAATAAATCAAGTACCTCCGCCAAGAAGTCTACTGCTAGAAGGCCTAAGCCAGCTTCGAAGAAGGCTTCGAAGACGACCACTTCTCCAGGCCTTGGCGATGGGATGAGTTCTTTTCCAGGCTTGCGGATCATAACTCCGGTGGTAATCCTCCCTTCTACTGCGATTGCCGGTGACTCCCTCTTGCAGGTAGAAGGTCCCAGTTGAAAGGATTGATCCAGGTACTTCGTTGATGGTGGGCAGAGACTTTGATCATCAACATTTTGGGGATTTCTCCCTCCTGCCGCCATGGATGTCGTTGCGGATGTTGGAGGCGCCGTCGCCAACGCCGCAGCCGCTGCTGCTGCAGCCGCCTGCTGCCGAGCCAAGGCCGAAGGGGCTCTAGAACCCTTGGTTTTCGCCATTGCAGTTGCTGGGTTACTTTGGGGGAAAATGGGGGCTAGGGCTCAAAGGACTCAAAGGACTCAGAAGGTGTTTGTTTGCAAGAGAGCAGTGGAAAGGTAATCGGGTAAGTTCTAGGCCCTCTATTTATAGCCTAGACTTTACATTTTTACCGTTAGTCCATGCCGTTTCGCATTCCTGGCCGTTACTTTTCTTTGAAATTAACGCATTCTACGGTTTCCGTTAGAAGAAGAAAGCTAACGGCTATTTCTTCTAAGTCTAAAAGACTTTCGAACTTCCTGAGTCGGTTCTAAGATAGTTCGAAAGTAATTGTTTTAAGACTGATTCAGAGTTTTATATCTTCGTACATTTCGGAGATGAATTAAAATCTAATAACCCCTATGCCTGGTTATTTTTTCTTTCCGTATACTGCTCTCCTAATATTACATGTTAAACGGAGAAGCGTATTCGAGGGGCTACTGTTGGGGGAAAATATCCCATCTTCGGGGTTATTGCCGTAACAGCACAAAAGCAGATAATGGATTCGAAGGTTTCCAGACGTCCATCTTCGAAGATACCCTGAGTCAAGCTCGAAGTACGAAGATAGGCATTGGTTCGGAGTACATCTTCGAACTAAGGCCTTTTGAGATCTTTATTGCCAGCTAAGATGGAAGATTTATCTTTTATATTATTTGTTGGGGGAATATATTTCCCTTGAACAGGGGCCAAATGACGTCAGCCTCCGACAGCCTTCGGCCCAGAGCCCAGCACTGTCGGAGCCTGTTTTCTCTCTAAGTGTTGTTTTCAGGTCCCAAGGGGCCTTTCGGGGCCTGTAGCTTCGGAGCTCTCAGATCGGGAGGTCCGGCTCGGAGCCCCCAGTTCGGGCGCAGGAGGCCGGAGGCCGCCCTCCGGTAGCCAAGCCCGGAGGCCGCCCTCCGGGAGCCAAGTCCGGAGGCCACCCTCCGGGAGCCAAGTCCGGAGGCCACCCTCCGGGAGCCAAGTCCGGAGGCCGCCCTCCGAGCCCAGTCCGGAGGACACCCTCCGGGAGCCAAGTCCGGAGGCCGCCCTCCGGAAGCCCAGTCCGGAGGCCGCCTTCCGGAGCATACTTCGAAGCCCCCCTCCGAGGTGCACTTCGAAGCCTTCCCCCCAGCCTCCACCTTCGGTGCGTCTTTTAGCTGGTCAAACCCTGGCATAGCCTGACACGTCTTTAAAGCTGTAAAGTTGTCTGGTACTTTGGCACAATAGCTAGCTCTCTTTCCCTGTCTACCCCTATAAGCCTAGGGGCTTGTAGAGGGTATCTTGGTCATTTCCTTATGGCCTGCGTGCCTATAAAAGCAGGGTCAAGCCCTTGTAGCAAGGGACACGCTCCAGGGGGCCAAGAGACCCTGGAACTATTGCTCCTTACTAGGGCATACCATGCCAAATCCACCACAACTGGACGTAGGGTTATTATCTCCCAAGAGAGGCCCGAACCAGTATAAACCTCTTTCTCCCTCTATTAGAGTCCTTCGAGGCTCATTCTCCACATCACACTCCACTACACAGAAACCTACTGGAACTAACGCAATTGTTCCAACAGTTGGCGCCGTCTGTGGGGACCTTAGTCCTAGAAGCTAAGTTCTCTACCACTGCCTGCAACCCGAAGTGCGCCCGAGGGGGGAGCTTGGAGGCTTTCTTTCTTCGCGCACCCTCCGGCAAGGGGCTTCGGGTGCAGCTCGAAGGCCACCTTTGCCTTCCTCCATCCTTCACATACCGGAGCCCACTCTCCGGCAAGGGGCTCCGCTCCACGTTTCAAAGGCCGTCAAAGCCCCAAGGGCTACAAGGTATGTACGGCCCGAAGCCTTACTTCGATGCACCAATCTGCAATTACATTAATATAAATTCGAAGCAATGCTTCGCCTTATTTAAAACCGAAGCCATGCTTCGCCTTATTTAAATTCGAAGCCATGCTTCGCCTTATTTAAAACCAAAGCCATGCTTCGCCTTATTTAAAACCGAAGCCATGCTTCGCCTTATTTAAAACCGAAGCCATGCTTCGCCTTATTTAAAACCGAAGCCATGCTTCGCCTTATTTAAAACCGAAGCCTTGCTTCGCTTTACAAAATCCGGAGCAGTGGGCTTTGAGACTTCCGAGCGACGGCTCGGCAAGTCCGGGATTCCAGGCTCTGGCCTGATGCATCCCCAGGTCGAAGGTGGCCCAGGGTCGCAGGTGGTCCAGAGTCGAAGGTGGCTCAGAGTCGAAGGTGACTCACATTATCACGGGTTCGGTGAATCCACACCAAAAATATCCTTCTCATTACAGGACCAAGTTCCGAAGCCTTGCTTCATTATCCAAACACGCTCCGAAGCCTGGCTTCGCGTGCTCATATACTATACGCCTAAGCGTCTCGAAGTCTTACTTCGCTAAAATCTAGGTGCGTTTCAGAGCCTCGTTCACGCACAGCATCCAAATCCTAGCATGCCGAAGCATGCCTCGCTAAGCTTGGTTGTACCGAAGCCTTGCTTCGCACCAAGTTAGCATGTGCGAAGCCCAAAAGAGGCCTTCTCTCAGTGAAATTCCGAACAGCTGAAGCCTTGCTTCGCACCAAGTTAAAGCGCTCGGAGCCCAAAAGAGGCCTTCGCTTAAATAAAATTTCATGCGTCGAAGCCACCGAAAGACGCACCCTTCGCATCTCTTATTTCTTGCCCGCACCAGCAACGGCTAAGTCCCTAGCTGCCACGAGCAAAGGGGGGAAGCATGTATGCGAGGTGTGCGAATGTAATACGCAATACGAGCGTGACAAGCTAAAATGATCGAAGCCAAACAATACGAAACATACAGACGAAGTATGCAAATATAACAAACTCCATTCATTGTATATTGAGAAGTGTGCTACAAACATACTTCGAAAGCAAAACTACGTATAATCTGTATCTAAACCTAAGAAGAACCGCGTGCGAGGCCCCAACCCTCGCTTGCCTCTTTTTCGGCCAGAGCCACCTCGGCTGGACGTTGCCTCGTCGGAGCCCGCTCTCCCTCGACCAGCCCGTCCAGGCTCCGAAGCCCGTAAGCTCCGTCTTCCACTTTGCAGGTCGCTCCAAGTTAGCGAAGCAGGCGGTGCCGTATCGAAGGCAGAAAAGTCTAGGGCTTCGTCGCCCGCTAAGGCTGTTCGCGAAGGCAAAGACAAAGGCCCTGAAGGGACTCCATCTTCACAGCGGCTAATAAATCCTGAGCTACTTCGGAGATGGCTTCGCCGCTAGGCCCCCTCGGAAGCTTAAACCGAGGAGGGCCTTCGGACCTAGCTACTTCGAGGATCGCCCACAGCTGTCGAAGCTCTTTGGAGTCCTCGAGGACTTCGAGGTCTACGCTCGGAGTCTGAGCCTGGGCAGGTATAAAAAAGAACCCCCGCATTCATATTAATAAGCTGATAGAGTTTTTACAAGCCTGCAGCTAAGTATTACAAAAGGCCTAAGGAGATCTACACCTTCGGAGGCGGAGGTGCCGAAATCGAAGGCTGACCAGGCACAACAGGCGCTTTGGCTCGGCGATGTCGAAGGGCCTTCTGGAGGTCGAGGACTGCTTCGCAGCCTTGCTCCTTCCAGGGTTCCTGCAGCCGCCGCCAGGCCCCGCAAACTTCGGCCGGAGGCGTCACCAAGTGCGGACCCACGAAGGCCACTGGGGTCAGGGAGGTTGCCGCCCGAAGGTGGTCACACCCCGCGGCATGGAGCATCTGTAACACCCCTTGGCCCGCGACGCGACCGGCCATAAGAGCGAAGCCCGTCAGCGCTTCGTCCGCTATCGAAGCCGCAGTCTTCAAGAAATCGGCGCGGTCCCCAATCGGGTCCTGATCGCCAAAGTCTGGAGCCCGGCACTCGGTCCCTATTTTCTCAAGGACCTCGGTCAGGCTCTGGGTGGCCTCGCCAAGATTGGCCACGACGAAGCTCTCAAGATCCTAAGCCCGTTGGTGGAGCTCCTCGTTCTCCTTCGCCTCTCGGGCCTCGGCATCTTTCAAAGCCTGGAGCTCCGCGCGGAGCCGAGCCGTCTCCAAGGCCAAGGCTTCCTTTGCCTCAGCAGCCGAAGCTTCGGCCCGCCTCCAGTTCTCGGCTTCCTCCGAGACCTCGCGGCGAAGGGCCTCCTTCTCCTCTGCGAGGCGCTCCATCCGCCTGTCGGCAGCAGTCGAAGCTACTGCGTTCAGTGCGAAGGCCTGAAGAAATTCAACAAGTCATAAGTATTAACCAAGGGCTAAAGTATAGTTCAAGGCTGCAAGGGGCTTCGCTCACCCGCATGAGGACCTCATTCGAGCTGACAAAGAGATCCATGGGGTCTCGGTGGCTAAGCTGGGCCACCAAGTCCCCCTCCTCCGCAGAAGCACAAGCCTGGCGGAAATCGTGGATCGCCGCCACCGTCACGCCCCCCCTCAGCTTGAAAGGGTGAATCACGGCCACGGCCGCCTCCGCGGGCTCCAGTGAGGCAGGGCTCAAGCACACCACGTCCACCTCTTCTTCACCTCCAGGGACCTCGTGGCCTCCACTGCCTTCGTCGTCGGATGAAGCACTCTCGGAGTCCGAATCACTGCCGCTGCTGCTGCTCGAAGCTTCCGTGGGCTTCGCTTCGGCAGGCTTCAATCCACCTTCGCCTGCCGGCTTCGCCACAGTGGGCCTCGCATCATCTTCTTCTTCTGCAGGGAGCCAAGTCAAAATCCGCATATTGAAGAGAAGCATGCAAAAGAAAAAGGGTTTACCATCGTCGGAGATCTCTTGAAAGGAGGATGGGGCTAAGTGTGCCCTCCAACTCCTTCACTGCGAAGCTGGCGCATCTACCTCCGCGCCCGAGGTTGGTTCCGCTGGGGCATCCGTGGCCTCCTTGGCGGCCGGAGTGTGCGCGTCGGCCTTCGCCGCCGAAGGCCTCGCCGCCAGGGGCTTCGCTGCCTTCTTGGGGGTCGGAGTAGTTGCGGGCTTCGCCGCAACCTCCCCCGAATTAGAAGCTTCGGCCGCGGGAACCTCCGGCCGAGGTCCCGAAGCATCCGCTTCGTCCTCGTCCCCCCTCTTCCTCTTGGCTCCGGCCGACGAGGTAGCCAGGTGGGCGAAGTCCGGCAGGGCAGGGAGCCCTACGAGGTCGAGCGCGGTCCATACCCTGTTCCAGCGCTCCCAGGACCCCACCAGTGCAAGGCGCTGGTTCTGCTCCTCGGGGGTCGGAGTCCCGACGACTCGATCCGCCGCCGCGATGGCCTCCTCCGGGGTTCTCATTTCGAGGTCGGCTTCATGAAAAGTTTGAGTTAGAAGCGAAAATCTACGAAGTATTAAAAGCAAAGAAATTGCGAAGCCTTACAGAAGCGGTCGAAGGCCAACTCGCTAAGTTCACCTCGACCCGAAGCCTGAAAGAGCCCCTCCGGCCAAGAGCGCGCGAGGGGACTGAGCCGGAGGGTGATGAACTCCTCCGCGAGGTCCCTCATACTCATCTTCGCCGCCACTCTCCGAAGCAGCAAGATCCTCGAGCGAAGGATGTCTTCGCTGGTCTTCACCACCCCTTCGCGTCGGTACGAGATGTGGGCGTTAGTACTCCGAAGGGGGGAGTTCGCGCCGACGGAGGCGTAGAACCACTCCTGGTCCCACCTCGAGTACCACTTGTTGTTTACGGCCCTCGCCGGGAAGGCGTCTTGGTACTCCTTCCGAAGCTGGAAGTTGGCACTGCCGAAGGCCAGCGCCCTCTTGACGCGGTCCGTCCCCTCCCTCGGCTTCGGTTGGCAGTTGGCGTCGTGGAGGGTGACGAAGACATCCGCGCGGCCCTCGCAGCCCTCGGCCCTCATGGCCCACTCGAAGACAGCTAACCTCGCCACTGCGTTGGGCGAAAGCTGAGGGAGCTCGAGGTTGTAAGCCTTGAGGACTTCGCTCAGCATCCCCACTGCAGGCAGTGCGAGGCTGGCTTCGAAGAAGGCCTCGAACACCACCACCTCGTCAGCACGAGGCCTCGGCTCAGCCTCCAACTTCTCCGGGACCCGAAGTTGGATCTTCGCCGCGATCTTCCCTTTGCAGTCCCTCCGGACCGACTCCTCCGTGGAGATCGAGGCCCTCATCTCTAGGGTCTGCTCAAACTTGTCGGAGGGCGTCTGAAGGTCCCTCGGCCCCAGCCACCTAGGCGCAGTCTTCGCCGCCGCAGCCGCCGCTGCCTGCACCTGGGCGGAGCCCGAGCTCGAGCCCAAGGCCAGAGGCTTCGCCACCGCCTTCTTCGGCATGTTGATGGGACTTCGCCGCGAAGGGCTAAACTAGCGAAGGGGGCTCTGCGCGAAGCTAGGAAGAAGAGGAGAGCGAAGGCTGTAAGGCGACGAGAAGGAAGCAAATGAAGGTGTGCCGGAGCCGCACGCGGTAAGCCCCTATTTATAGGCGCGGTAAGAATTCCAACCGTCGTGGGCCGAACCCACCGCCAGGTGGGCCTCCAGCGAAGGCAAATCGGCCCAGAGCAAGGTAACGATAACTTTTTTGACCGTTGCGGAGCCGTTCGGGCTCCCCGAGGCCATTCTGGCAACTAGCGCGGGCATTTATTATCCCCGAGTATCGAGGTCACCTTCGGTCCAGGCTCCGAAGGTATGTTTTCTCTGAAGTTGTGTTTTCAGGTCATTTGTCCTAAGGGCGCGTGCACCCTTCGTCCCGAAGGCCTACACGCGAGGGGCTACTGTTGGGGGAATATATTTCCCTTGAACAGGGGCCAAATGACGTCAGCCTCCGACAGCCTTCGGCCCAGAGCCCAGCACTGTCGGAGCCTGTTTTCTCTAAGTGTTGTTTCCAGGTCCCAAGGTGCCTTTCGGGGCCTGTAGCTTCGGAGCCCTCAGATCGGGAGGTCCGGCTCGGAGCCCCCAGTTCGGGCGCAGGAGGCCGAAGGCCGCCCTCCGGTAGTGAAGTCTGGAGGCCGCCCACCGGGAGCCAAGTCCGGAGGCCGCCCTCCGGGAGCCAAGTCCGGAGGCCACCCTCCGGGAGCCAAGTCCGGAGGCCACCCTCCGTAGCCCAGTCTGGAGGACACCCTCCGGGAGCCAAGTCCGAAGGCCACCCTCTAGGAGCCCAGTCCAGAGGCCGCCTTCCGGAGCATGCTTCGAAGCCCCCCTCTGGGGTGCACTTCGGAGCCTCCCCCCAGCCTCCACCTTCGATGCGTCTTTTAGCTAGTCAAAGCCTGGCATAGCCTGACACGTCTGTAAAGCTGTAAAGTTGTCTGGTACTTTTCCACAATAGCTAGCTCTCTTTCCCTGTCTACCCCTATAAGCCTAGGGGCTTGTAGAGGGTATCTTGGTCTTTTCCTTAAGGCCTGCGTGCCTATAAAAGCAGGGTCATGCCCTTGTAGCAATGGACACGCTCCAAGGGGCCAAGAGACCCTGGAACTATTGCTCCATACTAGGGCATACCATGCCAAATCCACCACAACTGGACGTAGGGTTATTATCTCCCAGGAGAGGCCCGAACCAGTATAAACCTCTTTCTCCCTCTATTAGAGTCCTTTGAGGCTCATTCTCCACATCACACTCCACTACACAGAAACCTACTGGAACTAACGCAATTGTTCCAACATTATTAGATTAGTCTTTTACCATTTTAGCCCTATCAAGGGTACCGAATAGTTTCCACTATGTCGGTTGTAATAGAGGGGTAAATAGGTCTTTTCCTTAATATTTGGGCCTATAAATACCCCCATTTCACCCTGTAATAGGGACCGAATACAAGTTATTCAATACACACATTCGAACTATTCTAAGTTGTTATCCTTTCGGAGGCTTAGAATAGTTCACTTCGCAAACACTTCGTTTGTTAGTTTCTAATCTATAGAAACCTGTTAGCGTAATCTTTTACGCCAACATCCTCAGTGATAGACATCAAAGAGAACCCAGCACAACTCACAGAAGAGGGATCAACAAAAGGTGTAGCAAGGGCCAGAGATTTCGATCCAGAACCAGTGAGATTTGATCTCAGCTGGAGATCAACCTCAGTAGCCTTCAGCTTGCTAAACAACTCAGAAATGGTCAAGGTATCATAAGAAGTGCTCTCAATGATAGAGGATACCTTGATCTCCCAGATATTTGGGTCCAAGGTATGGAGAACCTTGAGCGCCTGCTCGTGATCTGAGACGAATTGAGCACCCTCAGCCTTGTTGTCCCGAAGCTTGTTTATGATCGACTAAAAACGACCAAACAACGCTTCAACAAATTCACCCGGCTTCTGTGTGAAATTCTCATATTCACGCCGGTAGGTCTGATAGAGCCGAGCCTTGACCTGGGCTGTTCCCTCATGGTGTGCCTTGAGGGTAGCTAAGATCTCTCTCGCAGTGGAGAGATAGCTCACACGCTCAAACTCAGTGGGACCTAAACCAGAAAAGAGAATGTTCACAGCCTTACTGTTGCTCAGATGCTGGGCAATGATACCAGCAGTACCATGCTCAGCGACAGGCAAAATGACAAACGTGGTGTGAACGCATATGTCCCATATGTCCGAGCCCTAGCTCATGAGATAGGCTCACATGCGAGTCTTCCAATAGTTATAACCATATGCTTCCAAGGACGGGACATTGCCAGGAGATGTCATGGTCACTACTGGGTTTAGAACCGGTTAAGGTATGGAAAAACCCTAACCTCGCTCTGATACCACTTGTAGGACCAAAAGTAGCGACCAGAGGGGGGGGGGGTGAATGGGCGCCTAAAAATTCTTTCGAATCAATGGCCTGTTCCCAAAACCCAACGCACCTCATGAAACTAAGCAGCAGAACAGATCAACCAAGCCTAAATAATCTAGCCTAGAAACGACTGGTGTCCAAAACAGGGAAACACCAATACAGTGCTAATAGGTAGATAAGCAGAATGTTCAAATCAAGGCAGATGAAACTTCTCAGCAAATGATCTAAGTATACATGTAAGGGTATGAGAAGTTACTGTTCAAATTTGTCTCCTGTTCGAAACTTGGCGAAGCCTGCTTCGCCGTGTCGAAGCCTGCTTCGGAGGTCCTTGACGAAGTCTAGCGAGGGTTGTCGAGGAAGTGCTGAAGGTTTGTTGTATCTACCCTAGTTAGAGTGCAATAGTGAGCGAAGTATGCTCCGAAGCGAAGTATGATCGTATCGAAGCTTGCTTCAAACAGTATACTTTGAAGCCTCAGACTTCGATCAGAACACTTCGAACTTAGTTCACAGAAAAGATACCTTCGAAAGACAAGCGAAGACAAACACACATCGGCAAGAAGAAATCAAAGCCTATATTCTACCTTCGGAGCTAGCTTGATCGAGGTATAACAACCGAAGTTGTGACCTTCGATCCAGAGGCTAACTTCGAATAACAAACTTCACACATAAGCTGAAACCTTCAGAAAGACAGCAGCACTAAGATCTCAGAAAACATACTTCGAGCGAAGTCTATCAGAAAGACATACCTCGAAGCTACCTTCGAAGCCTGTCAAAGTATGCTTCGCAAAATAGCTGAAGTATGCTAGAGTCGAAGTACACCTTCGCAAAGATAGTCAAAGTATGCCACGCTATCATACACTAAGCACAAGACATACTTTGAAGCAAGATTCACAGGACAGGAGTGAAGTTAAAGTTCTATCGAAGCCCTCGAAGATGTCAGATCGAAGCCTGCCTTACGGAGCTGAGGGGCTTCAAACAGAGAAGGGGTCTTCGCTAGAAAACAGCCAGAAAAGGTACTTAGCCCTGTCTACTCGATCAAAAAGCACCACAGTAAAAAGCAAGGCTAGAGTACTAGTGTACTGTTGCTACAGGGAAGTAGTACTACTTGCAACCAGCAAGAACTAATACTCCTCAAGAAGAACAAATCGAGGCAACAGAGAAGCTTGTTCTCGGTGAGTAAACTAGCCGCATGCACAAAAACAACGGTGACATTAATGGAACACTGTGCACAAAATAGCAGTAATAAAATCTTCAAACCAGAGAAGAACAAAATGAAATCATGAAGAACAGGAGAACATTCCTGGCGGCGCACACATGAGCAGGAGAGAGAAGATAGGGAACAAAATGACCCAATAGAATAAAAAGTGATTTCAGAAAAAGGGTGACCTAACCCTAGGGATTGGGGCCCTATTTATAGGTTGCCCAACATTAGGAATATTCCACCAGCCCCTTAGGGTTTTTTACAGACGCGGAAATAAAGGAAAAGACTAGACTGCCCTTACAAATTTTTACAGACTCGACTGACTGACTGTGGGCCTAGAGATACAGATGACTTATCCGGAAGCTAAGCTTTCATAGCGACTACGTCTTCTCTTCTGGACAGTCGGATACAAGATCAACGGTTGTCAGTTTTGCCCGAAACTGACAAAGCCTCCACCGACTTTGCACCAGGTACTCGGATTGGGCCGGTCCGACTCCGTAGCTCTCTCAGCCTGGCAATCGCTCACCGCCCGTGTACTTGAGTCAATCCTGGTCAACAGCCGAGTGGGTCTTCTGCTGCTTCTGGCCCATGTACCCGGATTGGGCCAGCCCGACTTCGCGGCCCCTCTGCCCGACAGTCGCTCGCTGCTCGTGTACCTGAGTCACACGCGGCCCATGATGCAGCATATCTCTTCTCTTCTTCTGTCCTCTTTGACTATCGTTGACAATGACTCATCACATCTGGAGCCATGAGGCCCATGCTATTCAGCATGGCTCCTCACCAGGCCGCTGGAAGTAGATGCTTCCTAGGTATGAACATTTGGTCGAAGGCCTGGACAAAAAGTATGTATGCGGAGCTCCCGCCGTCCACTAGGATCCTTCGAACTTCCACCCCAGCTATATCTGCTGAAATGACCAAGGGGTCAGCATGGGGGAACTTCACCCCCGTGGCATCGCTGGCAGTAAAAGAAATAGGCACATGAGACCAATGGGGCATTCCCTCGACAGAATTTGAGGTCCCAATGTGCCCTACTTCGCGGATGTATTCACGCTGCTACCTCTTGGATATGTTACTGAGGGTCCCCCCTCTGGAGATGGGCAGGACTACTTGCTTTGCCGCGGTCTTGGGGGTCTTCCTGCTTCGGAAGTGGCATGATGTTGGCCACCGGTAGCTGCATGGGGGCTTCGGGGACACCGGCTCGGGCCACGAATTGCACAGGCTCCGACCATGCCGCTGGTGGGGTTCGATCCGAAGTACCCCGCCCAATACTTCATCCCAGGTATTCACCCCGAAGGGTTAACACCGCCTTGCAGTCCTTCGTGTCATGGCTTCTATTGTCGCCATGCACGCAGCAGAAAAAACTCTATCACCTGCCAGATACTCTCTCTTGGGGCTTCGACGCTCTAGCCTTGATGCCTTGCACCTGCTGATAGTTGGCAGGCACCTTCGGAACGGAGGGTGCGATGCTCTACACCTCCGAACGAAAATTCTTCTTCCCTCACTTGTGATCGTTGAAGCGGTTGTCTTGAGGGGGTTGCAGACAAGTTGAGGCTTTAGGCTCCGTCTTCACCTCTCGAAGGGCTGGTGCAGGTGCTATGGCTCGTCGAAGGCAACCTTCCTCCACCTTGGCATACTGTTCAAAGTATGCCATCAGCTGTGCCATGGATGACACATGCTTCTGATGGAGCTTGCTGAGGATATCGGGGTTCAACACCCCTTCGTGGGCGGCGTCGACTACTGAAGAGGTAGACAAGCCTTTGATCTGCGACTTGGGGTGGGCGAAGCGCGTGAAGTATTCCCGAAGCGTCTCCCCTACTTGCTGCTTCACCTGGAATAAGCTTCCTATCGACATCGGAGCCACAAAGGTACCTTGGAAGTTGCTTACGAACTTCCTCTTCAACTGCTCCCAAGATCCGATCGATCCTGGCTTCAAGGACCAGAACTGTTGGAACAACAGATCGAACCAGCAGGTTTTCTTAGTGGAAGTGGAGGAATGCAATATGCTCTGTATTCTTGGATCGTGTGTTTATTACAACTGTAGTTGGGTGGTATTTATAGGGCGCCCCGCCCCAAAGGGCCAGGCGCCTCTAAACCGCCAACCGCTATTCGGCCTGACACTGGTCAGTAGTATAGGCAAGGCAGACTCCGCGTAGTACAGACAAAACAGACTCTGTATAGTACAGACAAGAAGATTCGACCCTGACAGCGTATCAGCCGTGTCGGGCGCTGCCTGCGCCCCCCGACACAGCGCAGAGGATCGTGATCCTGTCCCCCTATAGGATTGACTGGTCTTCTTTATGCCTAAACTCCCTCCGGAGCCACTGCTCGGTCCGAGGGATGGCCTTCGGCATTCTTCCCCCGGGGGGTGGCCCCCGGCATCTTTAGTCCGGAGGGTGGCCTCCGGCTTCCACCCGATCGCCTCTCGCCCGAGGACCCCTCCGGAGCATCTCGGAGCCTCCGAGGGCCTCCGGCTTCCTCGCCCGGAGGTCCAGGTTCCTCCGGCACCAGGCTTCGGGCCCTCTGGTGGTGGCCCCCTTCAGCCATCGGGATTATCTCCCCCAACAAGAACCATCAAAGAGCCACACCTTTGAGTGCGAGGGGAAACCACTTTGCCATAGTGTTGTGCACCCCTCCGCTTGCTTCTATCACCATGGCATATGAGCTAGCAAATTCTCTGGGGTCATACTCACCGGAATAATTGTGCAACTTTGAGGCCTTGAAACTGGGATCGAAGGGCACCTTTTGCAAGACCGAATGTAGTGGAGACTCATCATCGAAAGATGCGTTCTTAGCCTCCTCCGGGACTTGAACAACTTCAGGAAGATTACGAGCATCACCGTCTTGGGGCACTTCTAGAGTCTGGGTGGAGGCGATCAGCGGCCTCTTGCCTCCACCTAGCCACTTCCTCCTGAAGCCATGCTATCTGAGTAGCCTCGGCCTTAGGAAGGTCTTCATCTTCATCGGAGGGGAGCTCTGGGTCTCGGGAACTGACATAATTAGTTTGGAGCACCGTAGGAGCAGCTCGAGGGCCTCTGGGTACTCGATGCCCAACGACGCCCTCAGGGACTGTTGGAACAACTGAGGGTCCGGCTTCGTTGGTCCAAGGGGACCTTCGGAGAGGACCCGAGGCTTGGCTTCGCTTGGGAGGCATGGCTAGTAGCGGAGAGGTCTGAAGACCGAGGACTTCGATTGGTGTGGGAAGGCGAGGGAAGGCCGTCGAACCGCACTAGGAAGCCCCTTACCGAAGGGTGCAAGGAATATTGGGACTCCGGAGCTCCCTCCGCAAGTGCTCTTCGAAGTGCAGTCAGCAGTTGAGAACTAGCTTCTAGAACTAGGTTCCCCACGGATGGCGCCAACTATTGGCGTAAAAGATTACGCTAACAGGTTCTCTAAGATTAAGAACGAACAAATAGTGAGTTAGTGTTTAAGAACTATCTCAAGCCTTCGAATTGGATAATAGCTTAAGTAGTCCGAATATGTGTATTGAATAGCTGAGTATTCGATGCCCATTTAGGGTAAAAAAGGGGGGTATTTATAGGCAAAAAAGTCTAAGGAAAAGACATGTTTACCCCTCAATTACAACCGACATAGTGGAAACTATTTGGTACCCTGAACAGGGATAAAATGGTAAAATCTACCCAAAGAAAGTAGATAAGTCAAACATCTTATCATCCTTGTCGTTTTCCTCCGGAGCCTCATATCTTGCGGAGGGTTCCTTCAGATCGTAAGTCGGAGCACCCTTCGGCTTAATGACTCCTCCATCTTCGTGTATAAGCCCACCAGCTCCGAGGCTGATAAGTTATTTTGGACTGTTAATCTCTAAGTCCTGAAAGTGAAGCATTTTCCCCCAACAATGTTCATCTCCCTTGTCTCCGTCCCGCGCGAGTCGATTTGGGAGTACTACGGACAACCTGTGGATGATGTTCCCCTTCGCCGCGTCTGTTTGTCCCTGCTAGTTATATTACTCTGAAGGAAAACAAGGGACAATGTTATGTTGCAAAGGGTACTCTAGTTGCGATGTGTACGGAGCCCACGGGGTCCCTGCACAATTGTATGGTGGAGGCATCGGCGGCTATAGTGGCTTCGCCCATTGTGATCCGAACCCATTACCCAAAGGGAAGTTCGACCAGGTCGATGGCATTTCGGACCATATCAGCGAAGGGTCATGCCAGGCCGAAGGTATGGTTGGCCATTGTGGGCCAAAGCCTCCCACTGGAGGGTTCGTGTAGAGCAGAGCTAGGTTCAGCCATTGGGGTCTGAACTCGTTCTGCGTAGTGTTCGACCACTATGGTCCAAAGCCACTATATGGAGGGTTCGACCACTGGGGTCTGAACCCACCGTAGGGAGTGTTCGACCACTGTGGCGCGAAGTCATCATGCGAAGGGTTCGACCACTGTGGTGCGAATCCACCCTCCGACTGTTTTGGCCCCTTTGGTTTACTTAGCCTTTTTGTGCGGGGGCCTGTTTCCTTAGCTTTTCTTTGGTTCTTGTGTAACAACATCTGATATGTCACCTTCGGCTTCTTGCGAGCCCTAGCTAAAGGAGACATGTTGACATTCTGTTTCCACACTCCTACTTCAGGGTTCTTAGGTACGAGTGTGCGTATACTTGATTCTCCAATAATGAACGCTTTCACTTCAGTTGACTCGGCATGCTCCGGCCGAATCAACACTTTCTTTTCGTCGAGGTTGATGGTGTTCACGGGAAAAGGGTCTTTGTCTAGCTTCATCTTTGGACTGGGATCTATTTTCAATCTTCCTTCCGTTATGGCCGATTGAACCTGTTGACGATCAACATTGCAGTTGTTGGTATAATGCGAATGCGAATCATGTTAGCCGAATCTTCTTCCTCCTCTGTCTCCTCCTCATCGGAGTGCTCCATCACGTGGACTTCAGCGCTAGGCTTGTTAAATGTCTTAATAAACTTTTTATCCTTGGCTCGGCCTTCCTGGACCAGAGCCTGTTGTAAGACTTAGCTAACCTCTAAGAAGTGTTGGTTGTCTAGTCTCTCTTTAATTTAAGTGCACAACCCACTGAAAGATAGATCCGCCAAATCCCTTTCTGAAATATTAAGACTACAACAACGGTTTCTAGTATCTCGAAAGCCCTTGATATAATCATAGACGCTCTTGTTAGATTTATGTCTAACCGATGTCAAGTGTGAAAGCCTAAGTTCTGTTTCACCTGTGTAAAAGTAGTCGTGGAATTTCTATTCTAATTCAGCCCACGTTTGGATAGAGTTCGGCGGGAGCGCCGAAAACCAAGTGAAAGTGGTGCTGGATATTGAGAGAGAAAATAGTCTAAGTTTTAAAGCGTCCGACCCACTAGCTTCTCCACACTATGCTAAAAACTGACTAACATGCTCTAGTATGGTTTTGTTACCCTCACCGTCGAACTTGGTGAATTTAGAGGCTCTATAGATACGAGGGTAAGGTATCGTGTGGAATGGTGGGGGTACGGCTTCCGGTAAACCCGAGCTCGACCCCTACGTACGAAGCCAGTGCACTCCCTAAACAGTGCGTGGATCCGCTCCTCAATGTCATCTTGGCCTACTGCCTGTGTGCGTCTCTCATGTGGGGGCGCAAACACGTGGCGGTATGTCGGTGTGTCGGCCGCGGGGTTCTTCCTCATGCGCTACCTCGGGATGTATGACGTGTCCGGGCCTATGCACTTGTACATGTGGCACAGGCCTCGTGGGAAAAACTGGCACCAGTGTAGGTGGAGGTAGCACATGGTAGGTGGTGCTAGTCTGGCCGTAAGCATGGTGACTGGTCTCGACCATGGATATCGAGGCCGGAGACGCAATGGCTTTGTCGGTACTACTCTCAGTTCTACTGTAGATGTGATTTATCGGAGGTACGCTTGCAATTGGAACTAGAGGTGCAGCCTCGGTAAAGCTGAACCTTCTAAGCGTCACCTCTACCTGGGAGCTAACTACCGAATCTAGACGGTTGGCTAGCGAAGCGCTAACAGCTTGATCTAGTGATGTGGTTATTTTTTTCTCGATCTCTAAAGAAGATAAACGAGGCGATATTGGTGTTACCTGGGTCCGAGTGAGGTCGGGGATGTTGACGTCGTGCTTGATGAAGCCTGTGTGTGTCTTGATGTAGCTTCCAAGCATGAGGTCTTGGAGTGCCTTCATCTTCGCCTCGATCTCTGCCCGGTCTTTTTTAGGAATACCTTCAAGGGTTGACGTCATGATGTTGTAGTTGTCGATATCTACGCCCCCCATGGGATCCATTAGCGATTTAAACGCAATAGTCATTGTAGATGTACTGGCGGCCGATGTAAATGTACCCATCATGTTGGCGTGGCCTTCCCCAGCGAAGTCGCCAAAAAGTGTGTTGACACGAAAATGTACCCCCGCACTTGGGTCAGTTCGATGATACAAAAGTTTGCGGATACTTAGGGAAAAGCCTAAGCGTAAAAAATATTGACATCGCGTTCCGACTACCTTTAACAGTTGCAAGGGGGGTGGAGTCGCCAGGTAATCAGATCACACATAAATAATTCAATTAGCCAAAAAGAAATATATTAAATAAAATAAATCAGCAAGCTGGCCGGAGCCTGACTGATTCAAAGTGTACCGTGCGAAGGGTTTCACCGAAGGGTACCTTCGGTGTCTGATGCGAACGGTCTCGCCGAAGGTAGTCTTCGGCGTTCGGGCTGATCTGGCTAAAGGAAGGCTCCAAACAGATCTCGACGCGAAATCACCTCCGAACAGCGGCGTTCGACGCGAAGTCTCTAACACGACACAAATATTCCAACGCGCTGCACTGGCGTGACTTCGTCTGGCACGAGATGCAAACGTGGCAAAGCCTGACGTCACGAAGGCTATTGCAGAGCATGTTGGCACGTGGGACTTAGTCAAACCGACAACAGCGTGATGGCCTGACCCGGGTAGTCGAAGCAGTATTTCCGCCGAAGGGTGTTTTGGCAGCCTCCGAAACTAGTCTCCCGACCCCAGACACCTCCGGCGAAGGGGGTCTGAATGTGGAAACCTGCAACAGACAGAGATCAAGTGCCAATTCGGCCTAGGGACTGAATCTGCTAAGTGTTGCAATAGGGAACGAAGGTAGCAATCTGTTACGTAGATTAACGGATACTTCATAGGCGAAGTAACAAGGCGATATCAATCTGTTACATAGATTAACAGGTACTTCATAGGTGAACTAACAAGGCTTACCACTATTCCGAAGTGGCCGGCAGAGGGCTTCCAGGCAAACCCACAAAGGTTGTAGAAAGGTAAATAAAAAGTAAAGGTACGGTTCAAAGCTAGGGCTTTGTGATTGATTTGTGTTGGGGGGTTGGGGAACTGGCCTCATCCCTATATTTATAGGGGCTAGTCTTCTAATCTCTAAGATTAATCTATTAAGATTCAACCTAATCATGCGTAGGGATAAAATTAGCTAGAATCAGACTCAAACTCTATCTCTAGAAATCAGCCCGAAGTGGGCCTTCGGCAAGGCCCGCTGAAGCTTGCTCCTCGGGTCGAAGCTTCGGCACCGCAGGCCTCCGAAGGCCTCCGGGCAGAAGGTACCAGCCCTGCTGGAAGACTTCTGAAGCCCAAAGATCAAGTGGGCCTTTGAACCTGTAGGGCTTCGGCCCGATCCAGGACACGTGTATTTTTGGCCCAAATTACCAAAATTGATATTTTGACAATCTTGACCATTTAATGCCATTTTTTGCTATCAACACTAGGCTTGCGGTCTTCGAGTGGGCCCTCCAATCTTAAGGATGCGAGGGGAGGTCCGAAGTATTTGCAGTGACCCACGAAGCTTTGTGCCAGCCTAAGCCGCAAGAGGGGCCTGGGGACTCCATGTTGCTAGTGGCCTTCTAGAGAGTCAATTTCCAACTTTGGAAAGGACACCTGCATAATTTCCTGGTGAAGGCAATCAATGACTGCTGGTATTTCGACTGGATACTCTGGTGGTTTTATGCCGAGGTCGGAGAAGACTCCAGTCTTGCAGGTCCCCTGCAAGAAATATGGTACCGAAGGGAGGCAGAGGTTACTCCAGACCCAAGCCTGCTTTCAACATGGCTTGGGTTATTGTCTTCAGTGGCCAAGCGCATGAGTATGCGAGACTTTGCGGAAGAGTTCATCGCCCTCCGGATACCTCCACTTGGGGCTGACTGGCCTGTTGCGTTTCTCAGAGCGCTTCGGAGGGGGAGATTTGAGCTCTAGGTAATAACTCAGCATCTCCTGCATTTAGATTAGCCATAGAGAATAACTAGTATTCTTAATAGATTGTTACCTTATTTCAGCGGCTCCGTTCACGCTGGCTCCGAAGCAGATAGCTCGGGCTGTAGAACGGGTGCTCGGAGCCCCTACCACAGTGGAGAAGCAGTGGAGGATCGAGTTGGTTGGGAGCTAGGAATGCTCCAACCGAGTGTGGAGCGCACTTGGAATGGGGGCTCCTCCTCTGCTAAGCTTCGACCCAGCAGGAGCAGTCTCTCGAAAGAGGAAAGATGCCGTTGGGACCTCCAAGGCCGTGAGGACTCTGGTGAAGAAGGCGGCGCGGAAGGATAAGCTCCCTTCACCTCCACCATCTCCATCTTTGCTCGAAATTCAAAGCTCTTCATCGAAAGAGTATGAAGAGGAGGATACTTCAGAGGTCCGCATGGGGAAGGAGCTTGAAGACCACTTGATGAAAGGCGACAAATAGGATTCTTGGGTTGTGACCGAGGATCCCAGCTCCATGTGATCGGAGTGGTAGTGACAGAGGTCAGGGCTTCGACATCTTCTAATCTAGCACAAACCTCGGGGGAGGACCTCGAAGAATACCTTAGAATGTATGAATTTTTGGGGACCCCGAAATCCTCCCTCAGAATCTAGATGAAGGTAAGCCTTCGATCTTTATTCTTTGAAGTTCCTGAAATAATTTCATTGCACTAGTAATATCTTAATAGATAATTGACGAATACCTTATGTTTGTAGATGCTTCGAGGAGCAGCATGGATCTAGCCCAAGATGGAGCTTCGGATCCAATTGGAGATGAGGCTCCAGTCGTAGAGGTAGCTCTGGTGACTGGAGTTACTTTGGACGAAGCTGCTCCGGTTGAGGGAGCCACTCTTGAAGGGGGATCTACTCCGACTGATGTGGTGGCTCCTTCGGTTCTTGTGCCGGGGAGAGGTAAAGGAAAGACTTTGCCTGGGCCTCTCCCCTCTTTGACGATGATGCCATCGACTAATGATCCTTCGGTAGGTGCTTCGAAAGAATACCCCGCTGAAGATGACCAAAGAGCTCTATCCTGGCTCCCCCTACCGGCTCCGTTCTTGGAGCAATGGACAGGGCTCTGGTCTCTCCTGGAACCTTTGGCTGAAAAGATCCAAGAGGTTGGAAGCTCCGAGCTGGTCTCTGTTTTGAGAGAAGCCAGTGGACCGGAGCTAGACCTAGCCCTCGGAAGGGCTACCCTCCAGGTATGCAACAAACATAAAGCACATTTAACTTATTGAAATTACATCGTACTTAATTTGCTTTTTTAGCAATTTGTTCTTGCTAGAGCAGCAACGACTTCCAACGAGCTCGAGACTAATCAGCTCAAAAGGAAGGTTACAACGCTTCAAAATGCCCTTAAAGGCTCCGAAGACAAGTCCCTGTGACTGGAGGAAGAACTCCTTGGAGAGCAGAGGACAAAATCTATGGTAGAAGAAGCGCTCCAAACGGAGCAACAAACTCATGCCAACCTTGCATCTTCAATAGAAGAAATTCAAGCGGAGCGTATGGTGCTGAAGGCTGAAATTGAGAAGCTTCGAGCAACGGAGGCGACTTCCGGAGCTGAACTCATAGAGCTGTGAGGGTCGCTTAAGCAAGCGTTGTGTCAGAAGAATTATTTAATGTCAAAGATAGTTGAAATCTCCTCCATCGCTATCGAATTAATAAGGGCCGAAAAGAGGTATAGCTGGCGACTGATTAGACCATGGACACCCTCAGGGGTGTTCTGGAATACTTCGGAATGGTGTTCCCGTCTTCTTCAGCTGCGGCTGATGAGCCTCTCGACCGAAAACTCAAGAGGATCCATGCGGCGGCAAAGATGATGAAAGGCTCCAGTACTCGCTATGGAGAGATCACCGGGTAAGTAGCTGGGATCGGAGTCCTTCGACACCTCGAAGCTGTCGGGGTCTCTGTTGCTCAAGTGAAAGGTTCAACGCTAGCAAGCTTCGCTGACGAAGCCTTGCTGTGACCATCTTTGGATGTGGCTTCGGCTTGGGAAGCCTTTTGGGAGACCTGGAAAGCAGACAACGAAGCTGCGGCCAAGGCTTGGATTGATGAAGCCCATCGGCAGAGGCAAGCTCAAACGAAGCCTCCGGCATTGACTCCGCCAACCGCTCCGCCTCCAGGCCTGAAGGTCTAGTTTCTAGGGCGCTTAATTATGTACAAGAGATCTTGTAATGCTCTCTTATTTTATTGAATGAAAAGTTTATAAATGAAAAGTCTTCACTTGAATGTTTGTTTTTAGGTTTTGCTACATGCTTCGGATCCTGATCTCGAAGTATTAGAGCTTAATGAAGGGCTTCGCCAACAATGGGCTATCCTCGAAAGCTTGAGGGCTTATAGGTGCTCGCGATTTTTAGTTCCTCGAGGGGAGCCTGGAGAAATAGCACATGATGTTTGTAGCAAAGTCCTTTCTTATATTAAAGAAGGAGATAAGGTAGTGGCATCTTCATCTTCAGAGTATGTAGATTGGTCCGACTCAGAGTACCAAGTTTAATACCTAATGGAGGCTAGCTCCAAACAACTTCTAACCTAAGCCGACCTTCAAGAAGAGCAGAAAAAGCTGGGGGCTTCAAAGAAGAAAGGTAATCGAACCAAAAGAAAGGTTTTGAGAACTCCAGGCTCCGAAAACTAAACTGGTCCCAAAGGTAGCTCTAGAGGTCGAATAGGTCTCTGTTTTTATTTAGGCTTAGATAATAATTTTTTCCTAATTATGATGGTTGTAATATGATTAACCAAGTAATATAATTTGTTTGAGAAGGATTATTTGATTGTGCCTCACTCCCCTACACCTCTTTGTGGACGGGGGACCTTATGCTATGCACCAGGGTCCGTCATGCACAATGCTCTGTATAATAAAGTCGATGCTTCACAAACAATAGTTGATAACTACGAACTCGACTCTTTCGTAGAGTTCTTCCAACTGTACGTTCGTATTATGATGTCTACAATCTTAGAGATTTGAATTTATAAATTAGAGCTCTGAAATTGGTCACTTAGGACTCTTGATGGGTTTCATTTGGCCGGGGCCTTGAAACCTTATAGTTTGGTTACCTTCGACTCTTTTACAGTTGCTTCGAACCTGAAGGATCGGAAATCTGTTATTTTAAAGTCATTAGACTCTTATACGAATGCTATTAAGTCGGAGCTTGGAATCCATAGGATTTGGCCACCTTCAGCTCTTTTACAGATGCTTCAAACCCAGAGGATCAGAAATCTATTCTTTTAAAGTCCTTAGACTCTTCTACGGATGCTATCAGGCTGAAGCTCAGAATCCGTAGGCTTTGGCCACCTTCGGCTCTATTACAAATGCTTCGAACCCGGAGGATTGGAAATATGTTCTTTTAAAGTCCTTAGACTATTCTACGGATGCTATCAGGCCGAAGCCCAGAATCCGTAGGCTTTGGCCACCTTCGGCTCTTTTACGGAATCCCTGAACCAATGGTTCAAAGGCCATTTGTTGGGTTCTGATGAAAGATGCTTACCTCCACAAGCATCTTCGTTCCTCTGATGTGTACACCAGGGGTAGGGAACATTAAGGAGTAAGCATAATTCGAACCTCAATCTTTATTTATTTAGAAAGGTACTTCGCAATTTGTTACAAGGAGCCCCTAAGCATAATAACGTTTAAGGTGCTCCACATGCCATGCATACTTTAATTCTTCCCCTTCTAAATTAGCTAATTTAAAAGATCCGGGCGCCCTGAACGTAGGATAATATATGGTCCTTACCATTTGTTTCGTAACTTCCCTGGAGCAATTACACTTCGCAGTACCAAATGACCTAGTCTAAGTTCACTAACTTTTACCTTCGGGTCATACCATGTTTTCATCTGGTATTAGTAATTTGTCAAATTGGCGACAACTCGAAGCCTCATTTCTTCCGACAAGTCAAGCGAAGTGTTCCTTTCATCATTATCATCTGGATTTAGCGAAGTGTTTTTCCTGCTAAATCCCGAGGGGCTAAGTGGCTACCACACAAGCCTTCATGAATTTCCCGAAGTTTATCTTGGCTTTCAGGTTGTGAGATGCATCGGAGTAGAGGAGAACAAACTCCAGCTTTATATAACACTCCGTTGACAAGCTTATAATTTTGGACCCTTGATTGCAGCCTTTGTAAATCTGGGCCTTTTAGTGAAGTTGTATTGTTTTGCAAAAAAACCCATATCGGACTCCGCCAATCAGTGATTGGTATGAAAAGGACTTCTGCGGAGGGTGGTTGATGCACCGAAGGTTTGACAAGCTCTTCATAGAAAGCCCCTTCTGGGACATCCATTGCTCCGGCTACAGCCTTGGCCAAGACGTCTGCAAGCTGATTATCTGCTCGAGGAATGCTTCGGATGGAGATTCCTTTGAATAATGCCTTCGTCTTGCGGATTTCTTCTATGTATTTTGCAAGGTGTGGATGTCGAGCTTAGAATCTTTTGTCGACATGCCCTGCAATAACTTGGAGATGTGTTTTTATTACAATTGTAGTTATTCCAAGTGCTCTCGTTTTTCGGATACCAAGCAGGATTCATTCGTATTCTACAATATTGTTAGTGGACTTAAAGTTGAGACTTGTAGAATACATTGCTTTTTGTCGTGAAGGTGATATTATCACGGCCCCGGCGCTAGCCCCAGATGCCTGAAAGGCTCTGTTGGAGAATATTGTCCATATTCCTTCGCAGGGTTCTTTCGGAGCCCAAATTACAAATGGAGTCCATTCTGCAACAAAGTCAGCTACAACTTGGGATTTAATAGCTGTTTTTGCAGTGAAGTAAATGCCAAAGGGGGCTAGCTCAATAGCCCATTTTCCAATTCTCCCAGTGGAATCTTTGCTCCGAAGCATATCACCAAGGGGATACGATGTAGGGACAACTATATTGTGTGCTAACAAGTAATGCCTTAGCTTCCATGAGGCCATTACCAAAGCATATGCGAATTTCTCGAGCTCGGAGTACAGTGTTTTTGCTCCGGACAAGGCTTCGAAAACGAAGTATATTGGGTTTTGCACAAGTTTTCCATTGAGCTCTATTTCTCTGACAAGCACTGCACTTACTGTGGAGCCTGTTGCTACAAGATAAAGGAGGCCAATTTCCTCTGCAAGGGGCATCATAAGTGTTGATAAATTTCCAAGATAGTCCTTGATTTCGTCGAAGCTTTTCTGGCACTCCGACGTCCAGTTGAAAATTTTAGATCCTTTTAAGGCTTTGAAAATTGGGAGGCTTCGCTCTGCTAATCTGACCAAAAATCTACTGAGAGCTGTGAGGCATCCGGTTAACTTCTGAACTTGCTTCAACTTTTCAGGCGAAGCCATTCTTTGCAGTTCACCTATCTGCGTTGGGCTAGCTTCGATTCCTCTGCTCGAAACTAAGTACCCTAGCAATTTTCCTACTTGAGCTCCGAAAATACATTTTTCAGGATTGAGGCGAACTCCACATGCTCGAAGGCTCTCAAAAGTTTCTGCTAAGTCTAGACTATGTTGGTTCTTTAAAGCACTCTTTATTACAATGTCATCCATATAGGCTTTGACATTTCAACCTATTTGGTGACCTAGAGCTTTATCAATGGGACACGAAAAATTTGCCCCGGCATTTCTCAAGCCGAAGGGCATTTGGACATAACATAATACTCCGGAATGTGTTATAAAGCTCATCTTGTCTTCGTCTTCGCATTTTAACCAGATTTGATGATAACAGAGTATGCATCAAGGAAACTTAAGAGATCGGAACCGGCCGTAGAGTCAACAAGTTGATCAATGCGGGGCATGGGGTAGGGGTCTCGTGGGCATGCTTAATTTAGAGATGTGAAATCAATGCACATGCGCCATTTGCCGGAGCCTTTTTTCTTGACGAAGACCGGGTTAGCGAACCACTCCGTGTGGGCCACCTCCCTAATGATTCCAGCTCTTAGCAAATTTTCCGCCTCCGCCTTAGTGAGGTCTGCTCTTTCGGTAGAAAATATGTGGAGCCCCTAGCGAATAGGTCGAGCCTTAGGGTTAACGAGCAAACTATGCTCGATAATGCTCCGGTCAACACCAGGGATATCTTCGTTTGACTAGGCGAAGATATCTAGATTTTCTCGGGCCACTTATTCTAATGAAGTGGCGATCTCTGAAGGCAGCCCTTTACCAAACAAAATGGAGTATTCTTTGCCTTCTTTGACAATGATTCTCATAACTACATCACCTTCGGTGCTTGGCTTGAGAGAAAAATCCTTCGGAGGGTTTATGGACCCCAAAGCCTTCTCCGAGTGTTCTTGCACACTGTTTACCTGTCGAGGATCGAGAGGTGGGCTGTGTCCATACTCCGCTCTCCGAGCTATGGCTTAGTCGCTTGGGATTATAAGAACTCCACCTCGCGTGGGCATTTTGAGACACAAATAATTATGATGTGACACAACTCCAAATTGATTCAACATCCCTCGCCCGAAGATTGCGTTGTAGGCATACGGTGCATCGACAACGTCAAAGATGACTTCCTCAACTCTGGCCAGGGGCCCCTCGCTAAAGGCAACCTTGAGGCCTATTTGGTCGAGGGCATCAAGAGGAGGGCCTGCGAAGCCTTGAAGTGGGCAGGCTGCAGGAAGCAAATGCCTTCGGAGGATACACATTTGATCAAAGGCTTGGACGAAGAGTATATTAGTCGACTAATATCCTTCGAACTTCCACTCCCGCAATATCAGCTGAAATGACAAGGGGGTCAGAATGGGGGAATTTCACCCCTACAGCATCATGGGCAGAGAATGAAATGGGCACATGGGACCACTCGGGCATTTCTATAGCCAAGTTCGAAGTTCCTATATGCCCTACTTCTCGAACATATTCCCTTCGCTAACGATCTCCGGAGATGGGTAAGACCACTCGTTTGCCATGATCTTGAGCGTCTTCTTGCTTCGGTGGTTGCGTAATGTTGGCCAACGGAAGTAGAATGGGAGTTTAAGGATTTCCTGCATGCCCGATAGCTTGTATGTGCTGTGGTTGTCCTGCCGGAGGAGCTCGATCTATAGTGCCTCACCCTTAGTTTCTCCCTAGATACTCGCCTCGAAGAACCAGTATAGACTTACAATCTTTGATGTCATGGCTTTTGTTTTCACCATGCACACAAGAAAAAAGAGCCTAGCCCCAACCATCCGGTTTTTCTAGTGGCTTCAAGCCACTAGCTTTATTGCTTTGAGCCTGTTGATAGTTGGAGGGCATCTTCGGAGCGGAGGGGGAAATATTCAACACTTCGGAGCGGAAGTGCTTCCTTCCTCTTCTCTAATCATTAGAACAATTATCGAGGAGGGCCTGCGCGGGATTCGGAGCCCCTGGCTCCAGCTTTACTTCTTGGGGTAGGGTTGGTGTGGATACCACAGTTCTGCAGAGGCATCCTTCTTCTTCCTTGGCATACTGCTCAAAGTGTTCCATCAATTGCGCTACTAAAGACACCAGCTTTTGGTGAAGTTTGCTAAGGAGGTCGGGATTCATAACACCATCGCGCGCCACATCCACCATAGACGATGTGGACAACCCTTTTATTTGGGACTTGGTGTGGGTGAAGCACGTGAAGTATTCTCGAAGAATTTCTCCCGCCTGCTGCTTCACCTAAAAAAGGCTTCTAGTAGACATCAGGGCTACAAAAGTCCCCTAGAAATTGCTCACGAATTTTTTCTTCATCTACTCCCACGAGTTAATTGATCCTGGCTTTAGAGACCAGAACCAACGAAGGGCTACACCTTCTAACGTGAGGGGGAAACACTTTGCCATCGTATTTCGGACCCCTCCATTGGCTTCTATTGCAAGGGCATAAGAGCGAGAAAATTCTCTGGGATCAAACCCTCTGGAGTACTAGTGCAGCTTCGAGGATCGGAACCTAGGATCGAAGTGCACCTTCTGCAAGTTTGGATGTAGCGGAGATTCATCGTCGAAAGAAGCGTTCTCAACATTCTCTTGGACTTGAGGGGCTTCAGGATAATCATCGAGGTCATCTTCTTGATGCACCTCCGCAGCAGGAGGGATGGCTTGAGGGCGAAACCTATCCGCGGCCTCCTACCTCCATCTTTCCACCTCCGCCTGAAGCCGTGTTACCTGAGCGGCCACGTCTTTGGGGAGGTCTTCAGTTCCTCCGGAGGGATCCTCCGGGTCTTGAGAACTTGTATAGTCAGTTCGAATCACAAACGGAGCTACCCGAGGAACTCTGGCTATTCGAGGCCTATTGACTACTTCAGGAGTTTGAGAAATGTCTGAAGGTCCTGCGCCTGAGGTTCGAGGGGACCGGTGGCTAAACTCCACTTGGGAGGCATGACTTACTAAGCTAAACAGGGTCTAAATACCAGGAGCTTCGAATGATGGTGGAAGGCAAAAAGAGGCCTTCAAACTGTATTTGAAGCCCCTTGCTGAAGGGTGCGCGAAATCCTAGGACTCCGAAACTCCCTCCACAAATGTGCTTCGAAATACAGGCAATGGCAGAGAACTAGCTTTTAGTACTAGGTTCCCCACGGACGGCGCCAACTATTGGCGCAACGGATTACGCTAACAGGTTCTATAAGATCAAGAACTGATAAAAGAAGTGTTTGTGAATGCGAACTATCTCAAGCCTCCAAATAGGATAATAGCTCAGAATAGTTCGAAGTGTGTATTGAATATATGAATATTCGATGCCTATTATAGGGTGAGAAGGGGGGTATTTATAGGTAAAACCTCTAGGGAAAAGACCTTTTTACCCCTTATTTAGAACCGACATAGTGGATACTATTTCGGTATCCCTTATAGGGTTAATATGGTTGATGGGGGAAAATATCTCATCTTCGGGGTTATTGCCGAAACAACATAAAGGCAGACAGTGGATTCGAAGGTTCCCAGACGTTCATCTTCGAAGATACCCGGAGTCAAGTTCGAAGTACGAAGATAGGCATTGGTTCGGAGTACATCTTCGAACTAAGGCTTTTCAAGATCTTTTCTGCCAGCTAAGATGGAAGACTTATCTTCTTTCTCATTAGATTAGTCTTTTACAATTTTAGCCCTATTAAGGGAGCCGAATAGTTTCCACTATGTCAGTTGTAATAGAGGGGTAAATAGGCCTTTTCCTTAATATTTGGGCCTATAAATACCCCCCATTTCACCCTGTAATAGGGACCGAATACAAGTTATTCAATACACACTTTCGAACTATTCTAAGTTATTATCCTTTCGGAGGCTTAGAACAGTTTGTTTCGCAAACACTTCGTTTGTTAGTTTCTCTTCTACAGAAACCTGTTAGCGTAATCTTTTACGCCAACAGTTGGTGCCGTCCGTGGGGAACCTAGTCCGAAAAACTTCGTTCTCTACCTTCTTACATCATGCCTCCTAAGCGGAGCGCACCCCGCAATCCCGTTCGGAGGTCTTCTCGGATCTCCGGAGAGATACCTTTCGACACGGTTGAAGTCGGAGGGCCTTCGACATTCCCTCCGCAAACTCCGGTAGGGGCTTCTATCCCTCGAACATACGAAGCTTCTCCGCCAACCCCTTCCATACTTCGACCACCAGGAGTTCCTCCTCCACCTTCCATCCCAATTCGAACTGATCCTACCAGCTCTCAAGACCCGGAAGATCCTTCCGGAGGAGATGAAGATAATCTTGGAGATATGGCCACCCAAATGGCCAACCTTCAAGCTGAGGTAGCAAGGTGGCGACAGGAAGCTGCGAACAGGCTTCGCTCTCAAGCCATCCCAACTATCCTAGAAGTGCCCGAAGACGATGATCTTGATTATCCCGAAGCCCCGGAGAACGCCTCCTTCGATAATGAATCTCCGCTGCATCCTGAGCTGCAGAAAGTTCGCTTTGATCAAAAGTTCAAAACTTCGAAGCTCTGTAAGTATGCCGGAGATGAAGATCTCGGAGAGTTTGTTCGTTCTTATGCCCTAGCAATTGAAGCTAGCGGAGGAGTTCGAGACACCATGGCAAAGTGCTTCCCTTTAGCTCTTCAAGGAGTGGCATTAAGGTGGTTCTGGTCCTTGAAGCCAGGATCAATTAATTCATGGTCGCAGTTGAAGAAGAAGTTTATAAGCAACTTTCAAGGCACCTTCGTGCCTCCCATGTCAACAGGAAGCCTTTTCCAGGTGAAACAGCTCCCCGGAGAAACATTGAGGCAATATTTTAAGCGCTTCGCTCATACGAAGTCGCAAATTCGGGGGTTGTCTGCATCTTCGATAGTTGATGCAGCTCGGGAAGGCGTCACTCATCAAGGCCTTCTGGATAAACTTCATCGAAAAAGCATCTCCTCGGTCTCTCAGTTGATGGCATACTTCGAGGAGTATGCGAGGTCAGAAACGGGTTGGCTTCGAAGAACTGCCGCTACTTCATCCATATTGCAAGAAGTCAAAGTAGAAGTGAAAACTTCGGCACAGCCGCAAGAACCAGTCTTCGAAGTGCAACATGATCGGAGAAGAGGGCAAAAGCACCCTCGTTCTGAAGTCATGAATATTGCACCCCCACAGAAGTTTACACAGAGAGCTCCACAGTCTACGGGGAACAAGGCCAGCGGCTGGAGGCCGCCAGGGAAAACGGCTGGCAAGGGCCAGACCCTTTTCTGCTGCATCCATGGAGAAAATCGAAGCCATGCAACTGATACTTGCAAGGCTATACTTACCCTGAGGGGAGAATACCTAGAGAGAACTTCGGGTCGAGGTACTACCGACCGAGTTCCAGCTGCAACGCGCTCTAAGCCGGTCCAGGCTGTGGCGCGGATAGAAAACTTTGATGCTGCAAGACACCCTCTGGTGGCCAATGTTATGCCACCTCCGAAGGAAGAGGAAGGGCAAGATAGAGGAAAAAGAGTAGTTCTCCCTATCTCCGGAGGAGGTACCCTCGGAAGCATGTCCAAGAGACAGCGGAGGGACTACGTCAGAGAAGTAGGCCATATTGGAACTTCGTCATCTGCAGCTGCAATGCCGGAGTGGTCTCACGTTCCGATATCTTTCTCTACGGAGGATGCAGCTGGAATTAAGTTCCCGCATGCAGTCCCACTGGTTATCACTACTGATATTGCGGGTACTGAAGTTCGAAGGGTGTTGATTGATGGAGGTAGTTCGACAGATATCATCTTTGTTCAAGCCTTCGATCAATTGTGCATTTCCAGGAAGCATCTCCTTCCAGCGGCTCGTCCTCTGCAAGGCTTCGCAGGACCTCCGCTTGATGCACTTGGCCAAATAAGCCTGGAAGTTACCTTCGTAGAAGGTTTATTGGCCCGGACTGAGGAAGTAATTTTTGATGTTGTAGATGCCCCGTATGCTTACAACGTCATCTTCGGAAGAGGCATGTTAAACCAGTTCGGAGCTGTGGCGCATCACAATTATTTGTGCATGAAGATGCCCACACAAGCAGGAGTCCTTACAGTCTTCGAAGATCAAGCCATTGCTCGGAGGGCGGAATATGGTCATGGTCCCCCTCTTGATCCAAGACAAGTAAACACCGTACAAGATAATGAAGAAATTCTTTCAGCCTCCTCCGAAGCTTCGAAGAAGTCCTTTTCGAGACCAAGTCCCAAAGGAGAGATTGCAACGAAGGTCACTGTTAAAGATGGTAAAGAGTATACATTTCAATTTGGTAAAGATTTACCTCCTGAAGTTGCAACCTCCTTGGAAAAGGTGGTGGAAGAAAATTTGGATGTCTTCGCTTGGTGTGACGAAGATATCACCGGAGTCGATCGGGATATCATTGAACATAGTTTACTTGTAAACCCGAAGGCCCGACCTGTTCGGTAAGGACTCCGGAAGATGTCCGCAGAAAGAGCTGCTCTAGCTAAGGATGAAGTGGAGAAATTGTTGAAGGCTGGGATTATCAGAGAAGTGGCTCACACAGAATGGTTAGCCAACCCAGTCTTCGTCAGGAAGAAGTCTTCCGGGAAGTGGTGCATGTGCATCGATTTCACATCCTTGAATAAAGCATGCCCACATGACCCCTACCCCATGCCCCGAATTGATCAACTGGTTGACTCCACCGCAGGTTCGGAGTTACTAAGCTTCCTTGACGCGTATTCTGGTTATCATCAAATATGGTTGAAGCGCGAAGATGAAATCAAGACAAGCTTCGTAACTCCTTCGGGAGTCTTCTGTTATGTAAGAATGCCCTTCGGCTTAAGAAATGCCGGGGCTACTTTTTTGAGGTTAGTTGCTAAGGCTCTAGGTCATCAATTAGGTCGTAATGTGGAGGCCTATATGGATGATATTGTAATAAAGAGTGCTTTGAAGCACCAGCATAGCCTAGACTTAGCAGAAACATTCAATAGCCTTCGGGCATGTGGGATCCGTCTTAACCCGAAAAATGTATCTTCGGAGCTAAGGCTGGAAAGTTGTTAGGGTATTTAGTTTCAAGCAGGGGAACTGAAGCTAGCCCTACTCAAATAAATGCGCTGCAAAAGATGACTCCTCCGGAAAATTTAAAGCAAGTGCAAAAGCTGACTGGGCGTCTGGCAGCACTTAGCAGGTTTTATCAAGGTCTGCGGAGAGAAGCTTGCCTATATTTAAAGCATTGAAAGGGTCCGAAGATTTTGCATGGACATCGGAGTGTCAGAAAAGCTTCGAAGATATTAAAGAGTATCTCAGTAATCTTGCTACACTCACGGTGCCTACTGCGGACGAAACCCTACTCCTTTATCTTGCAGCTACAGGTTCTGCTGTCAGCGCAGTCCTTGTCAGAGAAGTGGATTTCAATGGGAAGTTGGTCCAAAATCCTGTTTATTTTGTATCCGAAGCATTATCAAGAGCGAAGACAAGATACTCCGAACTTGAGAAGTTCGTTTATGCTCTGATAATGGCTTCGAGGAAGCTAAGACATTATTTTTTGGCACATAATGTAATTGTACCAACTTCGTATCCTTTATGAGATATGCTCCAAAGTAAGGATTCCACTGGAAGGATTGGGAAGTGGGTAGTTGAGCTAGCACCCTTTGGCATATCTTTCTTGGCAAGGACAGCAATCAAATCACAAGTCCTAGCAGACTTTGTAGCAGAATGGACTCCACCTGCGAATTTGGTTCCGGAGAAGTCAAGTGACGGAGTTTGGATTATTTACTCCGATGGGGCTTTCCAAGCATCCGGAGCAGGCATTGGAGCAGTGTTAATTTCGCCTTCAGGGCAAAGAGCAATGTACTCCGCAAGACTCAACTTTAAGTCTACCAATAATATAGCGGAGTATGAAGGAATTTTATTGGGACTTCCGAAAAGCATGTGCTCTAGGGGCTACAAGAATTATTATAAAGACAGATTCTCAGATAGTAGCAGGGCACGTAGACAAAATTTTCCAAGTTCGGCATCCACAGCTTGCAAAGTACTTAGAAGAAATCCGTAAAATCGAAGCACACTTCAAGGGTATTTCCATTCGGAGTATACCAAGAGCAGAAAATGTGCAAGCGAACATCTTAGCAAAAGCTGCAGCTGGAGCCGTGGATGTGCCCGAAGAAGCTTTCTATGAGGAGCTCAATATACCTTCGGTGCCACAAATTCCCTCGGCAGAGATTGTTTGCATTCCTAGTGCAGATTGGAAAAATTCAATCATGGAACTTTTACAGGGAGGAACAAATTTGCCCGAAGAGCCACAACTGTCAAGATTAAAGCTTAGAGCGAGAAATTATCAAATAATCAACGGTATTTTATACAAGGCCGGAGTATGTTCCCCTCTACTCCGATGTATATCTCAAGCCGAAGGCCAAGAAATTCTTCGAGAAATCCATGAAGGCCTTTGTGGTAGCCATTTAGCCCCTAGAGCTTTGGCAGGAAAAACACTTCGCCAGGGGCTTTATTGGCCTACAATAACAGCTGATGCGGAGAGCTTAGTCCGCACTTGTCAAGGATGCCAGTGGATGGGTCGACGGAGTCATCGCCCAACAACAGCTCTTCAAGTCATTGCTCCGGTATGGCCTATGGCTAGATGGGGTATGGATTTAATTGGTCCCTTTCCAGTAGCCAAGGGAAATCTGAAGTTCGCAGTGGTAGCTATTGAATATTTTTCTAAGTGGGTGGAGGCAGAACCCTTAACAGCTATCACTTCGAACAATGTACAGAAATTCTTCTGGAAGAACATCATTTGCCGGTTCGGAGTGCCTAGATACCTCACAGTTGATAATGGAACACAGTTTGACGCAGAACCCTTCAGGAAGTTTTGCGAAGATCTAGGCATTCAGTTATGTTTTGCTGCAGTGAGGCATCCTCGGTCTAAAGGAGCCGTAGAGCGAGCCAATGGAAATATTTTATCAGGGCTAAATCGAAGAATAGTAGGATTAGCAAAGGGACTGTGGACCGAAGAACTTCCGAAGATTTTGTGGTCCATTCGGACTACGCAAACAAGGTCAACATGTTTTACTCCATTCAGACTACTATTCGGAGATGAAGCTATGAGTCCAACGGAGCTCAAAGGAGGGTCATTTCGCAGCACCGAACCGAACATTGAAGAAGAAAGACAAGCTTCGTTAGATTTATCAGAAGAAATAAGACTTTGAGCTGTGGCAAATTTATCAAAGTATCATCAGCAGACGAAGGCTTGGTTCGACCCGAAGGTCAAGCTCAATGAACTAAGACCGGGTCATCTTGTTCTACGAAGCATTATAGCACCAGGGAAGTTAGGGAATAAATGGGAAGGTCCATACCTAATTGTCCGTTCAGGACGCCCTGGCTCCTTTAAGTTAGCTAATTTAGAAGGTGAAGAGTTAGCACATACTTGGCATGCGGAGCACCTAAAGCGATACTTCGCATAAGGGCTCCTTGTAATTCGCTTGTAATCATCTTCTAAATTAATAAAGCATATGATCCTGATAGTGCCTTCCCCTCATAGACTTCCAGCTTCCGAGTGGATGCACTGGAACCACGGGGTCGATCGAGAGGGAAGTGTCATGAAGCTGGGTTGTATTTTCGGACTTCGAACCTGCAAGTTCGAAGCTTCCGACGTGGGGGCTGACATAATCCGGAGTCCAAGCCACCGGCTTGTAGGCATCCGTAAAAGAGCCCAAAACCACACCCTACGGAGTCCAAGCCATTGGCTGGTAGACTTCCGTAAAAAGAGCCGAAGGTGGCCAAAATATACGGAGTCCAAGCCATTGGCTGGTAGACATCCGTAAAAAGAGTCCAAAGAGACCATTGCAAACTCCGAACCATTGGTTCGACAGAGATCGCAAAAATAAGCCGAAGGTGGCTAAAGCAAAACAGAATTTGAGCCATGAGCTTCGAATATCTGTTAACACAGTCCAAAGTGACAAATTATCTAAGATACTAAAGTATCTTGAAAGTTATCTCAAGTGATCTCTTTCATAAAACAAAGGTACTAAATTGCCATTCTTCCGACTACAAATAGTCGAAGACATTTATAAGACTTTAAAAGATCTTTAAATTGCAGAGGGGCTCCGAACCCCCAAAAAATTGTACTCCGAAGTTTTTCTTTGCGCATAACCATCTTTGAATACATTTCGAAGTTGCTTATACCCAAAGAGGGGCTAGTAAATATGGAGACAATTTTAAAATCAGTATTCATTATTCAAACGAATGTGTTTACAGATTACATTATGAAAAATTGGTATCTATACCAAGAAGGAATCGAAGACCTCTTCGGTCTCTAGAGCTAGGGGTGGAACGACTAGTTCCAGCGCCGGGAGTTCTAATAACTTTGCGTTTAACTCTCTTGCTCCCCTTCGAAGCTCTAAAATCATTCTGTTTTTGTTGAAGCTCGGCCCAAGTTCGAAGCCGTTCGGGGCTTCTTTCCCAGCTTCTAAGATCTTCAAATCTTTTATTTTGAACTTCATCTTCGTCTTCAGACCAAACAGTGTCTTCAGAAGACGAAGTGTTTACATTAACCTATTTTTCTTCCTCTTTAATATAAGATAATACATCTTTGATTACTTCGGGCGCAATTACACCGGAGTCATCTCGAGGAATTAGAAATCGAGGACGCTTGTAAGTCTTTAGAAGTTCGAAGGTGTTCCATAATGAGCGAAGTTCGTCGTTAATTTCTAACACTTCGATATCTTCCGTATGAGACAAAGCCTAAAAATATGATAAACAAATTTTCATTGATAAAGGTTCATAAACACGAAGCTTTACATAGTCAAAAATCCTAAATTATTCCTAAACCTGCGGGTTCGGAGGAGGCTGACTGCTTGAAGCTTGGTTCCGAACTTGCTTCTGGCGTTGGCCTTCATCGATCCAAGCCTTGATCGCGGAACGACCTTCGGCTCTCCATGAGGTTTGAAAGGCTCGCCAGGCAGCAGTCACGCCTTCGGAAGGAGTTAGAAGCCGCTCGTCGTCGAAGGTAATAGAGCCCTCTGCGCTCGGAGTGATTGTTCGGCCCAAGTCCTCGTAGTAATGAAGTAGTCCGATGGCAGACACTTGTCCGGAGAGTTCTCCGTAACGAATACCCGCCGTCTTCATTTGCTTCGCTGCTCCTTGGATCCTTTTTAACCGGCGCAAGAGAGTGACGTTGTCATCAGAAGGAAGTGATCCAGTAGTACCGAAGTACTCCAGAACACCTAGCATCTATTCTATGACCTCCGTAGCTACCTTCTCGGACTTAAGCTTTTCTTCAATTAATGCATCCTTGCTCGAAGTCGTTTCTTCTAGAACTCCGGAAAGCCTAGCATTCTCCGTAGTTAAAGTATTCTTCTGATTTAGGAGTTGGCTAGCTTCCTCTTGGAGCCTAACAAGCTCGGAACCCGCATTAGCATGCTCCAACCGCACCCTTTCTATTTCCGCTCGAAGCACGATCCTTTCTGCTTCAAGCTCCTTATTTGCAGCCTCCAAGCCCTGTCTGGCCCTGCGTTCTGTTGAAATCATATTATCCATTTGAGCTACTCTAGCTTCGGAGAATGATAAGTTGCGCTGAAGAGCTTCGTTTTCTTCCCGAAGCTGAGCAATTTCACGTTCGCCCGATAAAGTTGCAGCACGGGCCAAGACCGCTTGCTAAGAAAAGAAAAAATCGAAGTAAGATATTATCCATGTATAATTTGCTATTGTTTCGAAGATGATCCGTACCTGGTAGGTTGCTCGTTCCATGGCAACGTTTAGCTCCGAACTTTTCGCCTCGCTTAAAATAGCTACCAGCTCTGTCTCCCCGACTTCGCGACTGGCTCGACCCAAAGGTTTGAGCAGATTCCGAAGCCTAGTTCTTTGCTCCAAAAAAGGAGTTAAAAGAGGGAGCATTGCCGAAGCTTCCTGGTCATTCCTGCTCGGCGAAGTCCCGGAGGGTTCTCCTGAGGTCCTCGGAGCTTCAGTAGATGGCCCCCCCTTAGTAGATCGACTTTCATCTGTTGATTCAGACGAAGTTGATCCTTGCGCAGGGAGAGGCTCTATATGTCTTTTACCCCTTCCAGGCCCCTGTTGAGCGACCTCCGGGTGCGGCTCCGAAGTTGTCGAAGGCCCTTGAATTGGATCTTCGCGATGTACTTCTACAGAAGGGGGCTCTGCAAAAGCAAAGGTATTATACATTGTATAATTTTACAGAAAATAATAAGAGAATTATGCGAAGTTTACCTTCGACATTCTGGGGGCGATCGAGCATCGGACTGCTTGGAGGGTCAAAGGTGAGGTCTTCGTCTGAATCCAAAGTTAAAATTTCAACTGCCGGAGTATCTCCTTGAGCAGTCCTCCCTTCATCCAAAACTGAAGTTGTAGCAACTTCAACTTCACCTTCGCCCACAGGGGCTTCGATTTGCTCCTCCTCTTGAGCATCCGGAGTTCTCACTTCTTCAATATTAGCCTGAGACTCCGTCATACCTGCAGTATCTTCAATGTGAATATCTGTTTGAGCTGCATCTTCATCGATCAACCTCATTAATAGTTTACCTTCATCCTCCTTAGAACCGGAGGTTGAGGATCTTGGGCTCGGAGGTGCAGGCTTTCTAGGCTTTTTAGCCACCTTTTTCACCGGAGTCTTTGCGGAACTCGAAGCTCCAGCTTCGGCTTTTCTCTTTTTGGGTCCTTTCTCCGAAGGCACCCAATCCATCAGAGGGGGTGTAGTGAGTCCCAGCATCCCCCACACTCTGTTAAACCTTTCCCAGCTTCCGACTAACTTGAATCTCCATTCTTTTTCGGTCGGAGTTGGAGCGCCCAAAATCTTCTTCGAAGCCCTTATGATTTGTTCCGAAGTAACAGGGGCTGAAGAAGCTAAAAAAGAAAAATAAATCAAGTTAATTTTTCTTCGAATGAATATGAATAAAACATATTGTCTTCGAAGTTACCTGCAGGGCTCGAAGTTGAAGCAATTTTTCGAAGACCGCCTTCCGAATCCTCTTCGAAGATGATAGGCCAGTTGGCCATCAGCGGAGAAATTTGCAGACCGAGGAATTCTTCGGCTAAGTCTCGCATGCTTAACCTTCAGCTAATCTTCTGAAGCAGGTTGACGCGGGCTTCGAGCTGACCTTCGTTGGGTTGCACTAAGGCTTCCTTCTGGAATTGGATTTCTTTAAGGGGTCCGGCCAGAGGACTGCTTGCCCCAACTTCGGCATAAAACCATCTCAGAACCCAATCAGTATACCATCTGGCATTGATGGCCTTGGCAGGAAACTGAAGGGCATACTCATCTCGAAGCCTAAAGTTGATACTACCGAAGGCTACTACTATTTTTTCACCTCCGGGGCCTACGAAGGTCTTCGGTTGGCATGTTGCTCTATGAAGTGCAGCGAAGATCTCTGCCCTCCCTTCACAACCTTCGGCTCTCAGCGCCCATTCGAAGATAGCCAGTCTAGCTACTGCATTCAGAGATAATTGAGGGAGGGTGACATGGAATAGATCGAGTACCTCCGCTAGGAAATCTACTGCAGGAAGGCCCAATCCGGCTTCGAAGAAAGCTTCGAAAACAACTACTTCTCCGGGCCTTGGTGACGGAATAAGCTCTTTACCGGGCTTGCGGATCATCACTCCAGTACTAATTTTCCCTTCTACTGCGATTGCCAATGACTCTCTCTTGCAGGTAGAAGGCCCCAATTGGAAAGATTGATCCAAATATTTTGTTGATGGCGGGCACAGACCTTGATCATCGACATTTTGGGGATTTCTCCCTCCTGCCGCCACGGATGTCGCTACAGATGCCGGAGGTGCCATCGCCATTGCTGCCGCCGCTGTTGCAGCTGCGGCCTGCTGCCTAGCCAAAGCTGAAGGTCCTGCACCTTTGGTCTTCGCCATTGCAGTCACTGGGTTGCTTTGGAGAAACTGGAGGCTAGGGCTCAAGAACTCAAAGGGCTCAAAAGGGTTTTGATTGCGAGAAAGCGGTGAAAAGGTAACCGGGTAAGTTCTAGGCCTTCTATTTATAGCCTAGATTTTACTTTTTTACCATTAGTCCATGCCGTTTCGCATTCCTGCCGTTACTTTTCTCCGAAATTAACGCATTCTACAGTTTCCGTTAGAAACAGAAAGCTAACGACTATTTTCTCTAAGTCTAAAAGACTTTCGAACTTCCTGAGTCGGTTCTAAGATAGTTCGAAAAGCAATTATCCTAAGACTGATTCGGAGTTTATATCTTCATACATTTCGGAGATGAATTAAAATCCAATAACCCCTATGTTTGGTTATCTTTTCCTTCCGTATACTGCTCTCCTAACGTTACAGGTTAAACGAAGAAGCGTATTTGAGGGGCTACTGTTGGGGGGAAAATATCTCATCTTCGGGGTTATTGCCGAAACAACATAAAGGCAGACAGTGGATTCGAAGGTTCCCAGACGTTCATCTTCGAAGATACCCGGAGTCAAGTTCGAAGTACGAAGATAGGCATTGGTTCGGAGTACATCTTCGAACTAAGGCTTTTCAAGATCTTTTCTGCCAGCTAAGATGGAAGACTTATCTTCTTTCTCATTAGATTAGTCTTTTACCATTTTAGCCCTATTAAGGGAGCCAAATAGTTTCCACTATGTCGGTTGTAATAGAGGGGTAAATAGGTCTTTTCCTTAATATTTGGGCCTATAAATACCCCCCATTTCACCCTGTAATAGGGACCGAATACAAGTTATTCAATACACACTTTCGAACTATTCTAAGTTATTATCCTTTCGGAGGCTTAGAACAGTTTGTTTCGCAAACACTTCGTTTGTTAGTTTCTCTTCTACAGAAACTTGTTAGCGTAATCTTTTACGCCAACAATGGTAAAACATGCTAGAAGGACGTCGATAAAGTAGACATCCCATCCTTCTGGTTGTTTTCCACTCCGGAGGGGAAGCCTTTCGGAGGGTCTCTTTAGGCTGGAACCTAGATGGACCATTCGGCTTCAAGCTCTTCAACCCGGAGGCAAGTCTTGGGCTCCGAGATTAAGACTTGCCTTCATCTTCATCGCATAATGTATTTGCTTGGAATCTTGGAGGATCATGAGGATGAAGTATTTCCCCCAACACATATCTTCTTGGGCTTCTAGGCATGTTGGTTGGCAGCTCTCGATGTAGCACAGGCTGGATGCAACAATGCGCCCAAGGCGACTTTGCTCCACTCATGGACTCAAGTAGCGAAGAAAGCCTTGGCACGTCCTGTCGGCAATGTGGTCATGCGCACAATACCCGAGTGAAGAAACGATAGCTGGTGGAGCTAGAAAATCGGCAGTGGCTGCAGCGGAAAGTAACTAAAACACTTAGGATAAAATTTCTAATTTTGATTGATTTACCCGAAAAGTTTTAACCCTAACCCTAAGGACTACATCCCTATATATAGTCTAAGTACTCAAGACAAATTACTGAAATGTCCTTAGGGTAAAAATACATACTCAAAGCCCGAAGGGTAAAATGGTAAAATTCTAATCTTGAGATATTAATTCGACTCTTCGCTTGCATAGTCCTCATGGCATCGCTTCAACGAAGTGTCACGATAGTTGTGACATGTCCCCATCAGACATCGCTTGTATGCTTTGCATCTCTTTAGACAGTTCGTAGCAAATGACACCTTGTCTTTATGTGGTGAATAGTTTTACGTCAAAACCGCCAAAGCGCTTGTTGCCCTTGCACCATGTACCCGGATTGGACAACCACAACCCCGTAGCTCTCCTAGCCCAACAATCGCTCATCCCTCTACCTGAGTCACACCAGTCAATGCCATGGCAAGTCACTTGCCGCCCTTGTGCCATGTACCCTATTGGATCAGTACGACCTCGTGGCTGCATCAGGCCGGCGATCGCCCGTCCGTGTACTTGAGTCACACGACCAAGCCACTACAAGTCCTCTTCCTCTAAAGTGTCTCCTCCGGAGTACCCCTTTGAAGTGCCTCCCTTTAGAGGGCTTCCTAATTTTCTCTTCTTTGTTGACAATCACTCATCATCTAGGAGCAATAAGGCCTACAGTCTTCACCATGGCTCCTCAATCTCCTCCTTGATAAGTGCATTGTCAACACACCTTTCTTCACTCTTCAACCTGAAAGCACATGTAGAAACACAAAAACAAAACACAAGAGAATAGAAAGAAGAAAAAAATCAGCTTAATGACCAAAAGCCAAACAAAAACTAGAAAAGGTCTTAGAACTAACAATAAGGATTTCAAAAGAGTAAAAGTAAAATAGAATAAACCCCCCCGAAAACAATCCCAGAGAAAGCAAAGTTCTCCCTTTTAAAACTCTCTTCTAAACTCTCAAAACATTTCTTCCCCTTGTTGACAATTGGACTCATCAAGCGAGACTAAAAGCACTCATGAGACACAAATCCACTCCCCCTGAAATGCAACTCTCCCTCAAAGTATGTTATGAATGCAAAAGGAGTACAAGTTGAGGTAAAATAAAGCTTCTTAGATATGATTAATAGAAATTACAAGATCTTAGAAAGTATAGTCGAGGATATTGTCTTGAAACACTACATGGCATGCTGAGATGTATAATATCCAAAGAAAATCATAAGCATGTAGTTTTAAGGTTTTGCAAACAAACCACTCAAACTACTATACTAGCAAGATAAGACATTTGTTGGGGGAAAATACTTCATCCCCATGATCCTCCAAGATTCCAAGCAAATACATTATACAACGAAGACAAAGGGGAGTCTTAATCTCAAAGCCCAAGACCCTCTCCGAACTGAAGGGCTCGAAGCCGAAGGGTCCGTCCAGGCTCCGGTCCGAAGAGATCCTCGGAAAGGCTTCCCCTCCGGAGTGGAAAATAACCAGAAGGATGGGACATCTGCTTTATTTGCATCCTTCGAGCATGTTTTATTATATTAACCCTATAAGGGATATCAAAATAGTATCCACTATGTCGGTTGTAATTAAGAGGTAAAATGGTCTTTTCCTTAGAGATTTTACCTATAAATACCCCCCTTCTCGCCATGTAATAGACATCGAATATTCAGATATTCAATACACACTCCGAACTATTCCGAGCTATTATCCTATTCGGAGGCTTGAGATAGTCCGCATTCACAAACACTTCGTTTGATAGTTCTTGGTCTTATAGAACCTGTTAGCGTAATCCGTTGCACCAACAGTTGGCACCGTTCGTGGGGAGCTTCGTACTAAAACCTAGTTCTCTGCCACTGCCTGTACTTCGAAGTACATTTGCGGAGGGGCTTCAAGTATAGTTCGAAGGCCTTTCTCGCTTTCCACCACCGTTCGAAGCCCTCGGTCTCTGGACCCTGCTTAGCTTCATAAGTCATGCCTCCCAAGCAGATTATGGCCACCGGCCCCCTCCGAATGTTCTCTCAGACCTCCAGAGTAGGACCTTCAAACATCCCCCTAACTCCCGAAGTAGTCAATAACCCCTGAGCAACCAGAGCCCCTCGGATAGCTCCGTCCATGCTCCGAACTAACTATGTCAATTCCCGAGACCAGAAGGACCCCTTCGGAGGAAGTGAGAACCTCCTCGAAGATGTGTCCGCTCAGATGGCCTGACTTCAGACGAGGCCACAGACAGGCTTCATCCTCAAGTCAACCCTACCGCTTCATAGATGCATCAAGACGACGATGCCGAGTACTATCCCAAAGCCCCCCAAGTCCAAGAACGCCTCGTTCGATGATGAGTCTTTGCTACATCCTGACTTGCAAAAGGTGTGCTTCGATCCTAGGTTCCGAGCCTCGAAGCTGCACAAATACTCCAGAGGGGCTGATCCCAGGGAATTCTCTCGCTCTTACACTCTTGCAATAGAAGCTAGCGGAGGAGTCCAAAATATGATGGCAAAATGTTTCACCCTTGCGTTAGAAGGTGTAGCCCTTCATTGGTTTTGGTCTATAAAGCCGAATCAATTAAGTCATTGAGTAGTTGAAGAAGAAATTCGTGAGTAATTTCCAGGGGACCTTCGTAGCTCCAATGTCTACCGGAAGCCTTTTTTAGGTGAAACAACAGGTGGGAGAAACTCTTTGGCAATACTTCACGCACTTCGTCCACACTAAGTCTCAGATCAAGGGGTTGTCCATGTCATTGGTCATGGATGTGGCGCGCGAAGGTGTAATGAACCCTGGCCTCCTCGACAAACTCCATAGGAAACCAGTGTCTTTAGTAGCACAACTAATGGCATACTTCGAGCAGTATGCCATCAGAAGAAGTGTGTCTTTAGAGGACCGCTTCATCCACACCAACCCTCCCCCATGAAGTCAAGATGGAGCCAAGGGCTCTGAGTCCTCCACAAGCCCCCTTCGATAATCGTTCTCACGATCAGAGAAGGGGAAGGAAGCACCCTGTGGAAAAACAATAATAACAAGATGTCCATCATACAACAACGTACATACGGTCAATCATCCATGGTTCGCAGACCACATTATTACATAAGTTTAAAATTTAAAAGAAACTATGAAAATAAAACTACACGATGAACATCTCCGCAAGTCTCACATCCTTGACTGGGTCGCTACTCCAGACCATCCTCTTCATAATACACAGTCTCTGAAGTGTTTTCCAACGGGTATGAATACAAAAGTACTCAACAAGCCACTAGGAATGCAATAGTAATGAAGGGTAATAACAAAGGAATGATAAGGTTTTAAAGTGCGGAAAATTACATTTTCAAGTTTTAGCATTTAGTGTAGTCAAATTTAATTGTCTAGAATAATAAGCATGAACAATGCAACATCTTCTAACTCAAGGAGCCCAGTTGGCCCTCCTCGCTTAACATTCCTTACATGCAAAATCATCATGCAACACTCAAAATAGTAAACTAACTGCGAGATGTCATGCAACCCGCCCTTGACCGTTGGATCGGCTTTTCGAAAAGATTTAAATTCTGATCAGAGTTGTACTACTGTACCCACAAGGCACACACTCATCCCCCACACCAAGGTGTAACGAGATGACCCATACCACGAGAACTTGTGCCAAAACCTTAGCGTGAGATGCTCCAATCTGATAATACCCGCTGTAGGTTTCGCTGGCAGGGTAGCGCACTGGACAACGTCGCACTCCCTTTTGTGCCACGTCGGTACAAGCCACCCACAGGTGCTACTTGACCCATCTCCAAGTGCTGCCTCATGTTGGAACACCCAATACCTCAGTTAGGACTTACCCACTAGACTTGTGGTTAGTACGGAAGTGTATATCACTGGATCCCACATACCGGTCCTTATAGTGCCCCGGGTGTGACTAACCAATATCCTCGCTTGCACCCGGAACCCACAATGCTAACATACTTGTTGGGGGAGATAATCCCGGTGGTTGAAGGGGGCCACCGCCGGAGGGTCCGGAGCCTGGCGCCGGAGGGGCCAGGACCTTCGGACGGTGAGGCCGGAGGTCTTCGGAAGCTTTGGGACACTCCGGAGGGGCTCATGGGCGTGAGGCCCTCTGTTAGACCGGAAACGGCGACCAGAGGGGGGGTAAATGGGAGCTTTTAAAATTTCAGGCTAAAAACTAGCCTTCGGTTTTAAGTTCTGTCTTCTGCGGAACAGGCTTCGAACACTAACCTTCGAAGGTCTGGTTCGGAGGTACTTCGACAGCTCCGAACACAGGCTTCGCAGGAGCAAAAGTTCGAAGCCAAGAAGACTTCGCTTCACTTACACCCTTCAAAAATCTACTCTGCTAAGTCAGTGCAGGCTCCGCACACAGGGTGCTTCGAGCAGGCTTCGCACTTCACCCTTCGCAAGAGTGGACAGCCCTCTGAGGACTTCGACCAAGTACTTGGCAACAGCAACTGGTGATGGGCTTCATACCCGAAGATCTAAACGCACACTACGTGGACACCGCTAAGGGCTTCGACACAAGAAGCAAAACGGGCCTCGATCAGGGCTTCGCTAGTAAGCTATGAGGTCTAGCCTCACGTTACACAGAGCGACAGCACACTGAAAAACACACTTCGCACAAAACACCCTTCGCCTAGACAGGCTTCGGTGCACTACAACTAGCGAGGTATGTAATGCGAGCTCAAGCAAAAAGCACAAAGAAGCAGGGCTTCGCCGCTTGAACAAGGAACACAAAAATATTTGAACTCTGGATGAATACAGCGAGGTATGTGGCTACAGGAGCTCAACAGTAAATGCTCAAAGTGTTCAATGTTACCTACCGAGCCCCCATATTTATAGCCCACAGTTCACCCAAAGGAAGTGACTACTTTACCCCTAGGGTTTACAAAGGATTTGTCTCTACAGAACTAAGGGGTACAAAAGGTAGTCCACCTTTATTCTGGAGGCTTCTCTGTCAGCTTTGCAGAGGGGACAGTGTCAGCCTTTTACAGAACAGACAGTGTCAGCCTTTGCAGTCTTTGACCTTCTGGAATCCTCCCTTCGCACGCGAGGGTGCGGTAGCTTCGGTGAGAAGCCTGGAGCCTGTTGGCCTTCGCTTCACCGAAGTCAGTCTCCGATACAGTGACGGTTTTGAGCCGAAGCCGTCAAAGCCCTTGGGCCTTCGCACCAACACCTCCGGAGTGGATCACCATGGCTTCGCAGCTACTCCCAGCTCGAACTCCGTCAGTCCGTGTACCGAAGCCATGCAGGCCGAAGCACCTCAAGTCAACCTTGCTCCGGAGCTAGCCTCGCTCCGAAGACTTCCTCACTCCGAAGCCCCACCTTCGGAGTACCACCCTTCGAAGTCCCTCCTTCGTCCAAGGCCTCCGCATGAAGCATTCCATGAGCACTTCGTCGCAGTGTCTCTCCCCGAGCACACTCCTCGATGAGCCTCACCCGGACCATGCCTTCGATGCGCCTCGACTTCTGAGACCTTCGTCGGGTACCTTCGAATGTCTCCATCCGGAGCACACTTCGAACACCTTGCCTCCGCAGAGGACTTGTTGCAACCAACTCCGAAGTCACTCCATTCGGAGTACCTTCGAAGTGCCTCACCTCCGAGGACTTTGTCTCGGAGTACCTTCAGCCGGAGCCACGCTCCGCATTCTCTGCCTTCACCTGGCACGCCTTGACCCGAGGACCGACCCGGAACACCTTCGCAGCCACCGTGACGGAGCTCCCCGCTCCCCTGGCATCAGGCCTCCCGCTTGACCCAGGTTCACCTGCTACGAACCTTGTCCGTCGCCTCCGAAGTCCCTGCGCACCACCGACAAACAGACAAGCTTATCCAGTACTCCGGAGACCTCTCCGGGTTAGCAACCTCCGGCACACACTCCGGTGTACCGCCCAAAGTACCGAACCCTTCGGTACGAACCCAATCATCGCGTACTGTCGGACCCCTCCGACGAGCACACTCCGCTGGCAACAGCTGCAGCAAGCAAACCACCGAACATACTTCGGTGAAACCACCTCCGAACATCTTCGGAGGTACAACCTCCGAAACCCCTTCGGAGGTACCCTTCGAACAGAGGGTAAAAAGCCTGTCAATCACTCATCACAAAACACCGAAACCAACCCTTGGTTTCTCACCCTCGGCCGTAGGTCGAAGGCCACCCTCCGAACTGGAGGCACTGATGGCCACCTTCCGGGGGAAGAATGCCGGATGCCATCCCTCGGATCGAGCAGCGGTTCCGAAGGGAGCATTGGTGGGAAGAGGACTAGTCAAGCCTATAGGGGGACAGGATCGCGATCCTCTGCACCGTGTCGGGCGGCGCAGGCAGCGTCCGACACGGCTGATACGCTGTCAGAGTCGAATCTTCTTGTCTGTACTGTGTATAGTCCATTTTGTCTGTACTACTGACCAGCGTCTGGCCATGTAGCGGTTGGCGGTCCAGAGGCGCTTGGTCCTCTGGACGGGGCGCCCTATAAATAACCCCCAACTACAGTTGTAACGGAGACATGCTCCAAGAGCACAAAATATACTACGTCTCTACATTTCCACTAAGTAAACCTGCTGGTCTGATCCGTCGTTCCAACAGTTGGCGCCGTCCGTGGGGATCCTAGTTCGAGAAGCTAGCGTCCTCTGCATCCACTCACCAAAGCATGTCGGGTCGGAAGGGGGCGAGCACGGTTCCTCTGCGTCGGTCGGCCCACACCACCGGGATCGAGCCCGCTCCGGTCCCCGACCCCAGTCTACCCGCCGCTGCGCCCGTCGGGGCGCCCTCCCTGGAGCCAACCCAGGTGCCGGAGGGGACGCCCGAGGCTTGGGGCCCTGTCGGCGTACCTGAGCCCACCTCCGTCAACCTGGCAGGATTCCCGGAGGGGCTGCCGGGGGTGCATCCTCCGAGCAGGCCCCCGGTGGTATCCCTCCGAACCGACTACGTACGTTCGCGAGACCCTGATACCGCTTCAGGAGGAAGCGAGAGCCAAGCCGATGCCCTGGCCGCCGAGAACGCCCGGCTGAAGGCGGAACTAGCTCTGTGGCGCCAGGAGGCGTCGCTCTGCCCTCTTGAGGCCCCCCGCGCTACGAAAGTTGCGGCCGTAACACTGAGCGATGATGAAGACCCAGCGGAGGAAGAAAACACGTCCTACGATGAGGAGTCCCCCCTGCACCCGGACCTTCGGAGGGTGCGCTTCGGCTCGAAGTTTCACGCCGCCAAGCTTCCCAAGTACTCTGGGGATTCTGACCCTGGAGAGTTCTCTCGCTCGTATGCTCTAGCGATAGAAAGGTCCGGGGGGAGCCGAGACACCATGGCTAAATGCTTCCCCCTGGCGCTCGAAGGGATCGCTCTCCGGTGGTTCTAGTCGCTCCGACCTGGGACCATCCGTACGTGGGACCAGCTGAGGAAAAAATTCGTCAACAACTTCCAGGGGAGCTTCGTGGCCCCTATGTCCACCGGGAGCCTCTTTCAAGTGAAGCAACAGCCTGGAGAGACTTTGCGACAATACTCCTAGCACTTCGCGCACACCAAGGCCCAGATCAAGGGGCTCTTGGCTTCCTCGGTCATCGACGCTGCGCGAGAAGGCGTCACCCACCCGGGCCTCCTCGACAAGCTCCATCGGAAGCCTATCTCCTCGGTGGCACAGCTCATGACGTATTTCGAACAATACGCCCGGTCCGAAGAAGGCCAGATGCGCCGGCAGGCGATGATAGTCCCTGTCCGGGCCTCGAGCGCCAGGACATATGAAGCCTCACCGGACCTCAACCGGGGAGCCCGCCCCACTCCTGACTTCCGCCACCAAGATTCCGGCCGGCAGGACTCCGTCCATCGGGACTCCCGGCTGGGCCGGAAGCATTTTCGGGGGGAGGTCCTCAGCATTACTCCTCGAGCCCCTGCTAAGCACCTGCACACGTCTGGTGGAGGCTGCTCCACTGGGGCCAAGGCTCCGTCTCGGGCGCTCTCCGGAGGAGCCACCTTTTACTGCAGCATCCACGGCGAAAACCGGAGCCACGACACTGACTCCTGCCAGACCATCCTCACCCTCCGGAGCGACTACCTCGAGCGCAACGCCGGCCACGGTTCCACTGACAAGGGGATCCCAGTACCTCGCCCAGAAGTGGTCCAGGTAGTTGGGCGACGTGACGAGCCGGAGGTCCTGGGCCTAGCCCTGGAGTTTGGTAGGGCCCAGGCCCCCAAGCTCGAAGATGCGCCAGATCGGGGGAAGCGAGTGGTCCTCCCCATATCCGGAGGTGGAGCTCTGGGAGCCTTGTCCAAGCGCCAGCGACGGGACTACGTTCGGGAGGTCGGGCATATCGGCACATCCAGCTCCTCGGCCCTCCCCGAATGGTCCCATGTTCCCATCTCCTTCACCGCCGAAGATGCCGCCGGAGTCAAGTTCCCACGCACCGACCCCCTCGTTATCTCGGCTGACATCGCCGGAGTCGAGGTGCGTCGCATCCTGGTTGACGGGGAGAGTTCCGCTGACATCATTTTTTTGCAGGCCTTCGATCAACTGTGCCTGTCGCGCAAGCACCTACTGCCCACTTCCCGTCCACTCCAGGGCTTCGCAGGCCCCCCGCTCGATGCCTTGGGCCAGGTCACGCTAGATGTGACCTTCGGCGACTCCCCCCTTCGGCGCTGCGAGGAGATCCTGTTTGATGTGGTCGATGCTCCTTACGCCTACAACGCCATCTTCGGAAGAGGGATGCTCAATTGCTTCGGAGCCATCGCGCACCACAACTACCTGTGCCTCAAGATGCCGACCCCGGGTGGGGTGTTGTCGATCCTGGGCGACCAGGCCGTGGCCCACCGGGTCGAGTACGGCCACTCAGCGCCATTGGAGCCACGACAGATTCACAATGTCCGTGAAGGTGCAGAAGGTGCTAGCCTCCCCGACGGCGGAAACCCCGGGCAGATGGGCCGCCCAGCAAAACCTCTCCCGGAGGGGGAGGTCATTAAGAAGATCTTAGTCCAAGGCGGGAAGGAGTACCCGATCAAGTTCGGAGGGGGTCTGGAGCCGGAGGTGTCAGCACAGCTCGAGGGAATCATCCGCAACAACCTCGACATCTTCGCATGGTCCGACGAAGACATTACCGGTGTCGACCACTCGATCATTGAGCACTCGCTGGCGGTCGACCCGAAGGCTCGGCCGGTCCACCAGGGGCTCCAGAAGCTTTCCATCGAACGAGCCGAGCTCACCAAGGCTGAGATGGAGAAGCTGCTTTGAGCGGGGGTCATTCGGGAAGTGAGTCATACTGAGTGGTTGTCTAACCCAGTGTTTGTCCAGAAGAAAACATCTGGAAAGTGGTGCATGTGTATCGACTTTACTTCTCTAAATAAAGCTTGCCCCCGTGACCCCTACCCTATGCCCCGCATTGATCAACTGGTTGATTCCACAGCCGGAGCGGAGCTCCTCAGTTTCCTTGATGCTTATTCTGGCTATCACCAGATCTGGTTGAAACCTGAAGACCAAGTTAAAACAAGCGTTGTCACCCCCGCGGAAGTGTTCTGTTACGTCCGGATGCCCTTCGGCCTCCGCAATGCCGGGGCTACCTTTTCAAGGCTAATCTCCAAGGCTTTGGGCCATCAGATGGGGCGTAATGTTGAAGCATACATGGACGATATCATCATCAAAAGTACCACCAAGGACCGTCTCGGCATGGACATAGTTGAGACTTTTGACAGCCTTCAGCGATGTGGAATCCGCCTCAACCCGGAGAAATGTGTCTTCGGAGCACGCGCTGGCAAGCTGCTCGGCTATCTGGTTTCCAGCCGAGGCATCGAGGCCAGTCCAACACAAGTCAATGCATTGCAAAACATGTCCCTCCCTCAGAACTTGAAGCAAGCGCAGAAGTTAGCTGGGCGGCTAGCGGCCCTTGGCCGATTTTTAGCAAGATCAGCTGAACGAAGCTTGCGCATCTTCAAGGCGCTTCGAAGTTCCAAGCATTTTGAGTGGACCTCCGAATGTCATGACTGCTTCGAACAGATCAAGGAGTATCTTTCCGGCCTCATGGCCCTTGCCACGCCCCGGGCTGACAGTCCCCTATTCGTCTATCTCGCCGACTCCGGCAGCGCGGCGAGTGCGGCTTTGGTGCAAGAAGAAGAACTCGGCGGAAATTTGGTGCAACGCCCCGTCTACTTCGTTTCCGAAGCCCTCTCCGGAAGCTAAGGTTCAGTACTCCGAGCTCGAGAAGGTGGCGTACGCCCCCGTCATGGCGTCCCGAAAGCTTTGGCACTACTTCATGGCTCATGATGTCATCATCCCAACTGCCTACCCGATAGGCGACATGTTCCGGAACAAGGATGCCACCGGCCGCATCGGGAAATGGGCGGTGGAGTTGGCCCCATTCGGGATCTCCTTCGTCGCCCGAACTGCCATCAAGTCGCAAATCCTCGCTGACTTCATCGCTGAGTGGACGATGGCATCTGATCGCGCCGGTGCCGAAGCATGCGAGGGGATTTGGACCGTCTATTCGGACGGTGCTTACCAGGCTTCGGGGGTTGGGGCTGGAGCAGTTATCGTCTCCCCCTCCGGCCAACAGGCCTTGTATTCCGGTCGGCTAAAATTCAAGGCTACCAACAATATCGCCGAATACGAAGGAGTCCTTTTGGGCCTCCGCAAGGCGCACGCGCTAGGAGCAGCCCATGTTGTAATCAAGACCGATTCCCAAGTAGTCGCCGGGCATATTGACAAAAGTTTCCAGGCTAGGCACCCGGACCTCGCCTCATACCTCGACGCCATCCGCAGATTCGAAGCATCCTTCAAGGGCATATCCATTCAAAGCATCCCGTGAGGTGAAAATGGCCAAGCTGACGCCCTCGCTAAAGCCGGAGCAGGAGGCCAAGCTTTGCCGCCAGGCGCCTTCTTTGAAGAAATTATCCAACCTTCGGCGCCTTCTCGTAGCGAGGCGTCCACCTCCGCATCGGCCGAGCTCCCGCCGTCGCAATGGCCAGCTCCAGTCTTATGCACGGTTGGCGACGATTGGCGGGAGCCCATCCTGCGCATGCTCGCAGGCAGCGAAGACGACCATCCTAGTCCGGACCATGTACGCCTCCAGCTCCGTGCCAGGTCTTTCCAAGTCATCGATGGCATCCTATACAAGTCGGGAGTATGTTCTCCGCTGCTCCATTGCATCTCTCATTCGGACGGAGTGGCCATGCTCCGAGATATCCATGAGGGGTTGTGTGGAAGCCATTTGGCACCACGGGCCCTCGCCAGCAAAGCTCTCCGACAGGGCGTGTACAGGCCCACGATTGTTGCCGACGCTGAAGACCTCATCCGCACTTGCCAAGGATGCCAGTGGATGGGGCGACGGAGTCATCGACCCCCGGTCAGCCTACAGCCCAATCCCCCTGTGTGGCTGTTGGCTCGATGGGGAATGGACCTCACTGGGCCATTTCCTAGAGCAAAAGGCAACCTGTGTTTTGCTGTCGTCGCCGTCGAGTATTTCTCTAAATGGGTCGAAGCCGAGCCACTAACTTCCATCACATCTCGGAGCGTCCAGAAATTCTTTTGGCAGAATATCATGTGCCGTTTCAGAGTACCCAGATAGCTCACATTGGACAACGGAACACAGTTCGATGCTGGGGCCTTTTGGACATTCTGCGACGGATTGGGGGTCCAGCTCTGTTTCGCTGCAGTACGGCATCCCCAGTCTAATGGGGCTGTGGAGCGAGCTAATGGGCACATACTCTCGGGCCTCAACAAACGCATCGTTGGCCTAGCCAAAGGATTGTGGCCTGAGGAGCTGCCAAAGATCTTGTGGTCCATCCGGACCACCCCTTCCCGAGCAACCGGGTTCACCCCATTCCGCCTCCTGTTCTGCGACGAGGCAATGACCCCAACGGATCTTCGAGCCAGTTCGCTACGCGCCATAGCACCCTAAGCCGATCAGGAACGCGCCGTCTCCCTCGACCTGGCGGAAGAGACACGACTCCGAGCGGTCGCCAATCTCTCCCAGTACCAGAAGGAGACGAAGGCATGGTACGATCCCAAAGTCAAGCACAATGAGTTCGAGCCAGGGCACCTCGTCCTTCACGCGGTGGCCAGTCCAACAAAGCTGGGCAACAAGTGGGAAGGACCATACATTGTAACCGGTTCCGGGCGCCCGGGCTCCAACCGACTCGCTACATTGGAAGGCGAGGAACTAAAGCATACTTGGCATGCGGAGCACCTGAAGCGTTACTTTCCGTAATCCCATAAGTGTATTCCGCCATCGGCCGATAACGCCTGCTCTTGTATCCAAATTAAGTAATAAAATCGTTATGCGAATGTTTTCGCCCACGTTGAACGCGCGACGACACTAAGAGTTTTGTTTCACCAAAGAGAATGGGGTTCCGAGCTCTGGCTCGACGCACCAACCAAATTGGCTTCCGAGCCCCGGCTCGACGTGCCTTCATGCGGGTTCCGAGCTTCGGCTCGACGCACCCTCGAATTGGGTTCTGAGCTCCAGCTCGACGCACCGACCAAATTGGCTTCCGAGCCCTGGCTCGACGCGCCTTCATGCCGGTTCCCAGCTTCGGCTCGACGAACCCTCGAATTGTGTTCCGAGCTCCGGCTCGACGCACCCACCAAATTGGCTTCCGAGCCCCAGCTCGACGCGGCTTCATGCGGGTTCCAAGCTCCGGCTCGACGCACCCTCGAATTGTGTTCCGAGCTCCGGCTCGACACACCCACCAAACTGGCTTCCGAGCCCCGGCTCGACGCGCCTTCATGCGGGTTCCGAGCTCTGGCTCGACGCACCCTCGAATTGGGTTCCGAGCTCCGGCTCGACGCACCCACCAAATTGGCTTCCGAGCCCCGGCTCGACGCGCCTTCATGCGGGTTCCGAGCTCCGGCTCGACGCACCCTCGAATTGGGTTCCGAGCTCCGGCTCGACGCACCCACCAAATTGGCTTCCGAGCCCCGGCTCGACGCGCCTTCATGTGGGTTCCAAGCTCCGGCTCGACGCACCCTCGAATTGGGTTCCGAGCTCCGGCTCGACGCACCCACCAAATTGGCTTCCGAGCCCCGGCTCGATGCGCCTTCATGCGGCTTCCGAGCTCCGGCTCGACGCACCCTCGAATTGGGTTCCGAGCTCCGGCTCGACGCACCCACCAAATTGGCTTCCGAGCCCTGGCTCGACGCGCCTTCATGCGGGTTCCGAGCTCCGGCTCGACGCACCCTCAAATTGGGTTCCGAGTTTGGCTCGACGCACCCACCAAATTGGCTTCTGAGCCCCGGCTCAATGAGACATCACTCGGCTTCCGAGCTCTGACTCGGTGCACCCTCGAATTGGATTCCGAGCTCCTGCTCGACACACCCACCAAATTGGCTTCCGAGCCCCTGCTCTACACGCCATCACTCGGGTTCCGAGCTCCGACTCAGCGCACCCTCGAATTGGGTTCCGAGCTCCGGCTCGACGCACCCACCAAATTGGCTTCCGAGCCCTGGCTTGACGCGGCATCACTCGGGTTCTGCAGCTCCGACTCGACGCACCCTCGAATTGGGTTCCGAGCTCCGGTTCGACGCACCCCCCAAATTGGCTTCCGAGCCCCGGCTCAACGCCCCTTCATGCGGGTTCCGAGCTCCGGCTCGACGCACCCCCCACTCCGCTTCCTAGCTCCAGCTCGACGCACCCTCAAAGTTAGCTTCCGAGCCCTGGCTCAATGCGCACCCAGTCGGATTTCGAGCTCCTGTCCAAGGTATCCTACACTCGTCGACGCAATATACTCACCACGCCTTCCTCCTAGCTAATTAGCGCACAGCCGGCAAGCCATCTACCCGCTAAGGAGGGGAGGGGGGAAGGAGCAAGGAGAAAGGCCTCAACCACATATATTGGAAAAAGAAGAAAAAAGGTGGCATACAATGTTTGTCACGAATCGAGAATAGAGGAGAAGGATAAAGAGAAGTTTTCATCCAAGCCAAGCAGGAACCGAAGGCCCCCTCAGTCAGATGAACCACCAGGGCCAGAGTGCGCTCCAGCCTGAGGCCCGGGCACGGTTCGCGCGGACTTCTCCTTCCTCTTTCGCCGCTCCTCCTCTTTCTTCCGAGCACGAAAGGTCCTTTGGTCTTCTTGAAGTTGGGCCCAGCTGCGCAGATTGTCTCCCCCGGAGGGCGCGTCATCTAGGCCAGCTTCCGTGTCAGACCAGTCCACCGGTTTGGGAGACGAAGACGGAGCGCGGAGCCCTTTCTCTTCTTCCTTGACAAGGTTCAGAACCCCTCGGAGGACATCATGGTCCTCACGTCCATCGCTACTACGAGGAACGACGTAGCGTGCAGGCCGATTCGCTCTTAGGGCTTCGAAGATAGCCCATCGATGTCGAAGAGTGTCGTCAAGTTCAAGCACTTCGACATCGCAATCACAATCATGGGCACCCTGAACGAACCCCAAAAGGTACTCTTTATTAATACATGACCAAGTTTCTAGAACTATTACAGGCTATATAGCGCGAGAGTCTTGAGGAAGCTACACCTTCGGGTTCGGCTGGCGGGCCGAGGCCGAAGGCTTCGAGGGAGCCGGAGGACCGCCGGCGCGAAGCGCCTCCTCCAGCTAGGTCTTGATCGCTTCGTGGCCCTCAGTTTGCCAAATCTCCTTAAGAGACCTCCAAGATTGGGTCAGCGTCGGGCTCGGTGTTCGGAGGTGATCCCCCACGAAGGTGACCAGATGCGGGCTCGAAGGTGAAGGAAGAGGCATCCCAGACGCCTCGAGGTGTCGGAGAATTCCGTAGGCGGCCACCCGAGCAGACACCTCGCCATACTTTGACACGGTAAGGTGTATTTGCCGGACGGCGGACTGGATAAACTTTACCCGGCAGACCAGGGGCTCCCGGGCGATGTCGAACGCACCACACCCGGTGCCATAGCGCACCAGCACCCTCTAGAGGGACACCGCGGTGTCAGCCGCCGTCTTCTCCGCCTTGGCAAGCGCCTCGATTATCTCCCCGTTCCGGGCAGCAAGGTCCACCTCTGCCCGCTCCAGCTGGACCACTCGGGCCACAAGGGCCTCGGCGTTAGCTGCAGCCTCTCGGAGTTTGTCTATCTCTGAGACTTGAGCCCGGAGTGCGGAAACCTCCCCTTCGAGTCGCTCTGCTTCTGTGGCCCGTGACCGAAGCCTCTCCGCCTCGGAAGCTCGGGCCTGAAGGGCGTCGACTTCTGCCTCCAGCTCGTCCGCTCGCGCGATCCGAGCCCGGAGCCCTTCCAGCTCTGCGACGCGGGCCTTGAGGGAGTCCACCTCCGCCGCCCGGGCCTCGAGCGCTTCAACCCTAGCGGCCTTCGATCTCCGCCGCTTGCTCGCGGGCCACCCTCTCAGTGGCATCCGCTCGGGCTGCAAGCCCCAAAGCATCTACTTCACGGCGTTGGTGCTCGGAGAGCAGGGAAAGCAGCGAACCCTGCACGCAGCGCGACTACCTGCGCGCGAGGAGGAGAGTCAGAAGGAAGGATGGCTAGGGGCTTCTTGAAGGGCACTCCAAGAAAATACCTAGCCCGCTGCAGTCTCGATGGCCCTACCGAGCTCCAGTCCGTCCGATAGCCCCAGCTCGTTTATCACCGGAGCCTTGCGCAGGGGCAGGTAGTAGTCGTGGACTGGAGCCACCTTGGACGCGAAGTCCTCACTGTCCGCCAAGTAGGGACGCAAGAGGGGCACGGTGGCGTGCGCGCCCCGAGGGCTGGAAGGGGGCCGGGGTCGAGTCCCTTTGTCTTCGACGGCCTCCGGACAAGCCCCTTCGAGGTTCTGGACTCCGTCCTGCCCTGCGGCCCCGAGGTCCACATTGCATTGGCGGGGGCTCTGGACCTCGTGTCCGCAACGTCCTCGGGAGGCGGAACGGTTGGATCGATGCCTCGGACGGACGTGCCTGCGCAAGCGAACAAGGGCTGAGATCGAGAAGGCCCAGCATTTTGGGAAAGGATTGGGTAAGTTATCATACCTTCATCCGCGGACTCGGCGAGGTCCCCCGAAAGCTGGGCGAGCCCCGATGGGCTCGTGCGATAGAAAAGATTGTCTATCGAATTCACTAGAGAGCCCGCCGCCACCGCGGCGAGCTCGGCCTCCATGTCGGCGCTCCCTTCGACGGCGCCGAGCGGGTCAGCAAGCCCCCTCGGTCCAAGCTGTCCGTCTCCCTGCTCCCCCGGGAGCTGGCGGAGACCCCCTCCGAAGCTGGCTCGCGCGGGGGAGCAGTCTCGGGGGACGGTGTCACTTCGGCGGTTGGCGCATCCTGCCCGGCCCTTGGCGCAGGCACCGCAGGGTCCGAGCGAGGAAGAGCATCTCCAGTTCTTCCAGCGTCCTGCCGGACCGATGGGCTCGGGTCCGGAACTACCAGAGGGTCCTCCGACTCCGATCGGGCCCCATCACTAGAACACCCCCACTCGGAGTGGGAGGCGGAGGAGTGGCTCGGAGAAAGCCGCCTCGGCCCTTCACTATCTTGTTTTTCTTGGAGGGGCACCGAGGGGAGAGGCCACCATCGGGGTCAGCCACCTTCCTCTTCGAGATGGCCTGAAGGACCTCCCCCTCCGGAAGAGGCAGGGGCGAGAGCTCGAGAGCCCCCCACACTCTGTTTAAGCGCTCCCAGGAGCCCACTAGCTCCAGCCGTCGAGTGCGTTCGGCCGGAGTAGGGGCTCCGAGAATCCGCTCCGTCATGCGAGCCACCTCCTCGGGGGTCTCAGCAACGAGCGACCCTGCATTCGAGGATCAGGGCCAGAGTACTCTTCGGGCGTGGAAGAAAGAAACAAAGTTAATGGGCGTGGGAGCTTACCAAGCTGGCGGGAGAGCTCTGTCGACGTCGACTTGTCTCGGTTGCTCCGGAGCGACGCCGGCCATTCTTCCTTCAGTGGAGGGATCTCGAGGGCCACGAACTCCTCCGCCAGGTCCCGCATGCTCATTTAGCGGGTGATGATCTGAAGGAGCTGGATCCTCATGGAGATCGAGCCAGCGTTGGCCTCGACGCGCGCCTCCCTCCGAAACCAGATATGGCGTGGAAGCCCGGCGAGACTAGAGCTGAGCCCCACATAGACGTAGAACCGACGGTTCACCCACTTGGAGTACCATCTTTCGTTGATGGCCTTCGCCGGGAAGGAGTCCGCATACTTCCTCCGGAGCTGGAAGTTAATGCTCCCGAAGGCCAGTATCTGACCCCCCTTCTTCTTCGGTTGGCAGAGAGCTTCGTGGATCTGCGCGAAGACCTCCGCCCTCCCCTCGTAGCCCTTGGCGCACATGGCCCACTCTAAAATGGCGAGGCAGGCCACGGCATTAGGGGATAGCTGCGGGAGTTCTAGATGAAAGGCATCTAGCACCCCGGCGAGGAGCTCCAAAGCGGGGAACCCCAGTCCCGCGTCGAAGAAGGCCTCGAATACGACGACTTTGCCCTCTCGCGGCCGCGGGACCGTTTCTCGGCCCAGTTTCCTCGCCGGCATCTCGGAGCCGAGGCAGGCCCTGGTCACTTGCTCGATCGATGCATCCGTGCACACAGACGGACCGAGCTCCAGGGTTTGCTCCCGAAACCGCTCCGAGGCGGGACGGAGCTCTCGCGAGTCAAGTGTTTCCCCTGGACCCGCCGCCGTCGCAGTCGCCGCAGCCGCCGCCGCCATCTAGCACTGCAAGAAACGTGGGTCCATCGCCATGGCTGGGGCTGTACTCCTCACCATTGCGAAAGGAAGCAAGGAAGGAGCTAGCGCGCAGAAAGTAGATGAGCACTGTCGAAAGTGGCGAGGGAGGATGCAACCAGTGGAAGGAGGAAGAATAGGCCGCGCGGTGGGGGATATTTAAGCACAAGATCGCCGCCGAACCCTCTTCCGCTCATTCAGCGTGTGAACGCGGCGGTTGCATGGCACCCGCATTTAAGACTCAGCCGGTGCATCGGGTGCGTCAGTTCCCGGCGGTTCGCCTCCCCGACGTCGCTTACACACGTGCGGCATTAACTGCTTCAGGCGACGCTTGGCCGCCTCCTCGGGACCGGGACCCTGCAGTCAAAGGCACGCGGGCACCCAACGGGCTCGGTCAAACTCCTCCCAACATGCCGAAGGATGCTTCGAAGTGGCTCCCGGCCTCCGGATCCTTAGGCGCCTGGCCGCCTCGAAGCATCCCCGCACCGGTCGAAGAGGGCCGCGTCGCAGCAGGATACAACATCTCTGTGTAAGTAATTTTCCTTATGAATGTTATCGGAATTATCATGTGTGCTTCCACCCTCTCTTAATGCAGGGCTCTCGAGAGGAAAGAAGCGAGGGGCTACTGTTGGGGGAGATAATCCCGATGGTTGAAGGGGGCCACCGCCGGAGGGTCCGGAGCCTAGCGCCGGAGGGGCCAGGACCTTCGGACGGTGAGGCTGGAGGTCTTCGGAAGCTTCAGGACGCTCTGGAGGGGCTCACGGGCGTGAGGCGCTCGGCCGTAGGTCGAAGGCCACCCTCCGAATTGGAGGCGCCGAGGGCCACCTTCCGGGGGAAGAACGCTGGAGGCCATCCCTCGGACCGAGCAGCGGTTCCGGAGTGAGCATTGGCGGGAAGAGGACTAGTCAAGCCTACAGGGGGACAGGATCGCGATCCTCTGCGCCGTGTCGGGCGGCGCAGGCAGTGTCCGACACGGCTGATACACTATCAGAGTCGAGTCTTCTTGTCTGTACTGTGTATAGTCCGTTTTGTCTGTACTACTGACCGGCGTCTGGCCATGTAGCGCTTGGCGGTCTAGAGGCGCTTGGTCCTCTGGACGGGGCGCCCTATAAATACCCTCAACTACAGTTGTAACGGACACACGCTCCAAGAGCATAGAATATACTACGTCTCTACATTTCCACTAAGTAAACCTGCTGGTCCGATCCGTCATTCCAACAATACTAAACCATAACTCTATATGCAATAGAATTTCAGGGGTGAGAGAAATCATGGGGATCATATAATAGAATCAACTTATCTACGACTCATTTTTATCCATTAGCGGTTGTGTCAATACATTGGACACCATCTAATAATACTATTATTATGGTGACAAGGAGTTTTTCTCAATAGCATGGCTTGGGTTTGCACTTCAAGGTCAGGGATCTAAATAAATATAATGTAAGGCTATTGATTTGACTAATGCAATTATAACCTATGGGTTTTAGCGATATTTTAAGAAAACTAGGTTCAATATGCTCAAAAATTTAGTGTGGTGACTTGCCTTGTTTAACAAATGGTGATGGTGGAACTTCCAGGTAGTATTTTGGCTCTTCGATGGTGTCGTAGTCTTCAGCGGAACACAATACGAGAACAACAATCAATTTAAACATACAAAGATAAACAATACGAACATTTCATTTAAATTGGCTAATGTTGTGGAAAAATAGAAGAGAAACTTTCTAAAATTAAAATTAGGAATTTTGGAGTTAAATGAGGTAAACTTGAATTTTTAAAGATCAAAACATGGCTTTTGGTTTTATTTTTGGATAATAAAAATACAATCATGTCAAGTTAATTGGTCCAGAATGTGGAGAATAAAATGGTGAATTTTCTAAAATTTGAATGGTAAAATTTGGATAATAAATTTTGAAGTTTAAATCAATTTACGAAATTTAATTTAAACCCTAAAACAGTCGCCGGTCCACGGTGAGCTGAGTCCACCGTGAACCTGTGCACTGTGCGTGTGAGCCAGATCCAGATTAGCCGCCTCATCTGGATCGAGCGGCTACGGGCGAGGCAGGAGGTTTAAGTGGATGTGGATGGCCAGGATAAAAATGCTGAAACGGTACACGATGGCTGGCCCAGATTAAAAGCAAGTTTTAAATAGAAATGGACGGTCGTGATTAAAAGATACCGCTTTGATCGGATCGGACGAACAAGATTAAATCGACTAGCGATCTAATCGTGGCCGTCCATCACAGATCGTGCGGTCGAGGATGAATCTGACATGGCACAGGTAATTTACTTGTGTCGGTCATCTTCATTGGTGATGGTCGATGGGAGGCGACGGGCTGGCAGCGATGACGATGGCCGGAGGCCCTAACTTAGTATATAAATGGAAACAAGACGACGAGGGGAGCATGATGGTACCGTTGCTGGGGCCTGAGGTTGTTGGGTGGTGGCCGATGACGTGCGGTTGGGGCGGAGAGTCCTCGGGTCAATGGTGGGGATGGTGCTCTGGGGGTCTTCGGTGAGAATGGAGGGGTGGTGAGGGTTAGGGAGGTGTTGGCGATCACAACGGTGCGGTCGTCGGTGGCGTAGGAGTGCTCTGGCGACGGCGAGTGGCGACTGGAGTCCGAGTAGAGGACTGGTGCTAAAAAGTGGAACGTGGGCGTTCTGTTCGGGCGGAGCACAATTTCACGCGAGTGCCAAATGCGGAGGGGTGCGGGGCTTCTTATAGCGGCGTTGAGTAGTAAATACGGTAGGCTAATACGAGGAAATCCGAGGATAAGCTTTCCATACTCCAGTGAGCTCTTTCCTTGCATGCGCACGGTGATCTCGGGGTGATTACTTGTCGGCGTATAGGGGGGAAACGGTCGCCTGAGTACGGGGAGTTAAATTCCGACAACAATATAATGGCAGCTCTAGCGTTTCGGCCAGTGCAATTTGGGGGTGGGGCGACGTGGGGAAGATGAAGCTGACAGTGGGGGCCCACTATCAGCGGGTGCGTGATGGCGTGGGTGCGGCAACGGTCGATGCTGACTGGTGGGGACACCTAGTTAGCGGGCGGGTGTGGGCGAGAGGGTTGGCGCCGACAGGTGGGGCCTGGCTCAGGCGCGCGCGCTAAGAGAGGGGGGAGATTGATACGTGGGCTCCACCTTTCTAAGAGGGTCGTGGGGCTTAAGCTGGCTGGGCCGGCCTGTGGAGGGAGAAAGGGAGAGTGTGGCCCAAGACTATTTAAAATGAATTTCTGAATAAAAATAATTGCTGAAATTGATTTAAAATATTTGGGCTGCTTGCAAAGGTGATAAAAATTTGTAAACATTCTCAAAACTAGGTCTTGGTCCTAATATCATAACATAATTTTCTCAAACCTTGGTTTGGATTATTTCTCTAGATTCATATTTATCTGGGCATTTTCATCTTTAAGAAAAATTAAAAATAATATTTTTTTCCAAAAAGTATATTTATAAATTCTATTTTTACCTTTGGAAATTTGGGATGTTACAAACCTATCCCCATTACAGTGAATCTCGTCCTCGAGATTTGGAAAGCTTCTCAAATAAATCGGGGTATTGGGTCTTTAGCTCTTCGTCTTTTTCCCAGGTGGCTTCCTCGATGGGGTGGTTATCCCACTGAAACTTACAGAAGCATACTACCTGGCTCTTGGTTACCCTTTCCTTGATTTCTAGGATCTGAACTGGTTTCTCGATGTAGGTCGGGTCCTCTTGGATCTGCCTGTTCGGTGGGTACTCGTAGGCACTTCTTTAGCTGGGAGATGTGAAACACATCATGGACTCCTACCAAAGACGGTGGTAGCTCCAACTAATATGCGACTTCTCCTTGCCGATGGACGATTGAGAAGGGTCCAACATAATGGGGAGCTAACTTTCCCCTCATGTTAAACCTCTGGGTACCTCGGAGAGGAGTGACTCGGAGGCAGACATAATCGCTCTCCTCGAAAGCTAAGTCTCTTCATCGGTTATCGGCATAACTCTTCTACCGGGATTGAGCTATCTTTAGCCTATCCCTGATGACCTCAACTTTCTCTTCAGCTTCTCGCAGAATATCCGTCCCAAATAATTGTGATTCACTGGTTTGATCCCAAAGCAGTGGTGTTCTGCACTTACATCCATATAGCGCCTCAAATGGTGACATCTGCAGGTTGACCTGATAGTTGTTGTTGTAGGAGAACTCTGCATAGGGCAAGCTCTTGTTCCACATCCCACTGAAGTCCAAAGAGCAGGCTCTAAGCATGTCTTCCAACACCTGGTTCACCCTTTCGGTCTAACCATCACTTTGTGGGTGATAAGCTGTGCTGAAGTTCAGCCTGGTGCTGAGCTCTTCCTGAAGATTGTGCCAAAACTTGGAGGTGAAATGACTACCTCGGTCGGACACGATCTTCTTTGAACCCCATGTAGGCGCATGATTCAGGTCATAGTATAGCTCAACTAGCTTCGAGATGTTGTATGTTGTCTTGACAGGAATGAAATCAGCCACCTTGGTGAGTAGATCGATGATCACCTAGACAGAATCATATCCGGCTTGGGTCCTTGGCAGTCCCATGATGAAGTCCATCCCTACTTCTTCCCACTTCCATTTGGGAACGTTGAGGGGCTGCAATAGTCCGACATGCCTCTAGTGCTCTGCTTTGACTCACTGACAAGTGTCGCTCCTTGCCACATACTCAGCTATTTCTCTCTTCATGCTGACCCACCAATATTTCTCTTTCAAGTCTTGTTACATCTTAGTACTTCCGGGATGTATGGAGTACAGTGTCTCATGGGCTTCTTGGAGAATGAGAGCTTTCAGCTCGAGCTTGTCGGGCAAGCATATCCTATTCCCGAACCATATGGTACCGTTCTCATCTTCGGAGAACACAGGGGCTTTACCCCTCCTCATATTATTCTAGATTTCTAAGATATCAAGGTCTTCCTTATGTGTCTCCCGGATCTGGTGCATCAAGACAGGTCGTGCTTCTAGTGCAGCGAGATACTCCTTGGTGGTGATCCCTAAGTTCAACCTTTCCATCTCCTTGTATAGCAGCGGGGCCTGGTCTTGTACCATGATGGCATTATATTATCCCGTCTGACTCAAAGCATCTGCCACTACATTTGCTTTGCCTGGATGGTAATGGATGCCTAAGTCATAATCTTTGAACAATTCCAACCACCTTCTCTGCCTGAGGTTCAGATCTGGTTGGGTGAATATGTACTTAAGGCTCTTATGGCCGGTGAAGAGTTCACACCGGTTACCCACAAGGTAATGCCTCCATATTTTCATGACGTAAACCACTACTTCTAACTCCAAGTCATGAGTTTGGTATTTTAGCTCGTGGGGCCACAGTTGACGAGAGGCGTAAGATATCACCTTCCCATCTTGCATCAGAACACATCCCAGTCCTTGGCGAGAGGCATCACAGTAGACATGGAAGTCTTTTCGTATCTTTGGTAGGATCAGAACTAGGGCTATCACTGGCTTCTTCTTGAGGATCTGGAAGAAGTCCTCACAATCTGGGGTCCACTCAAACTTCACTTCCTTCTACAACAATCTGGTCATGGGTTTGGTTATCTTTGAAAAGTTCTCAATGAATCTGTGGTAATATCCAGCTAGTCCTAGAAAACTCCAGATCTCAAACACATTCATTGGCTGCAACCAGTTGGTTACTTCTTCCATAGTGGTCAGGTCCACTGCTATTCCTCCAGCAGATATGACATGGCCGAGAAATTTCACCTCAGATGACCAAAACTCGCACTTGCTGTACTTGGCATACAACTGTTGCTCCCTAAGCTTTCCCAAGGTCAGACGGAGATGGGCTTCATGTTCTTCCTTGGTCTTGGAATAGAGGTGGATATCATCGATGAACACCACAATGAACTTGTCCAAGAATTCCATGAAGAATGCGGAGGCATTGGTGAGTCTGAAAGACATCACAGTATACTCGTATAATCCATAGTGGGACGTGAATGCAGTCTTAGGGATGTCCTCCTCTCAGATTCTCAGCTGATGGTAACCTGACCTGAGGTCAATCTTAGAGAACACCGAGGATCCTTTCAACTGGTCAAACAGGTCATCGATCCGAGGCAACGAGTACTTGTTATTGATGGTCACCTTGTTCAAGGCTCTATAGTCTACGCAGATCCTCTTGGTCTTGTCCCTTTTCATGGCGAAGATGACCGATGCACCCCAAGGTGAGGTACTTGGTCGGATGTACCCTTTCTATTCAAGCTCCTCAATATTTCTCTTCACTTCAGCTAGCTCATTTGTGGCCATACGGTATGAGCGCTTGGATATGGGGGTGGTTCCGGGTACAAGCTCAATTCTGAATTCGATGTCCCTCTTGGGCGGCATCACTAGTAGATCCTCTGGGAAGATGTCTGGGTATTCCTGGGCCACAGGTACTTCTTCTAATGACATTTGGTGCAGCGACACCCCTTTCGGGCCATGGGTAGCCATCTTAAAGATGATAGAGACTCCTTCAAAGCTGGTCACGGTGACGGACTTGCTAGCGCAATCTATCATTCCGTTGTGCTTCATCATCCAATCCATCCCTAGGATGAGGTTTAGAACATTACAATCTATAAGGACTAGGTCGGCCCAAAACAACACTGCTCGGATCTCTATCCTTATCCTTTGGCTATACAGACTAGCTAGGGTTTTCTTGCCAGGGGTGGTGATCATCATGGGTGCGGGCAGAGGGAGTACTTCTAGGTTATTTTGTTTTCACAAAATCCATGGATACGATAGAATGTGTTGCCCCAGAGTCAGATAATACTACTGCGGGTATGGAATTTGCTGTGAACATACCGAGCACGACTTCAGGGGCCTCCTGGGCTTCTTCAGCATTGATATGGTTGACTCAAGCAAGAACCACCTAGTTGGGTGCAACGCCTTGGGGTAGGTTGGGGTGAGGGCACTGGTAGGAGTAGTGCCCCTCCTTTCGACAGTTGAAGCAGATGACCGGTTTTCCATTCTGGTCTCTCAGCATGGTGGCCTTCGCGGCTAGTGCTGGTGTGGCATTGGAGCTAGTGGAGCGGGGCGATGATTCCCAATACTTGAGCCACTGGTAGTGTACAGGGGCCTCTAGACGGGTCGAGGATGGTAGGTGGGTGCTTGGAGTGGAGGGACGAAGCGGGGTCTCTAGATATTCCCCTAGTGATGCTTGAAGGTGATCATCTTTTTCTTCTTGAGATCCAAATTGTTTTGTTCGATCTCTTGAAGAATAGCCTTGTTTACCAACTGTTGGAAGTCGGCTGTCGGCATAGTCTGTGGCGATGAGCTGGATGGAGAGCTCATCCTTCAGTCCCCTAAGGAACTTGGCCTGACGAGCAGCATCCATTTGAACTTCCTCTAGCGCGTATCGGACTAGCCGGTTGAACTCATGGAGATACTCCATGATGGTCCGGTTTCCTTGTTGCGGGTCCCAAAACTCTTGTTGCTTCACAGCGATGACTCCGGCTGGGACGTGAGTGGCTCAGAAGGCAATGGTGAACTCCACCCATGATACCTCATGATCCTCAGGTTGAGATTCACGATAGTTATCCCACCATTCTACGGCGGGTCCCTGAAGTTGGTGAGCAGCGAACGCTACTCGCTCTCAGTCCGAGCACGAAAGGAGGTCCAACTTCTTTCCAAAGGTCCTGAGCCAATCGCCGGCCTCCATTGGGTTGGTTGTGCTTGAGAAGATGGGGGGGCTCACGCGTAGGAACTCAAAGAGTTGAGGCACGGGGGTGGGCGTGGGGCTTGCTGTCGAGGGGCTGGCTCCACGTTCTGTTGATGCAGACGGTCCAACTGGGCCTGCTGCTACTGCATCTTTGTCAGAAGGGTGGTGATTAGCTGGTTCTAGTTAACCATCATCTCCGCCAGCATGGGATGATTGGCAGTCGGCTGCCCTGATTGGCGCTGGCCCATTGCACCCCAGTTGGGCACAACACTCCTAGTAGACCGTTGGCAGCTCCCTCCTCTTTGTTGGAACCTGAGTTCTGGTTGATAGCCATCTCTAAAGTCAATAATATTCCCAAGTATATAAAAAAGATATTTAGAAGATGTTTAACCAAAATAAATCATGGCTTATTATAAGTGGCACTAGATTGTTCATTATAGTTAAGCTCTTCTTTTATCCCATCTACAACACAAATCGCCATAGATGGTACCACAATCATCAAACAAAATAAAGCAATCAATCGAGGACTATCGCCTAATGTAATCTACTCATTGCCCGAGGCAGTCCTAGTGCTCTTAGAACAATGAGTATCCTGGGGGATGCTGGGCTCGGCGAAGTTCTCAATCAGTGGGTCGGGGACGATGGTGGGCCTCGGAGCAGCGACGCTGGAGCTAGATGGTCCTGCGGGTGCCAGCGGTGGAGTGATCCTCTTGGGCTGAAGGGCGGACTCCCGGATGGGCTTCTTCTACCTCAGGACGAGGGGGAGCATCTCCATGATATCCTTCTGTAGCTGGATGAACTTGCGTTGTAGCTCGCCGTTCTATTAGATCAAGCTCTTCATCTCGTGACGAAGGAACTCAACCACCTCATGGTTCTCCACGGCATCGAGCACGGCCTCGGTGTGTAGATTGTCCATGGCCTAGAGGAGGCGAGTGTTCCTGTCCATGACCGGGTTGTGGTCGGAGAGGAAACCGACGTAGATGTTGTGGTGGGCGCCGAAGGTACGCATCGGCACAAGGCAGAAGGATGAGTCCCGAAGATGATTATCATAGATCATCCTTAGCTCCGTGAGGGCCTAGAGGGTGGCGCGCTGGCAAGATACGTCGAAGGTATGTAGGACCGAAAGTAGCGACCAGACGAGGGGGTGAATGGGCGCCTAAAAAAATTCTTTCGAATCAATGGTCTGCTCCCAACACCCAACGCACCTCAACAGACTTAGCAAAGAAAGGTAAATGGATCAACAGAGCCTAAAAAGATCTAGCCTAAAATCAACTAGTGTCCTAAGCAGAAAGACACCAACACAGTGTTCGAAGGCAGATTAATTTGTCATTCAAAACATAAGCAGTTCATGCATCATCAAGAAAGACATCTGGTCAACAGCACATAAAACGAGGCAAACTAGTACTATTTAAAATAGTCAATGAAACGAAGTCCATGAACCCAAGTTCGAAGTCTGCAGACATACTCTGAAATTAGACTTCGTCATTCGAGGCTCACTAGAAAAATTACTCCGAACGCCAATTCAGCGAAGTATCTTCGGCGGAAAAAATGCCGAACCACACTTCGACAAAACACTCTAAAACTGAACTGAGAAGCTGTGCTCAGACCCAAAGTACAAGATCCGAAAAGCTAAACTGAGTGGGACCCTCGCAAAAGCTTCGAACACTGAAACCTTCGTCCAAAAATACTGAATATTCAAATGACTTTAACTCCGCATGTGCTAGCCGAAGTATGCTTCGCACAAGCTTCGCATATCCTGCAACCGAGCTATGCGCATACCACCCGCTGCCTTGTTTTGCTTGTTAGCTTCACAAAAAAGAAACGTGACAGCCTTTGCACTAGACACACTATAGACCGAAAACACCAAGGAAGAGAAAATGCAGGCCTAACACCTAGCCAAATGAGAGCTTGCAGAACTAGCTGCCAGTCTACACATGAAAAAGCTAGCTCAATAAACAAGGATGCTGCTGCCAGAAATGTGCTGCAGGCAAAACTAGGTGCTAGTGTGTGGTAAGCTATGAGGCTTAGCTGCTGCTTCTATGTCATAGCCACCAGATGCAAACAAGCCAGCTTCTCTGCAGTGCAGGAAACCGTGCAGGAATAACCCAGCCACACACCAAAATAAAAATAAGAAGCTATGACGCAGATGCAGCTCTAGGCTAAATGTTATAAAGGCTAGAAGACAGGCTATGTCAAATGGAGAAGAAAGAAATTAAAACCTGGCGCAAAATAATAGCTATCATGCAACTTTCCAAGGCAAACAAACGCACATAAGCAAATCAGCCATACAAACAAAACCGTACAAAAAATATTTCTCTCAGCGCATAGAACATGAACAACAGGATTGACGCATACAGAGATTAAGAACTGACACGTAAATCGAGGCAATAGATAAAAGACTTCACAACGATGCCAGTCGAGAAAGATAGAAAGAATAAAACTTGATCAAATGATTTCTTGACGCGTGAGACTGCGAATCCTGTGAAGAACAGTGGCGGCGGAGACGAAAGAAACAGCAGGAGAATAAGCGTCAAAAGTGACCCAATCTATTGAATTAGTAAAGTGTTTTTAGAAAGGGTAACCCTAAACCTAGGGATTGGGGCCCTATTTATAGGTAGCCGAATAGCCTAGGAAAAATACCAGATGACCCTTAGGGTTTTTATAGACGCTGAAATAAAATGGAAAAGACCAAAATGCCCTTAGGATATTTTTACAGACTCGACTATTTGACTGTGGGCCTAAGGACAAAATAGTAAAATCCTAATTACAGATGACTTATCCTGAAGTGGAGCTTTCGTAGCGACTATGGCTTCGCCTCAGAACGGTACAATCCGAGATCAGCGGTCGTTAGTTTTGCGCCGAAACTGACAAAGCGTCCACCGACTTTGCCCCAGGTAGCCGGATTGGGCCGGCTCGATTCCGCAGCTCTCTCAGCCCGGCAATTGCTCGCCGCCCGTGTACCTGAGTTAATCCTGGTCAACAGCCCAATGGATCCTCTTCCGCTCCTAGCCCATGTACCCGGATTGGGCCAGCCCGACTTTGTGGCCCCTCTACCCGATAGTCGCTCGCTGCCCGTGTACCTGTGTCACAAGCGGCCCAGACGCATCAGGTCTTCTCTTCTCCTCAGTCCTCTTTGACTTCCGTTGACAATGACTCATCACATCTGTAGCCATGAGGCCCATACTCTTCAGCATGGCTCCTCAATCTCCCCCTTGATGAGTGCATTGTCAACACTTCTCTTCATCAGCTCTCCAGTACCTGCCAGCACATGTGGAAACACAAAAACAAAACACAATAAAAACAGAGAAGAAGAAAATAAAGTAAAAGTTTAACCCTAATGACCAAAAGCCAAACAAAAACAAGAAAGCGGCCATTATGGTTAACAAAAAGTAAAGACTCAAAATGAGTGCAATCTCAGAATTATCAACAAGGATATCCAAAGAGTAAGGACAAACGGGACAAAAACTCCCCCTGAAACAAATCCCAGAGAAGGCCAAAACTCCCCCTTAAACTCTTCTCCCAAAATTTCTCCCCCTTGTTGACAATTGGACTCATCAAGCGAGACTAAATGCACTCTAAAGAGACACAAACTCCACCTGAAATGCAACTCCCCCTCAAAATATGCAATGAATGCAACTCGGGTGTAGGTGGAGTGTAGAAAGCATGCTTCTCAGATATGATTGACTGCAATTGCAACATCTAATAGGTATAGCAAAAGATATATTGTCTAAGACACATGGCATGATCAGTGCAATAGATGATATCTAAAGAAAGTCATTAGCACGCATTTTTCAATTTTCGCAAACAAAAGCATCACCACATTTTCTAGTTGACTAGCAAGGTAAAGCATGAGATGCAAAAGCTAATTGATATCTACCTAGATAAGCATTGTCCAAAACAAAGTGCTTCAACAAACTTGTTATCTTTTTAATTTTCAGCCTTTTTTTTCCTTTTTCATTTTTGCTAGGGGTTATTTGCATGTCAAACCTTATGCTAACCGACCAAGTCAAGCCTAGGCCAAAACTGGACCATCAAAAGCTTAAGACATTGGTCTTGGCATACACTACATTGTCCTAGTTCATACCGAAGTGCTATGGTAAGCAGTCCAGAACAATGCAATGTGACAAAGCAAACCCACCTGGATCTTTTCAACTCAAGCACAAAAAGGCATGGAATTTTCATTTTTCCGATTTTCATCATTTTTAGAGCAAATTTTCCATGTTAAAGCATATAGATGACCAAGTTGCATATCTGCATCTAAGTAAGGATCTAGCTACAAGGCATGTAACAAATAGCAAAAGCATTCAGCCTACACATGCTAGTTACCAGAAGCAATGGTGATCATTTTTCAATTTTAAAGCATAAAAGCCATGCATATCACAGATATCAGACATATCATGTGAACTGAAACAAAGCATGATCATCGACAAGTAATCAAAAGCATGTACCAGCTAGAGTAAGTAAAGCAGGTCAATCATAAAAAAGAAGCAGGCTCAAAGTGTGATATGTCAATATGCATGATATGAACACACACAAAAAGACTCAAGAAAAGAGTAAAGAAAAAAGAAAACAAACTCAAAATATCCTAAAAAGGATACACAATACCCAAATCCCCTCGTAAATGCTCAAAAGTAGACTGATCTAGGGATTTGGTGAAAATGTTAGCCAACTGATGATGGGTATCAACATGAACAAGGTCAATGACACCTTTCTCATATTGATCCCTCAGAAAGTGAAAGTGCACATCAATGTGTTTGGTTTTTGAATGGAGACAAGAGTTTTTTCCTACACTAATTGCACTCGTGCTGTCACAAAACAGAGGAACTCTAGTAGGAAAGAACAACCAAAATCTCGCAAAGTGGAAATCATCCAAACCAACTGTGAGCAGCAGCTAGCAGCAGCTACATACTCAGCCTCAGTGGTCGAAAGTGCAACTCTAGACTGTTTCCGAGAAGACCAAGAAACAAGAGACGAACCAAGAAACAAGAGACCAACCAAGAAACTGGCAAGTAACAGAAGTCGACTTGCGATCCAACCGGTACCCACCAAAGTCAGTGTCTGAAAAGCTAGATAAATCAAGAGATGATGATGCTGAATAGTAAAGACCTAGATCGGGCGCACAGGTAAGATACCTGAAAATGCGCGTGGTGAAGACTAGAAGCGAGCGCACAGTCCCCCGGCGAACTGTATGTCTGGCCTTGTCACCGTCAAGTACAACAGCGAACCAATCATCCTTCGAAACTCTCTCTCGTTGACATTAACACCGCTCTCGTCCTTGTCCAGGATGCCAGATGTACCCATTGGGGTCATCTGAGGCTTCAGCTCTCCACCAAAGTTGAATTTCTTCAACATGTCCCGAGTGTACTTACCCTGGTGGATGAAGGTGCCATCCTTGGTGTAGGACCAAAAGTAGCGAATGGGCGCCTAAAAATTCTTTAGGAATCAATGACCTGCTCTCAATACCCAACACACCTCAAAAGACTAAGCAGCAAAGTATGAACAGATTGCCTAAGTCTAAAAGTATCTAGCCTAGAAACACCTGATGTTAAAACAGAGAAAATACCAACAAAGTGCTAATAAGTAGATAAACAACATATTCAAGACCTGACAGATCTAAACTTCTCAGTAAAATAATCTAAGTACATATGGAGTGAGATGAGAGATTACTGTTCAGAATTTGTCTCCTGTTCGATACTTGTCGAAGCCTGCTTCGGAATGACGAAGCTTGCTTCAGAGTGTCTTGTCGAAGTCTGCCGAAGGTTGTCGTGAAAATGCCGAAGGTGTGTTTGGTCTAGCCTAGTTCGAGGTGGCAAGGAGCGAAGTATGCTTCGAAGCAAAGTATGGGAGTATCAAAGCTTGCTTCGAACAAAGTACTTCGAAGCCTAGACTTTGATCAGAAAGGTTCGAACAAGCTCACAGAATAGCAACCTCCGAAAGAGACGCGAAGCCTGACACATGGCAGAAAAACCAAATCGAAGCCTATACTCAATCTTCGGAGCTAGCAAAAATGAGGTATGGCCTTCGAACCACACACAATGTGACTTCGAACAAGACAGCAATATACTCCGAGCGAAGTCTATCAAATAAACATACTTCGAAGCTACGTTCGAAGCTTGTCAAAGAAAGCTTCGCAAAAATAGCCGCAGTATGTCAATATCGAAGTGCTACATCGCACAGATTGTCGAAGTATGTCAAGTTGGCCGACAGCACAAAACGTACATCGAAGCTAGGAACACAGTGCAAAAAGTGAAGACGAAGTTCAAGCAAAGCCCTCAAGGATGTCAGATCGAAGCCTGCCTCACAGAACTGAGGGACTTTGAACAGAGAGAAGGGGCTTCGGCAGAAACAGTCAGAAAAGGCACTTAGCCCTGTCTACTCGATCAAAAAGTAAGACAGTAAAAAGCAAGGCTAGAGTATTGGTGTAGTGTTGCTACAGTGTAGTAGTACTACTTGCAACCAGTATGAACTAGTACTCCTCACATGAAGAACATACGCAACAGAGACACATTCTCATGAATAAAAACAACACCGCACAACAAACAGAAGCTTCTGATTCAGAGAAATCAATGCACGCACCTCAACGAGAACAGGAGATTCAATCTCATTGGAATAAGTAGAGCAGAGTAAATGCAAGGCAAAATGCAATGAACAGGTGCCTGGCGGCGCACAATAGGAGAGAGAAACATGGGAGACAAAATGACCCGATGGATTAAAAAGTGAATTCTAGAAGGGGTGACCTAACCCTAGGGATTGGGGCCCTATTTATAGGCTGCCCGACACTAGGAATATTCCACTAGCCCCTTAGGGTTTTTTACAGATGCAGAAATAAGGAAAAGTCTCAACTGCCCTTAGGATTTTTTACAGACTCGACTGACTGACTGTGGGCCTAGAGATACAGATGACTTATCCGGAAGCTAAGCTTTCGTAGGGACTACGGCTTCTCTTCTGGACAGTCTGATACAAGATCGACGGTTGTCAGTTTTGCGCCGAAACTGACAAAGCCTCCACCGACATTGTACCAGGTACCCAGATTGGGCCGGCCCGACTCCGTAGCTCTCTCAGCCCGGCAATCGCTCACCGCCCATGTACCTGAGTCAATCCTGGTCAACAGCCCAGTTGGTCTTCTGCTGCTTCTGGCCCATGTACCTTGATTAGGCCAGCCCGACTTCGCAGCCTCCTCTGCCCGACAGTCGCTTGCTTCCCGTGTACCTGAGTCCCACGCGACCCATGACACAGCAGATCTCCTCTCTTCTTTTGTCCTCTTGACTATCATTGACGATGACACATCACATCTAGAGCCATGAGGCCCATGCTATTCAGCATGGCTCCTTAATCTCACCCTTGATGAGTGCATTATCAACACTTCACTTCTTCAGCTCTTCAGCACCTGCGAACAAATGTGGAAACACGAAAACAAAGCACAAGAAAACAAAGAAGAAGAAAATAAAGTAAAATTTTAACCCTAATGACCAAAAAGCCGAACAAAAGCAAGAAGCAGTCATTATAGTTAACCAAAGATAAAAGCTCAAAAATGAGTGCAATCTCAGAAATATTAACAAGGATATCAAAAGAGTAAGGACACGCTCCCCCGTAGACTCTTATCCCAAAATTTCTCCCCCTTGGTGACAAGTGAACTCATGAAGCACTCAAAAGAGACACAGACTCCCCTTAAAATGCAACTCCCCCTCAAAATATGCGATGAATGCAACTGGGGTGCAAGTGGAGTGAATAAAGCATGCTTCTCAGATATGATTGACTGCAATTACAAAAATCTAATAGATACAGCAAAAGACATACTGTCTAAGATACATGGCATGATCAGTGCAATAGATGATATCTAAAGAAAGTCATTAGCACGCATTATCAATTTTTGCAAACAAAAGCATCACCACATTTTCCAGTTGACAAGCAAGGTAAAGCATGAGATGCAAAGGCTAACTGATATCTACCAAGATAAGCAATGTCCAAAACAAAGTGCTTCGGCAAACTTGTTATCAGTTCAATTTTCAGGCTTTTTCTTTTTCCTTTTTCATTTTTGCCAGGGATTATTTGCATGTCAAACCTTATGTTGACCGACCAAGTCAAGCCTAGGCCAGAACTGGACCATCAGAAGCTTAAGACATTGGTCTTGGCATACACTACACTGTCCTAGTTCATACCAAGGTGCTATGGTACGCAGTCCAGAACAATGCAATGCGACAAAACAAACCCACCTGGATCTTTTCAAGTTTATGCATAAAAGGGCATAGAATTTTCATTTTTCTTGATTTTTCATCATTTTTATAGAACATATCCATGTTTTAAAGCAGAAAGATGTCCAAGTTGCATGTTTGCATCTAAGTCAGGAACTAGCTACAAGGCATGTGAGGAGCCATGCTGAATAGCGTGGGCCTCATGGCTCCAGATGTGATGAGTCATTGTCAACGTTAGTCAAAGAGGACTGAAATGAGAAGAGAAGACCTGCTGCGTCTGGGCCGCGTGTGACTCAGGTACACGGGCAGCGAGCGACTGTCGGGCAGAGGGGCTGCGAAGTCGGGCTGGCCCAATCCGGGTACATGGGCTAGGAGTAGCAGAGGATCCACTGGACTGTTGACCGGGATTGACTCAGGTACACGGGCGGCGAGTGATTGCCGGGCTGAGGGAGCCGCGGAATCAGGCCGGCCCAATCCGGGTACCCGGTGCGAAGACGGTGGACGCTTTGTCAGTTTCGGCGCAAAACTGACGACCGTTGATTTCGGATCTGACCGTCCTGAGGCGAAGGCGTAGCTGCTACGAAAGCTCCGCATCAGGACAAGTTACCTTTATTTAGGTTTTTACTATTTTGCCTTTAGGCCCACAGTCTGTCAGTCGAGTCTGTAAAAATATCCTAAGGGCAGTTTGGTCTTTTCCATTTATTTTAGCGTCTGTAAAAAACCCTAGGGGTATTTCTGCATTTTACCCATTTATTGGGCTGCCTATAAATAGGCCCCAATCCTTAGGGTTAGGGTTAACTCTTTTGAATTAGAAAAATCAGAGTTCAAGTGTTACTTTCCCCACCGGTTTCTCCTCGATTTTCCAGCCGCCACAATCATCGCACTGTTCATCGCGTTTTTTTTTCTGGAATCCATGCGAAGCTTCCGCCGCTTATTGCTGCTGGCCACTCCGTGCGCCTCACCTCACGCACGCACCTGGATCCTTCCGCCGTTCTTGTTTCCCCTCTCGGCCAGGCGCGCTTGAGGCAGCCACAGTTCTGTGCGTGTGGCGGCGTGAAGCTCGACGCATCCAGCGGCAGAAGGCATGCGGCGCTACAGCGCGATGGGAGGCGGCACGCATCGCCAGGAGCAACGCACCAAAGGAAAACACAGGGACGTATTTGTTTTTCTTTGCTTGTTGACATTTTCCGTTCATGGATCATTGTTTTAAATACTTTGCACGGTAAATTTTATTTGCCTCGTTTTGTGTGTTATTTGCAGTTACTTCGTTGATTTTAATCCTCTGGTTAATCCTTGGTATCACGAGCACTGTAGCAGCGTTTTTTTTTTCTAAAGCATCAGGGTTCTGTTTCATTCAACGAATCAATCGAAACCAGTACTAATTACATTTCTCGATTTGCGTGCTAATTAAATATTCACGTATTGCCATGTTTCACGTACGGTTTGTACTATTTCAATACTTCCCGTAACATCCTATTGCATGTGATGAAATACTGCTAAGAAGTATTTTTATTATAAATGTATTTCATCTGTTGATTTAATCTTTGTGCTGACAGTTGGTTCATCTGCTGTCTTGATTAAATAGATGATATTGAATCTGGTGTTTTAATCTGTGCACTGTTTTTATTTCGGCTGGAACTTCTCTATTTATCATCTTCATGTTTGTTGGTCTGATTAAATGTCTTTGAGTTAATTAATCTGTTAATCTGCCTTTAAGCACTGTGTTGGTGTCTTTTCGTTTAGGACACCGGTCCTTTTTAGGCTAGATCATTTTAGGTCTTGTTGATCCGTTTACTTTTCCTTGCTAAGTTTGTCGAGGTGCGTTGGGTATTGGGAACAGGCCATTGATTCGAAAGAATTTTTTAGGCGCCCATTCACCCCCCCTCTGGTCGCTACTTTCGGTCCTACAAGTGGTATCAGAGCAAGGTTAGGGTTTTTCCATACCTTAACCGGTTCTAAACCCCAGTAGTGATCATGACGTCTCCTGGCAAGGTCCCGTCCTTGGAAGCTTATGGCTATAATTATTGGAAGACTCGCATGCGAGCCTATCTCATGAGCCAAAGCTCGGACATCTGGGACATTTGCGTTCACGCTACGTTTGTCATATTGCCAGTTGCTGAGCGTGATTCTCCTGGTATCATCGCCCAGCATGTGAACAATAGCAAAGCGGTGAACATCTTGTTTTCTGGTTTGGGTCCCACTGAGTTTGAGCGTGTGAGCCATCTCTCCACTGCGAGAGAGATCTGGGCTACCCTCCAGGCACACCATGAGGGGATAGCTCAGGTCAAGGCTCGGCTCTATCAGACCTACCGGCGTGAGTACGAGAACTTCACACAAAAGCCGGGTGAATCTGTTGAAGCATTGTTTGGTCGTTTTCAGTCGATCATAAACAAGCTTCGGGACAACAAGGCTGAGGGTGTTCAGTTGGTCTCAGATCTTGAACAGGCGCTCAAGGTTCTTCATACCTTGGACCCAAAGATCTGGGAGATCAAGGTATCCTCTATCATTGAGAGCACTTCTTATGATACCTTGACCATTTCTGATTTGTTTAGCAAGCTGAAGGCCACCGAGGTTGATACCCAGTTGAGATCAAATCTCACTGGCTCTGGATCAAAGTCTCTGGCCCTTGCTACACCTTCTGTTGATCCCTCTTCTGTGAGTTGTGTTGGGTTCTCTTTGATGTCTATCACTGAGGATCAGCTTGAGTCGTTGGGAGATGATGATTTGTGTCTTTTTAACAACCGGGTGCGTCGTGTCTATGATAAGAGGATGTTCAAAAGACACGGCACAAAAGACCGGATGCTTTGAGTGTGGTGATCCAGGACACTTCATCGCCGACTGCCCCAAGCGCAATGGCCACAAGAAGGGCACCGGTGGTGGCTTCCATGACTCCGGCAAGCACGACAGCTCCTCCTTCAACAAGGGCAAGCCAAAGACTAGATTCTTCAGAAAGGCCCTGAAGGACTACCGGCGAGAGAACAAGAAGCGCGACAAGGCCTTCTTCGCCGAGATGGAGAAGAGCTACTCCAAGCGGTCCACGTCTTCTTCCTCTTCATCGAGCTCGAGCGATGAGGAGATCATCATCAGGAAGGGGAAGGACAAGGACGATCCAGCAGGCCTTTGCTTCATGGCCTTCGGTGACAGACCGAAGAGCCGCTCACATCAGCGCCGAAGATCCCGCAAGAGTTTCTGCTCAATGGCTCTTGGGGATAAGAAAGAGAAGAGCTCCTCCGATGACTCCGACGACGACGACAACGAAAAGGTATCATCCTATGAACGCGAAATCGTTGATTTACTTGAAAGCAATCGTCAGGAGTTAAAATATCGGGAAAAACTGCTTAGAGGGGCTAAGAAGACGATAGATGAGTTAGAGAGTGAGCTTGCCGTGGCCAACGGTAGAATTGAGAGTCTATCTTCTTCCCCTTGCTTGGGTGATAGCAGTGAGTGCCCAAAGTGTGAGGTGCTTCTGTGTGACCTGTCGACTCTGAAGTCCAGGTACACAGAAAGGGTTGATGAGAGGGACGCTTTGGCCACTGAGCTTGAAAGTGCTCAGCTGGAGCTGAAAGATGCTCAAGCCACTGTCATCCTACCCTGTGCTGATTGCCCATCTCATCTTGCTAGTTTAGCTGAGCTAAAAGCCAAGGGCGATGAGCGTCTGGGTGATTTGGAGAGAATGAGAGCTGAGTTGGCGCAGACTAGGCTAGAGCTTGAGACATTGTCAGTTCCACCCACTGTCTGTGAGAACTGTCTGTCTCTTAGACTTGAGTTGATTAAGCTGAAAGCCGAGAAGTCTGTCCAGGTGGATAGTGAGTGTGAGACCTGCTTGTCTCAGGTGGAGGTACTAGCTTCCTTGAGAGAGGAGCTAGCTGATTCTCAGAATGAGAACTTTTACCTCCGTTCTATTCTGAGTTGGATCAGTGCCAGAGAGCCACAGCTCGGCATGATGATCCAGCAGTTCAAGAGGCAGGATGGGTTTGGGGTAGGTTATACCTACACCAAGGCTGACTTTGAGAGTGCCATTAGCCGGGCAGTGGAGTGGAGTAAAATGACTCCTGAGCAGAGATATCCCAAGACCCATTCCACTGAGTCTTCCCAGGCTTGTCAGCCCAAGGATGGAGTGATCCATGAACCACCCAAAGCTCCACCCAAGAAACCCATCTGGGTTCCAAAGCCCAAACTTCTCCACACTTCTCTAGACTCTCTTCCTGGACCCTCTCAACCCAAGAAGACAACACCAAACACCACTAAGCCCAAGAACCCCAAGCCTCAACCTCATCCCAAGAAGCCCACCTATCATTGTGAGTATTGTCAGAGAGACGGGCATCTTGCTGAGTTTTGCTTCAGGAGGAAGCGGGTTGAGAGAGCAGAGAGAGCTCGTGGTGGTCAGGAGCAGTTCTACCAGCAGGGTGGTAGACTGCGTGTTCCTCGACGCGGGGAGAGGCTGGAGGCCAGGCCGCGTCGTGTAGGTGGTGGTAGAGGAGACGACTTTCTTGCTCGTACTCCAGTTGGTGGTGGTTGTTCCGGCAGAGCTCCAGGCCGTTTTGGCTACGGTCCTGGACCTCGTGGCCGAGGCTTTAGGCAGAACCGAGGACCGCGCTTTGGGCCGCGTTTTGGTCCAAACTTTTCTGATGATTTCTGCTTTCCGTCTTTTGAGCAGATGGCTCGACACTGGTTTAGCTCTTTTGCTAAACCCGGTGCCGGACCATTTGCTCCCACTTACAGCCACTGATTGTGCAGGATCGAGGACTGGAGGACGTTTGGATCATGGACTCAGGATGCTCTCGCCACATGACGGGACATCGCAGATGGTTCTCCAGTCTCACTCCCCCGAGCTCCAAAGAGTACATCACCTTCGGGAACAGTGGTCAAGGGAAAGTAAGTGGCATTGGCTCAATTCGCATTTCAGACCATTTTTCTTTGAAGAACGTTGCTTTGGTTGGAAACTTGAACTTCAATTTGATTTCTGTTTCGCAACTTCTTGAGGATGGTTTGGAGGTGCGTTTTAAGAAGGGCAATTCTTCTGTGTTTGATTCTAGAGGGTCTTTGATTTGCCAGATATTACCTTTCGGTAAAGTTTTTCGGATTGACTTCTCTAGTTCTTTTGGCCCTTCTCGCTGTTTAATTGCTAGATCTTCTTCTGAGCTCTGGAAGTGGCATAGGAGGTTAGGCCATTTGAGTTTTGACCTGCTAGTCAGGTTGAGCTCTATGGACCTCATCCGAGGATTGCCCAAGCTTAAGATGGAGAAGGATCTAGTTTGCCATCCCTGTCGTCACGGGAAAATGGTTGCCGCTTCTCACTCACCTGTGACTCAGGTGATGACTTCGTATCCGGGCGAGCTGTTACACATGGACACTGTCGGTCCAGCTCGGGTACGCTCAGTCGGTGGGAAGTGGTACGCACTTGTGATTGTTGACGATTTTTCTCGATTCTCGTGGGTTTTCTTTTTGGAGTCTAAGGATGAAACTTTTCAATTTGTTCATGACCTGATTTTGAAGCTGAAGAATGAGAACAATGGTCGGATGCGAGCAATTCGCTCCGACAACGGCTCTGAGTTCAAGAACTCTCAGTTCATCAGCTTCTGTAGTGATCAGGGTCTTGACCATCAGTTTTCTGCTCCTTACACTCCCCCACAGAATGGTGTTGTGGAACGAAAGAACCGCACGCTAGTCGAGATGGCCAGGACGATGCTCGATGAGCACAGGACTCCTAGGCGCTTTTGGGCTGAAGCCATGAACACGGCTTGCTATCTGGCCAACCGCATTTTTTCTTAGAGCTTACCTAGGTAAGACCTCATATGAGTTGCGGTTTGGTAGACAGCCCAAGGTGAGCCACTTGCGAGCGTTTGGCTGCAAGTGCTTTGTGCTCAAGAAGGGAGGGCATTTGGACAAATTTGAGTCTCGTTGCTGGGATGGAGTTTTTCTTGGTTATGCTTTGCATTCTCGAGGTTTCCGTGTTTGGAACCTCGACTCCCAGCAGCTTGTCGAGACTTGCGAGGTTTCTTTTGATGAGTCATTGCCTTCTTTAACTCCTTCTTTTGAGCTTTCTGGTGATGGTGAGCTCGGAGAGTCCATCTTCGAGGAAGATGAGGATACTCCAGCTGCTGATGAGGGTGGGCCTTCTGCACCTCCTGCAGAGCCCACACCTTCTGAGACTTCGACTGAGGACGAGGGCGGACCTCTGATCACTTCTTCCACTTCGATCGAGCCCCCTCAGTCGAGTCCAGAGGTGCCAGCTGCTGACTCCAGTGAGGTGACTTCAGATCACCAGGGATCCCGAGCAGTTCAGCGTGATCACCCCTCAGAGCTCATCATCGGTGATGTGTCTTCAAGAACTTTGCGTTCGTCTGTTGACTCTCTTGCTGTGTTTGCTGAATCTAATTTTGTTGCATCTTTTGAGCCCAGAGACATTCTCATGCTCTTTCTGACTCGAACTGGATTAATGCCATGCAAGAAGAGCTTGAGAATTTTGTCCGCAATCGGGTTTGGACTCTAGTAGAGCTGCCACCAGGATGCAACCCCATAGGCACCAAGTGGGTGTTCAAGAACAAGCAAGGTGAAGATGGGGTTGTGGTGCGCAACAAAGCTCGACTAGTTGCCCAGGGTTTTTGCCAGAAGGAAGGTATTGATTTTGAAGAAACCTTCGCCCCTGTTGCCCGTCTTGAGTCCATTCGCATTCTTTTAGCTTTTGCCGCTTCGAAGGGTTTTAAGCTTTTTCAAATGGACGTCAAGAGTGCTTTTCTGAACGGGTACATAGAGGAGGAGGTTTATGTTAGGCAGCCCCCCGGTTTTGAGAACCCCAAGTTTCCTCGACATGTTTTTAAGTTGCAAAAAGCTTTATACGGGTTGAAGCAAGCCCCTAGGGCTTGGTATGACCGGTTGAAGCAGTTTTTGTTGGGGAAGGGCTTTGTGATGGGTTCTGTAGATAAGACTCTCTTCTTGCTCAGAGATGCTTCAAATTTTTTAGTCGCTCAGATATACGTGGACGATATTATCTTTTGCGGTACTACTAATGATCTTGTGTCCAAGTTTTCTGAGCAGATGCACAGCGAGTTCGAGATGAGCCTCATGGGTGAACTCAAGTACTTTCTAGGGCTCCAGATCAAGCAGACCAAGGACGGCACCTTCATCCACCAGGGTAAGTACACTCGGGACATGTTGAAGAAATTCGACTTTGGTGGAGAGCTGAAGCCTCAGATGACCCCAATGGGTACATCTGGGGGCCTGGACAAGGACGAGAGCGGCGTCAAGGTCAATGAGAGAGAGTTTCGAGGGATGATCGGTTCGCTGCTGTACTTGACGGCGACGAGGCCAGACATACAGTTCGCCGTGGGACTGTGCGCGCGCTTCCAGTCTTCACCACGCGCGTCTCATCGGCAGGCTGTCAAGCGCATCTTCAGGTATCTCACTTATGCGCCTGATCTCGGTCTTTACTATTCAGCATCATCATCTCTTGATTTATCTGGTTTTTCGGACGCTGACTTTGGTGGGTGCCGGTTGGATCGCAAGTCGACTTCCGGTACTTGCCAGTTTCTTGGTTCTTCTCTTGTCTCTTGGTCTTCTCGAAAGCAATCTGGAGTTGCTCTTTCGACCACTGAGGCTGAGTACGTAGCTGCTGCTAGCTGCTGCTCACAGCTGGTTTGGATGATTTCCACTCTGCGAGATTTTGGGTTGTTCTTTCCTACCAGAGTTCCTTTGTTTTGCGACAGCACCAGTGCAATTAGTGTAGGGAAAAACCCATGTCTCCATTCAAAAACCAAACACATTGATGTGCGCTTTCACTTTTTGCGGGATCAATATGAGAAAGGTGTCATTGACCTTGTTCATGTTGATACCCATCATCAGTTGGCTGATATTTTCACCAAACCCCTAGATCAGTCTACCTTTGAGCGTTTACGAGGGGATTTGGGTGTTGTGTATCCTTTTTAGGATATTTTGCGTCAGTTTTCTTTCTTCTTTACTCTTTTCTTGAGTCTTTTGGTGTGTGTTCATATCATACATATTCACATATCACACTTTTGAGCCTGCTTCTGTTATATGATTGAACTGCTTTACTTATTCTAGCTGGTACATGCTTTTGCTTACTTGTCGATGATCATGCTTTGCTTCAGTTCATTTGATATGTCTGATATCTGTCATATGCATGGCTTTTACACTTTAAACTTGAAAAATGATCACCATTGCTTCTGGTAACTAGCATGTGTAGGCTGAGTGCTTTTTGCTATCTGTTACATACCTTGTAGCTAGTTCCTCACATAGATGCAGATATGCAACTTGGACATCTTTATGCTTTAACATGGAAAATGTGCTATAGAAATGATAAAAAATAAAAAATGAATGAAAATTCCATGCCTTTTTATGCTTGAGTTGAAAAGATCCAAGTGGGTTTGCTTTGTCGCATTGCATTGTTCTGGACTGCTTACCATAGCACTTTGGTATGAACTAGGACAGTGTAGTGTATGCCAAGACCAATGTCTTAAGCTTCCGATGGTCCAGTTCTGGCCTAGGCTTGACTTGGTCGGTTATCATAAGGTTGGACATGCAAATAACCCTTGGCAAAAATGAAAAAGGAAAATGAAAAAGCCTGAAAATTAAAAAGACAGCAAGTTTGCTGAAGCACTTCGTTTTGGACAATGCCTATCTTGGTAGATATCAGTTAGCTTCTGCATCTCTTGCTTTACCTTGCTTGTTAACTGGAAAATGTGGTGATGCTTTTGTTTGCAAAAACTGAAAAATGCATGCTAATGACTTTCTTTAGATATCATCTGTTGCACTGATCATGCCATGTGTCTTAGACAGTATATCTTTTGCTATACTTGTTAGATGTTGTAATTGCAGTCAATCATATCTGAGAAGCATGCTTTCTGCACTCCACCTGCACCCCGGTTGCATTCATCGCATATTTTGAGGGGGAGTTGCATTTCAGGGGGAGTCAGTGTCTTTTTAGAGTGCTTGATGAGTTCACTTGTCAACAAGGGGGAGAAATTTTGGTATAAGAGTTTAAGGGGGAGTTTTGGCTTTCTCTGGGATTTGTTTCAGGGGGAGTTTTTGTCCCGTTTGTCCTTACTCTTTTGATATCCTTGTTGATGTTTCTGAGACTGCACTCGTTTTTGAGTTTTTTACCTTTGGTTAACCATAATGACCGTTTCTTGCTTTTGTTCGGCTTTTGGTCATTAGGGTTAAACTTTTACTTTATTTTCTTCTTCTTTGTTTTCTTGTGTTTTGTTTTCGTGTTTCCACAGTTGATTGCAGGTACTGAAGAGCAGATGAAGAGAAGTGTTGACAATGCACTCATCAAGGGGGAGATTGAGGAGCCATGCTGAATAGCGTGGGCCTCATGGCTCCAGATGTGATGAGTCATTGTCAACGTTAGTCAAAGAGGACTGAAATGAGAAGAGAAGACCTGCTGCGTCTGGGCCGCGTGTGACTCAGGTACACGGGCAGCGAGCGACTGTCGGGCAGAGGGGCTGCGAAGTCGGGCTGGCCCAATCCGGGTACATGGGCTAGGAGCAGCAGAGGATCCACTGGACTGTTGACCGGGATTGACTCAGGTACACGGGCGGCGAGTGATTGCCGGGCTGAGGGAGCCGTGGAATCAGGCCGGCCCAATCCGGGTACCCGGTGCGAAGACGGTGGACGCTTTGTCAGTTTCGACGCAAAACTGACGACCGTTGATTTCGGATCTGACCGTCCTGAGGCGAAGGCGTAGCTGCTACGAAAGCTCCGCATCAGGACAAGTTACCTTTATTTAGGTTTTTACTATTTTGCCTTTAGGCCCACAGTCTGTCAGTCGAGTCTGTAAAAATATCCTAAGGGCAGTTTGGTCTTTTCCATTTATTTTAGCGTCTGTAAAAAACCCTAGGGGTATTTCTGCATTTTACCCATTTATTGGGCTGCCTATAAATAGGCCCCAATCCTTAGGGTTAGGGTTAACTCTTTTGAATTAGAAAAATCAGAGTTCAAGTGTTACTTTCCCCACCGGTTTCTCCTCGATTTTCCAGCCGCCACAATCATCGCACTGTTCATCGCGTTTTTTTTTTCTGGAATCCATGCGAAGCTTCCGCCGCTTATTGCTGCTGGCCACTCCGTGCGCCTCACCTCACGCACGCACCTAGATCCTTCCGCCGTTCTTGTTTCCCCTCTCGGCCAGGCGCGCTTGAGGCAGCCACAGTTCTGTGCGTGTGGCGGCGTGAAGCTCGACGCATCCAGCGGCAGAAGGCATGCGGCGCTACAGCGCGATGGGAGGCGGCACGCATCGCCAGGAGCAACGCACCAAAGGAAAACACAGGGACATATTTGTTTTTCTTTGCTTGTTGACATTTTCCGTTCATGGATCATTGTTTTAAATACTTTGCACGGTAAATTTTATTTGCCTCGTTTTGTGTGTTATTTGCAGTTACTTCGTTGATTTTAATCCTCTGGTTAATCCTTGGTATCACGAGCACTGTAGCAGCGTTTTTTTTTTCTAAAGCATCAGGGTTCTGTTTCATTCAACGAATCAATCGAAACCAGTACTAATTACATTTCTCGATTTGCGTGCTAATTAAATATTCACGTATTGCCATGTTTCACGTACGGTTTGTACTATTTCAATACTTCCCGTAACATCCTATTGCATGTGATGAAATACTGCTAAGAAGTATTTTTATTATAAATGTATTTCATCTGTTGATTTAATCTTTGTGCTGACAGTTGGTTCATCTGCTGTCTTGATTAAATAGATGATATTGAATCTGGTGTTTTAATCTGTGCACTGTTTTTATTTCGGCTGGAACTTCTCTATTTATCATCTTCATGTTTGTTGGTCTGATTAAATGTCTATGAGTTAATTAATCTGTTAATCTGCCTTTAAGCACTGTGTTGGTGTCTTTTCGTTTAGTACACCGGTCCTTTTTAGGCTAGATCATTTTAGGTCTTGTTGATCCGTTTACTTTTCCTTGCTAAGTTTGTCGAGGTGCGTTGGGTATTGGGAACAGGCCATTGATTCGAAAGAATTTTTTAGGCGCCCATTCACCCCCCCTCTGGTCGCTACTTTCGGTCCTACAGCATGTAACAGATAGCAAGAACATTCAGCCTACGCATGCTAGTTACTAGAGGCAGTGGTGATCATTTTTCAAGTTGAAAGCGTAAAAGCCATGCATATGACATATATCAGACATATCAAGTGAACTGAAACAAAGCATGATTATTGACAAGTAATCAAAAGCATGTACCAGTTAGAGTAAGTAAAGCAGTTCAATCATATAACAGAAGCAGGCTCAAAAGTGTGATATGTGAATATGTATGATATGAACACACACAAAAGGACTCAAGAAAAGAGTAAAGAAGAAAGGAAACTGACGCAAAATATCCTAGAAAGGATACACAACACCCAAATCCCCTCATAAACGCTCAAAAGTAGACTGATCTAGGGGTTTGGTGAGAATGTCAGCCAGCTGATGATGGGTATCAACATGAACAAGGTCAATGACACCTTTCTCATATTGATCCCACAGAAAATGAAAGCGCACATCAATATGTTTGGTTTTTGAATAGAGACAAGGGTTTTTCCCTACAATAATAGCACTGGTGCTGTCGCAAAACAATGGAACCCTAGTAGGAAAGAACAATCCAAAATCTCGCAGAGTGGAAATCATCCAAACCAACTATGAGCAGCAGCTAGCAGCAGCTACATACTCAGCCTCAGTGGTCGAAAGAGCAACTCCAAATTGCTTTCGAGAGGACCAAGAGACAAGAGACGAACAAAGAAATTGGCAAGTACCGGAAGTCTACTTGCGATCCAACCGGCACCCACCAAAGTCGGCATTCGAAAAGCTAGATAAATCAAGAGATGATGATGCTGAATAGTAAAGACCGAGATCAGGCGCATAAGTGAGATACCTGAAGATGCGCTTGACAGCCTGTCGATGAGACGCGCGTGGTGAAGACTAAAAACGCGCGCAAAGTCCCACGACGTATTGTATGTCCGGTCTTGTCGCCGTCAAGTATAGTAGTGAACCGATCATCCCTCGAAACTCCCCTTCATTTACCTTGACGCCGCTCCCGTCCTTGTCCAGGCCCCTAGATGTGCCCATCGGGGTCATCTGCGGCTTCAATTCTCCACCAAAGTCAAATTTCTTAAGCATATCGCGAGTATACTTACCTTGGTGGATGAAGGTGTCGTCCTTGGTCTGCTTGATCTGGAGCCCTAAGAAGTACTTAAACTCACCCATGAGGCTCATCTCAAACTCACTGTACATATGCTCAGAAAACTTGGACACAAGAGAGTCAGTAGTACCGCCAAAGATAATGTCGTCCACATAAATCTGAGCGACTAAGAAATCTGAAGCATCTCTGAGCAAGAAAAGAGTTTTATCCACAGAACCCATCACAAAGCCCTTCCCCAACAAAAATTGCTTCAACCTGTCATACCAAGCCCTGGGGGCTTGCTTTAACCCGTATAAAGCTTTTTGCAACTTGAAAACATGTCGATGAAACTTAGGGTTCTCAAAACCGGGGGGCTGCCTAACATAAACTTCCTCCTCTATGAACCCGTTCAGAAAAGCACTCTTAACGTCCATTTGAAAAATCTTAAAACCCTTCGAAGCGGCAAAAGCTAAGAGAATGCGAATGGACTCAAGACGGGCAACAGGGGCGAAAGTTTCTTCAAAATCAATACCCTCTTTTTGGCGAAAACACTAGGCAACTAGTCGAGCTTTGTTGCGCACCACAACCCCATCTTCACCTTGTTTGTTTTTGAATACCCACTTGGTGCCTATGGGGTTGCATCCTGGTGGCGGCTCAACTAGTGTCCAAACCCGATTATGGACAAAGTTCTCAAGCTCTTCTTGCATAGCATTAATCCAATTAGAATCAGAAAGAGCATGAGAAACATCTCTGGGCTCAGAAGATGCAACAAAAGCAGATTCAGGAAACACAACAAGAGAATTTCCAAATGAACGCAAGGTTCTCTCAATCAAATCACCGATGATGAGCTCTTAGGGATGGTCACGCTGAACTGCTCGGGTTCCCTAGTGATCTGAAGTCACCTCACCGGAGTCAGCAGCTGGCACCTCTGGACTCAACTGAGGGGGCTCGATCGAAGTGGAAGAAGTGATCAGAGGTCCACCCTCATCCTCAGTCGAAGTCTCAGAAGGTGTGGGCTCTACAGGGGTAGCAGAAGGCCCACCCTCAACAGCAGCTGGAGTATCCTCATCTTCCTCGAAGATGGACTCTCCGAGCTCACCATCAGAAGGCTCAAAACAAGGAGTCAAAGAAGGCAAGGACTCATCAAAAGAAACCTCACAAGTCTCGACAAGCAGCTGGGATTCGAGGTTCCAAACACGGAAGCCTCAAGAATGCAAAGCATAACCAAGAAAAACTCCGTCCCAACAACGAGACTCAAACTTGTCCAAATGCCCTCCCTTATTGAGCACAAAGCACTTGCAGCCAAACGCTCGCAAGTGGCTCACCTTAGGCTGTCTGCCAAACCGCAAATCATATGAAGTCTTACCTAAGTAAGCTCGAAGAAAAATGTGGTTGGTCAGATAGCAAGCTTGTTCATGGCTTCAACCCAAAAATGCCGAGGAGTCATGTGGTCATCGAGCATCCTCTTAGCCATATCGACTAGCGTGTGGTTCTTTCGTTCCACAACGCCGTTCTGTGCAGGAGTGTAAGGAGCAGAAAACTGATGATCAAGACCCTGATCATGACAGAAGCTGACGAACTAAGAGTTCTTGAACTCAAAGCCGTTGTTAGAGCGAATTGCTCGCATCCGACCATTGTTCTCATTCTTCAGCTTCAAAATCAGGTCATGAACGAAATGAAAAGTCTCATCCTTGGACTCCAAGAATTAAACCCACGAAAATCGAGAAAAATCATCAACGATCACAAGCGCGTTACACTTCCCACCGACTGAGCGTACCTGAGCTAGACCAACAGTGTCCATGTGTAACAGCTCTCCCGGATATGAAGTCATCACTTGAGTCATAGGTGAGTGAGAAGCGGCAACCATTTTCCCGTGACAACAGGGATGACAAACTAGATCCTTCTCCATCTTAAGCTTTGGCAATCCTCGGATGAGGTCCATAGAGCTCAATCTGACAAGCAGATGAAAACTCAAATGGCCTAACCTCCTATGCCACTTCCAGAGCTCAGAGGAGGATCCAGCAATCAAGCAGTGAGAAGGGCCAAAAGAACTAGAGAAGTCAATCCGGAAACCTTACCGAAGGGTAAGATCTGGCAAATAAAAGACCCTCTAGAATAAACCACAGAAGAACTGCCCTTCTTAAAGTGAACCTCCAAACCATCCTCAAGAAGTTGCAAAACAGAAATCAAATTGAAATTCAAATTTCCAACCAAAGCAACATTCTTCAAAGAGAAATGGTCAGAGATACGAATTGAGCCAATGTCGTGTACCTTCCCTTGACCATTGTTCCCGAAGGTGATGTATTCCTTGGAGCTCAGGGGAGAGAGACTGGAGAACCATCTACGATGTCCCGTCATGTGGCGAGAGCATCCTGAGTCCATGATCCAAACATCCTCCAGTCCCCGATCCAGCACAATCAGTGGTCGTAAGGGGGAGCAAATGGTTCAGCATCAGGCTTAGCAAAAGAACTAAACAAGTGTCAAGCCATCTTCTCAAAAGAAGGAAAGCAGAAATCATCATAAGATTCTGGACCAAAGCGTGGCTCAAAGCGCGGCCACGAGGTCTAGGGCCGTATCCAAAATGACCTGGAGCTCTGCCGGAGCGAACACCACCCTCCGGAGGATGGGCATGAAAGTCATCTCCTCTACCACCACCTACACGACGCGGCCTGGCCTCTAGCCTCTCCCCGCGTCGTGGAACTTTCAGTCTACCACCCTTCTGTGTACTTGGACTTCCGAGTCATCAGGTCACACAGCAAAGGCTGACAGCGTCTGCTCTGTAAAAGCTGGTGTTGTCCCCTCAGCGAAGCTGACAAAAGAAGCCTCCAAATAAAGTAGACTACCAGTTGTACCCCCTGTTCTGATGAGAAAAAACAGTGTAAACCCTAGGGGTAAAGTAGTCTATTCATAGGGCTAAATAGTGCCTATAAATAGTGGAGGCTGGCTAGGTCACATCAACACTTTGAGCAGCTATTGTAGAACTCCTGTGCTAGCCGCCACACTCTTGTATTCATCTCGTGAGTTCATTTTGTGTTCCCTGTTCAAGCAATGAAGCTTTGATTCTGTTTTCATTTACTGCTTGAACTTGTATGCATACTTCTCTGCATGCTTTGATTTCTCTGTGCACTATCTTCATGTGAGTTTTTCTAGAGAGGTGTGTGAGAAGTCTGTATGAGTGAAGTGTGTTTTTTCAGTGTCTGTTCGCTCTGTGTAAATTGGAGGCTAGACCTCTTTGATTACTAGCGAAGCACTATTCGAAGCCCGTTTTCTTCCCTTGTCGAAGTCCTCGGCGAAGTGTGTTTAGTGTGCGTTTAGACCTTCGAAGTACGAAGCCCAGCACCAGTTGCTGTCACCGAGTATTTGGTCGAAGTCCGCAGGGGAAGTCTGCTCATGCGAATGGTGAAGTGCGAAGCCTGCACGATGGCACTCAGTGTGCTGAGCCTGCAATGACTTAGTAGAGCTGATCGAAGTCCTCAGAGGGAAGTCTGCTCTTGCGAAGGGTGAAGTGCGAAGCCTGCTCGAAGGCACCCTTTGTGCAGAGCCTGCACTGACTTAGCAGAGCTGAATTTTTGGGGTTGTGGTTGGAGCGAAGTCTTCTTGACTTCGAAATTTTGCTCCTTGCGAAGCTTGTGTTCGGAGCTGTAAAATACCTCCGAACAAGAACTTCGAAGGGTGTTGTTGGCGCCAAATTTTACACCAATAGGTTCTCTGAGATCAAGAACGAACAAACATAGAGTTTGTGTTTTAGGACTGCCTCAAGCCTCCGAGTTGGATAATAGCTCTAGGAGTTCGAATATGTGTATTGAATTACTTGTCCTGGATCCTTGTTACAGGGTATAGAGGGGGGTATTTACAGGTAAAAATGTATAAGGAAAAGACCTCATTACCCCTAGACTACAACCGACATAGTGGAAACTATTCGGTGTCAGGAACAAGGTTATAAAAGGTAAAACACTATAATGTAGATGGATAAGCCAAACATCTTATCAATATTGTCGCTCCGCTTCGGAGCCTTTATCTTCCGTTCGGAGGGTTCATCAGGGCTTCGCATTGATGCACCCTTCGGCTTGACGCCTCTGCCATCGAACAAATGCCCACCAGCTTCGGAGCTCTTCAGAGCCTTCGAAGTATTAATCTTTAAGTCCTGAAAATGAAGTAATTTCCCCCAACAGTAGCCCCTCGAATACGCCTCTCTGTAGTTAACCTGTTTAGAAAGATGGTAGTATACGGAAGGAATATTTTCATATTTTGAGGCTTAAAGGGAATTCAGACATGTTACAGTTCTGCAGAGGACTTTTAGATCCAACGCGTTCGAACCCCTCCTTCAGCCTCCTTATGCGATGGGAACGCGCGCTGGGAAGAGAACTACATCAGGAGCGCAAACGTCGTGGAGAGCCGTTTGATTATAGCCGTTACGGCGCAAGTAACCATTATACTCTATAAAAGGTAACGGTCGATTTTACGGCGGTTGCTCGCCGTTCCCCTTACTGGACCCACTCGTCAGAGATAGAAGCCGAACCTGCAGTGTGAATGCAATCGAAGAGTAGCACCCGTCGAACGGTTATAAAAGGAAGTACAGGGATTACCCGAGACTTTTTACCGCTTCCAGCACTAGCAATTCACTTTCCTCAATCCTTCAATCTCTTGATCATCTGGGCAAATGGCGAGAACTAGCCACACTACTCCAGCGGCAGCAAGCACTCTCGCGCAGAGGCAAGCGTGGGCCGCTTCGGCAGCAACGGCAATGGTGGGGACTTCGTGCGGCGGCTGGCCCAAGAATCCTCGGGAGCTCTGTCCGCCTTCCAAGAAGAAAATCCCTCAAAGCTTCCTCATCGGCCAATCTGTGAGCACCGCCAAGTCCATTGAAGAGGCTGTGGAAGGGAAATTGGGCACCGGATTGAGGACTCTGGTCCCTGGACCAGAATCAACTCCAAGGCCACGAAGCGGAGAGGTGGTGGTCTTCGAAGCATTCTTCGAAGAAGGCTTGGGGCTTCCAGCCATAGACTTCTTGGCGGAGGTACTAGACCTGTTCCACATAACCTTACCTCAGCTGTCTCCCAAAGCTGTCGCCTGCCTAGCCGTATTCGTATGGGCGCTCCGGGCTGAAGGGTGCGAAGGACGCTCAGAGGTCTTCGCCGCGACCCACGAAGCCATCTACCAGCCGAAGCCACAGGACGGGCCTGGGGATTCTAAGGTGACCATAGCCTTCGGCAGCGTCAACTTCCAGCTACGAAGGGAGCACGCTCTTCACTTCCCTGCGAAAGCCATCAGCGACAGATGGTACACCAACTGGATTCTTCGGTGGTTTTACGCCGAAGTCGGAGAGGACTCCCCCCTCGTAGGTCCTCTCCAAGAGATTTGGTTCGGAAGGAGGCGGAGATCTCCCCGAACCCTAGCCTGGCCGAAGAGTTTATCGCCCTTCGGATCCCTCCCCTCGGAGCTAACTGGCTGATCGTGTTTCAACAGGCCTCAGAGGGAGATCTCCGAAACCTAGGTAAGACTTCATTTCCTGCAGTATTATATTAGATGAAGGAAACGATTATACTTATGATATCATACCCTTTTCTTTCAGCGGCTCCTTTGGCGTTGGCTCCGGAGGACATAGCTCGAGCCACCGAACGAGTTCTCGGATCCCCTTCGCTGGCTGAAAAGCAAAAAAGACTGGAACTAGTGGGAAGCTAGGAGCGCTCCAACAGAGTGTGGGGAGCCCTCGGGATGGAGCCCCCTCCTCTTCCCGACTTCACCTCGACCGGAGCGGCCGCTCAAAAATGGAAGGACACTGCTGAACCGCCCAAGAAAACAAGCAAGCAGCCGTTAAAGAAGAAGAAAATAGCGAAGCCCCCTCCGCGGCTGGCTCCTGCTTCGTCGGCTTCATCATTGGACGCTCGGAGCTCAGCCTCCGAGGAGTCAGAGGACTCCGACGCACAGATAGCATCGGCCTTCGAGAACTACCTCCTGGATGATGACGAAGACCTAGGGGAGGTCCCCCCTGGAACTTCTGTTAGGGAGGTACCAGAAGTAGCCCCGACGGTTCCTCTTGCACCCGTCATTGTACACCTGGAGTCGGGCTCTGCCACTCCCAACTCGCCCACACCTGGCGTGGTTACGGTGGAAGTCGTGGCTCCGGCAGGAAACGTAGAGGAGAGGGCCTCGGGAGATGACTTCGCTGACATCCTCCAGATGTACGAAGTCCTGGAGGATTCGGCGATCCTGCCCCACGAGGCCTCCGAAGGGACTCCTCGAAGCTCCTGCTTTGACTAATACCTGCAAATTGTTCCGTGTAATATGCTTATTAATCTTGTTGACGAAATAGGTACCTCTAAGGGCGTCGATGCTCCGGCAGTGCCCGAAGTCCCAACGTCTTTGGGGGTCGCGGCCCGGGTGGACCCTGCGCCTTCAGACGCTCCATTCTTGGTAGCGGAGGAGGCGCCCATCGGAGCGAAAGATGCGCCCGTCGGAGCGGATTTGGCGACGGAGGTTGCTCCTACGGTGGCGGCTCCGACGGTCGAGGCTGCATCTGCTGCTGCGGCTTTGGTCAAAGGGGTGGCCGCCGATGACCGGGGTACTCCTGCTTCGCCCGCCGCAGCCTGCCTTTGTGCCGGGGAGAGGCAAGAGCATATCTAGCCTCGGCCTGTTCCTGGCCTTGCAACGACCTCTGTCGGTAATTCGGAGGATGAGGCCGCAGCAGATGACCACCAAGCCTTATCTTGGCTTCCTCTGCTGGCTCCGTTCTTGGAGCAACGGGAAGGCCTCCGAAGACTCATGTAGCCCCTGGCAGAGAAGAGCCAGGACATCGCCAATTCGGAGTTGGTCTCCTTCTTGAGCGAGGCTAGGGCTCCGACGCTCAACACAGCCCTCGAAAGGGCTGCCCTTCAGGTATGAAAAAACACCATAGCTACTCCGCATTAGCGATCATAAATACTTCGGTACTTACTTGTTCTTTTTGCAGCAATTTGTCCTTGCTAGAGTGGCAGCGACTTCCAATGAGGTCGAGATTAACCGACTCAAAAGGAAGGTTACCATCCTCCAAAGAGAGATCCATCAGGTTGGAGAAAGAAACCCTAGTGGAACGGAGGGCTAGGGCAGCGGCCGACAATGCTCTTCGGACGACAAGACAAGACAGCGATGCACTCCGCTCCTCGGCCCAAGAGGTCGAAGCTGAGCTTGTCGTCCTTCGGGCGGAGGTCAAAAGGCTCCGTCAAGCGGCGCCCGCTTTGAGTGCTCAGTTGGTGGAGCTCTAAGGAGCTCTCAACCAGACGATGGCCCAGAAGAGCTCCTTGATGCTCCAGGTGGTCGAGGTATCTGTGACTGCTTCAGGGCTGGAAGCAGCGGAGTAGAAGAACTCAAGTATGGCGGAACGTACCTTGGAAGCCCTTCAGGGTACCTTGGAGTTCTTCGGCACTATGTGCCCCTCGTCTTCTGCTGCGGCCCACGAACCTCTCGACCAGAAGCTGAAAAGGATCCAAGTGGCCTCGTCATTGATGATGAACTCCGGCGTCCGGTACGGAGAAATCTCCGGGCAGTGCGCTGGCATCGAGGTTCTTCGTCACCTTGAGTCTCTTCAGATCCCCCTCGGCTCAGTCGGGGGTTTGACCCCTAGAAGCTTCGCCTCTAATGACTTGCTGCGCCCATCTTCGGATGTAGCCTTGGCCGGGGAAGCCTTCCTATCAACTTGGAAGATGGACCACAAGGTTGCGGCTAAAGCTTGGATCGACGAGGCCCACCGTCAGAAGCAGGCGCAAACAAGGCCACCACTTCCTGCCTCGCCAGCTCCGGTCATTCTTGCTCCACCAACTGACCCGCAGGTCTATCTTTTTAGGGCTATTATGTACACGAAGTCTTGTAAAGCCTCTTTTATTAATGGAAAAGCTATAAACAAGAAACTTGTTTTGGGTGTTTTGTTCTTTTTAGCTTTTGTCGTGCCCTTCAAGCCCTGACCTCGAAATACTGGAAACTACCGACGAGCTCCGAAAGGAGTGGGCAAGCCTCGAGAGCTTAAGGCCTTACCGCCGCTCTCGCTTCTCTGTTCCTCGTGGAGATAGAGGGGAGATAACCCTTGAAATTTCTCAAGAGGTCTTACCTTATATTAAAGAAGAGGAGAAGGCGAAGGCATCCTCATCTTCTAAACATATGGACTGGTCCGATTTGGAGTACCAGACTGAAGACCCTGTAGAGGCTAACTCCGAAAGGCTCCTGACGTGGGCCGAGCTTCAAGAAGAGCGAAAGAAACTACGAGCCTCCAAGAAGAAGAGAAGCGTTCGCACGAAGAGGGCCAAGCCGACAGCTTCGAGCTCCGACGGGCAGATTAGCCGGACAACCTGATGTTTCGCATTACACTTATCATCTGCACTTAAACTCTTGTACGGATCTTTACGAAGCCGAAGACTGAAATCTATAAGGTGGCCACCTTCGGCTCTTTTACTGATACTTCGTACCCGAAGGCCGAAAATCTGTTTTTTTAAGTCCTTAGACTCTTCAACGGATCCTAACAAGCCGGAGCCTGGAATCCGTAGGGTGGCCACCTTTGGCTCTTTTACAGATACTTCATACCCGGAGGCAGAAAATTTGTTTCTTTTTAAAGTCCTTAGAATCTTCCACGGATCCTAACAAGCCGGAGCCTGGAATTCGTAGAGTGGCCACCTTCGGTTCTTTTACAGATACTTCGTACCCGGAGGCCGAAAATCTGTTTCTTTTTAAAGTCCATAGACTCTTCCACGGATCCTAACAAGCCGGAGCCTGGAATCCGTAGGGTGGCAGCGGAGCCCCTGAACCGATGGTTCGCAGGCAGTTGCCTGGGTCTTGAGAAAAATGCTTGACTCTGCAAGCATCTCCGTCCTCCCGATGCGTCCATCTGGAGTAAGGGATATTCGAAGAGCAAACAAAATTCAACCCTTCTCTTTATTTCATAGAAAGGAAAATTTTACAAGCGATTACAAGGAGCCCCTAAGCATAATAACACTTAAGGTGCTCTGCATGCCATGCATGCTTCAACTCTTCCCCCTCTAGATTAGCTAATTTAAATGATACGGGGCGCCCTGAGCGTAAGATAACATATGGCCCTTCCCATTTGTTTCCTAACTTCCCCGGAGCTATTACACTTCGCAACACTAGATGACCAGGCTTAAGCTCATTTAGCTTTATCTTCGGGTCATACCATGTCTTTGTGTGGCCTTGGTACTTGGTCAGGTTGGCGACAGCTCGAAGCCTTGTCTCCTCTGATAAATCTAGCGAAGCGTTCCTTTCATCTTCGTCTCCGGGTTGAACTACATGAAGGGATCCACCTCTGAGCTCCGTAGGAGTCATGGCCTCATCTCCGAATAGTAGTCTGAATGGGGTAAAACCTGTGGACCTAGTTTGAGTGGTTCGAATGGACCACAAGATTTTAGGGAGCTCTTTTCCCCACAACCCCTTAGCCAAGCCAATGATTCGACGGTTTAGCACGGAGAGGATGTTCCCGTTGGCTCGCTCAACAGCTCCGTTGGACTGTGGATGTCGCACCGTAGCGAAGCACAAATTAATGCCCAGATCGTCGCAAAATGCTTGGAAAGTGTCAGCTTCGAACTGGGTTCCATTATCCACCGTCAACTCCCTTGGCACTCCGAACCTGCATATAATGGTCTGCCAGAAAATTTTTGGACATTCTTCGAGGTGATAGCGGTTAACGGCTCTGCTTCAACCCACATTGAAAAATATTCGATTGCTACTACCGCAAACTTCAAGCCACCTTTTGCCATTGGAAAAGGGACTATTAGGTCCATGCCCCATCGAGCCATTGGCCAGACTGGGGCGATGACTTGAAGCTGGACTGGCGGACGGTGGCTTCGTCTGCCCATCCACTGGCAGCCTTGGCATGTTCGAACCAGCTCCTCCGCATCTCTCACTATTGTTGGCTAGTACAGCCCTTGCTAGAGTGTTTTGCCAGCTAGTGCACGAGGGGCTAGGTGACTTCCACATAATCCTTCGTGAATTTCTCGAAGTATGTCTTCACCCTCGTGTTGGGAGATGCATCGAAGCAGAGGGGAACACACGCCAGCTTTGTATAATATTCTGTTGACAAGCTTGTAATTCCGGGCTCTTGCTTGCAACCTTCGGGATTCTGGACCATCTGAAGGGTCTATGCCACTTTGCAACATGTTCATAATCGGGGCCCGCCAGTCTGTAATTGGAATGCACAGTACTTCCGAAGAGGGTAATTGAACAGCTGCGGGCTACGCTAGTTCTTCGTAGAAAGCACCCTCCGGGAGGTCCACCGCTCCTACTACAGCTTTTGCAAGAATATCTGCGAGTTGATTCTCTGCTCGAGGGATACTCCGAACCGTAAATCCTCTGAATGCTGTTTCGGCCTTGCGGATTTCTTCAAGGTATTGTGTTAGATGTGGATTCTTTGCTTGAAAGCTTTTATCAATATGCCCTGCGACGACATGGGAATCTGTCTTAATCACTTTCCTTGCGGCTCCAAGTGCTTTAGCCTTTCGGAGGCCTAGCAGGATTCCTTCGTATTTTGCAATGTTATTGGTGGTTCTAAAGTTGAGCCTCATAGAATACATGGCCTCCTGTCCTGATGGTGATATGATGACGGCCCCTGCCCTGGCACCGGATGCTTGATAAGCTCCATCAGAAAATATTGTCCATAAAACTTCGGAGGGTTCTTCCGGGGCCCAAATAGTAGATGGAGTCCACTCTGCTACAAAGTCATCTATGATTTGGGATTTAATAGCTGTTCTCGCCGTGAAGGAGATTCCGAAGGGTGCTAGCTCGACCGCCCATTTTCCAATCTTGCCCGTAGAATCTTTGTTTCAGAGCATATCTCCAAGAGGATACGATGTAGGGACGATCAGGTTATGCGCCAAGAAATAGTGCCTTAGCTTTCGCGAGGCCATTACTAGGGCATAAGCAAATTTCTCGAGCTCGGAGTATCTGATTTTAGCTCCGGACAAAGCCTCTGATACAAAATAAACTGGGTTCTGTACCAGCTTTCCTTTAAGCTCAACTTCCCGGACCAATACTGCACTTACTGCAGAGCCTGTTGTTGCAAGATATAGGAGCAGTGTCTCTTCTGGAAGGGGTACAATAAGTGTTGATAATCTTCTGAGGTATGCTTTTATAACATCGAAGCTCTTCTGGCACTCTGGTGTCCAACTGAAGCTTTCGGACCCCTTTAGTGCTTTGAAAATTGGGAGGCTTCATTCTGCTGATCTGGCCAGGAACCTGCTAAGGGCTGCGAGCCTTCCTGCTAGCTTCTGTACCTGCTTCAAATTCTCTGGTGGAGCCATCCTTTGTAATGCACTTATCTGTGTTGGGCTAGCTTCGATTCCCCTGCTTGAAACTAAGTAACCTAGCAGCTTCCCTGCTTGTGCTCTGAATATACATTTTCCCAGGTTGAGGCGTACTCCACATGCTCAGAGGCTCTCAATTGTTTCAGCTAGGTCTAGGCTGTGCTGGTGCTTTTGAGCACTTTTTATTACAATATCATCCATATAGGCCTCGACATTCCGGCCTATTTGATGACCTAGAGCCTTAGCTGTTAAACGTGAATAGGTGGCTCTGGCATTCCGCAAACCAAAAGGCATTCTTACATAACAAAATACTCCGGAAGGAGTTATAAAGCTTGTCTTGGCTTCGTCTTCACGTTTCATCCATACTTGATGATACTCGGAATAAGCGTCGAGGAAACTTAGCAATTCGGAACCAGTTGTGGAATCCACCAGCTGATCTATTTAGGTCATCGAGTAGGGGTCTCGCGGGCATGCTTTGTTTAATGAAGTAAAGTCAATACACATGCGCCATTTGTTCGAGTCCTTCTTCCTTACAAAATAGTGTTAGCCAACCACTAGGTATGGGCTACTTCCCTGATGATACAAGCTTTTAATAATTTTTCTACTTCAGCTTTGGCGAGGCTTGCTCTCTCCGCTGACAGCTTGCGGAGCCCCTGGCACATTGGCCTGGCCTTCGGGTTGATGAGCAGACTATGCTCGATGATGCTTCGATCGACCCCGGTGATGTCTTCGTCGGTCCAAGCAAAGACATCCAGATTTTGTCTGACGACTTCTTCCAATGAGGAAGCTATCTCTGGGGATAGCCCTTTGCCGAACTGCACTGGATACTCTTTGCCATCTCTTGAAATTATCCTTTACTCAACATCACCTTCCGGGCTTGGCTTGAGAGAGGGCCCCTTCGAAGGGTTCGAGGCCTCTGGCACCTCTTCGGTGCTTTTCGCCACGTTGTGTACTTGCCGGGGATCCAACGACTGCCCATGGCCATACTCCGTCCTCCGGGATATAGCTTGGTCTCCTGAAATAGTAAGCACTCCACCTTGTGTGGGCATTTTGAGACAAAGGTAATTATGGTGTGCTATAGCCCCGAACTGGTTCAGCATCCCTCGGCCGAAGATTGCATTGTAAGCGTATGGGGCGTCGACAACGTCGAAGATCACCTCTTCTATCCTGGCCAAAGGCCCCTCTCCGAAGGCAAACTCGAGGCATATCTAGCCGAGGGCATCGAGAGGCGGTCCTAAGAACCCTTGAAGTGGTCGGGCCACTGGAAGTAGATGCTTTCAGGGTATGCACATCTAATCGAAGGCCTGGACGAAGAGTATGTCTGCAGAGCTCCCGCCATCTACCAGGATCCTTCGGACCTCCACCCCTGCTATGTCGGCAGAAATGACCAAGGGGTCAACATGGGGGAACTTCACCCCCGCGGCATCGCTGGCAGTAAACGAGATGGGCACATGGGACCATTCTGGCATCCCTTCGGCGGAACTCGAGGTCCCAATGTGCCTGACCTCACGGACGTACTCCCGCCGCTGCCTTTTGGACATGTTCCCGAGGGCCCCCTCCGGAGATGGGTAGGACCACCCATTTGCCGCGGTCCTGTGGGTCTTCCTGCTTCGGTGGTGGCATAATGTTGGCCACCGGAAGTCGCATGAGTGCCTCTGGGACACCAGTTCGGGCCACGACCTGCACAGGCTCCGACCGTGTCGTTGGTGGGGCTCGATCCGAAGCACCCCGCCCGGTACTTCGCCCAAGGTAGTCGCCCCGAAGGGCCAGCACTGCCTTGCAATCCTTCGTGTCATGGCTCCTATTGTCGCCATGCACGCAACAGAAAAAACTCTGGCGCCTGCCAGGCGCCCTTTCTTGAGGCTTCGGCGGCCCGGCCTTGAAATTCTGCGCCTGCTGAAAATTGGCAAGTGCCTTCGGAACAGAAGGTGCAATGTTTAGCACCTCCGAATGAAAATGCTTCTTCCCCCGCTTGTGCTCGTTGAAGCGGTTGTCTTCAGGAGGTTGTAGAGGAGCCGAGGCTTCAGGCTCCCTCTTGACTTCACGGAGGGTGGGCGATGGTGCTTCAGCTCGTCGAAGACAGCCTTCCTCCGCCTTGGCATACTGTTCGAAGTATTCCATCAGCTGCACCACAGACGTCACCGGCTTCCGATGAAGTTTGCTGAGGAGGTCGGGGTTTAGCACCCCTTCGCGGGCGGCATCGACTACCAAAGATGTAGACAAGCCCTTAATATGTGATTTGGTGTGGGCGAAGCACGTGAAGTACTCCCGGAGTGTTTCTCCCGCCCGCTGTTTTACCTGAAACAAACTTCCTGTGGACATCGGGGCCACGAAGGTACCCTGAAAGTTACTTACAAACTTCTTTTTTAGCTGCTCCCATGAGCTGATCGACCCTGGCTTCAGGGACCAGAACCATCGAAGCGCCACACCTTCGAGAGCAAGGGGGCAGCATTTTGCCATGGTGCTCCGCACCCCTCCGCTTGCTTCTATTGCCAGGGCATATGATCGGGCGAACTCTCCGGGGTCTGACCCACCGGAGTATTTGTGTAACTTCGAAGCTTTGAACCTTGGATCGAAGGGCACCCTTTGTAAGTCTGAATGCAGTGGAGACTCATCATCGAAGGAAGCATTTTCGGCCTCCTCCAAGTTTTGGGTTGCTTCTGGGAGATTGCGAGCACCACCGTCATGAGGTCCTTTTGGAGTCCCGGTGGAGGCTTGGGTGCGGAGGAGATCGGCGGCCCTTGCCTCCACCTAACCACTTCCTCCTGGAGCCTCGCTAGTTGAGTAGCTTCGGCTCTAGGAAGGTCTTCGCCTTCGTCGGAGGGCACATCTGGGTCCTGGGAACTGACGTAATCAGTTCGAAGCTCCGTAGGAGGAGATCGAGGTCCCCTAGGGACCCGACGCCCTGCTGTCTCTGCTGGAATTGTTGGAGCAGTTGAGGGTCCAGCTCCTGTGGTCCGAAGGGACCTTCGGAGAGAACCCGAGGCTTGGCTTCGCTTCTGAGGCATAGCTAGCCACAAAGAGGATGGAGGGCTTCGAACGACTCGGGAGGTCGAGCGAAGACCTTAGGGCTGCACTAAGAATCCCCTAACTGAAGGGTGCGCGGAATCTTGAGACTCCGAGGCTCCCTCCGTAAGTGCTCTTTGAAGTGCAGTCAGCAGTAGAGAACAAGCTTCTAGAACTTGGTTCCCCACGGACGGCGCCAACTATTGGCGCAAAAGTTTACACCAACAGGTTCTCTGAGATCAAGAACGAACAAACAGAGAGTTTGTGTTTTAGGACTGCCTCAAGCCTCCGAGTTGGATAATAGCTCTAGCAGTTCGAATATGTGTATTGAATTACTTGTCCTGGATCCTTGTTATAGGGTATAGAGGGGGGTATTTATAGGTAAAAATGTATAAGGAAAAGACCTAATTACCCCTAGACTACAACCGACCTAGTGGAAACTATTCGGTGCTAGGAACAAGGTTATAAAAGGTAAAACACTATGAAGTAGTTGGATAAGCCAAACATCTTATCAATCTTGTCGCTCAGCTTCGGAGCCTTTATCTTCCGTTCAGAGGGTTCATCAGGCTTCGCATCGATGCACCTTTCGGCTTGACACCTCTGCCGTCGAACAAATGCCCACCAGCTTCGGAGCTCTTTAGAGCCTTCGAAGTATTAATCTTTAAGTCCTGAAATGAAGTAATTTCCCCAACAGGTGTGTTCGAAGCCTGTTCCGCAGAAGACAGAAGTAAAATAGAAGGCTATTTTTAGTCTTTAATTTTAAAAGCTCCCATTCACTCCCCTTTGGTTGCCGTTTCCGGTCCAGCATACTCCGAAATTAGACTTCGTCATTCGAGGCTCACGAGAAAAATTACTCTGAACGCCAATTCAGTGAAGTACCTTCGGCGGAAAAAATGCCGAACCACACTTCAACAAAACACTCCGAAACTGAACTGAGAAGTTGTGCTCAGAGCTAAAGTACAAGATTCGAAAAGCTAAACTGAGTGGGACCCTCGCAAAGCTTCGAATACTGAAACCTTCATCCAAAAATACTGAATATTCAAATGACTTTAACTCCGCATGTGCTGGCCGAAGTATGCTTCGCACAAGCTTCACATATCCTGCAACCGAGCTATGCGCATACAACCCGCTGCCTTGTTTTGCTTGTTTGCTTTGCAAAAAGAAACGTGACAACCTTTGCACTAGACACATTGTACACCGAAAACACCAAGGAAGAGAAAACGCAGGCCTAACACCAAGACAAATGAGAGCTTCCAGAACTAGCTGTCAGTCTACACATGAAAATCTAGCTCAATAAACAAGCATGCCACTGCCAGAAACGTGCTGCAGGCAAAACTAGGTGCTAGTGTGTGGTAAGCTATGAGGCTTAGTTGTTGCTTCTATGTCATAGCCACCAGATGCAAACAAACCAGCTGCTCTGCAGTGCAGGAAACCATGCAGGAATAACCCAGCCACACACCAAAATAAAAACAAGAAGCTATGACGCAGCTGTAGATCTAGGCCAAATGCTATAAAGGCTAGAAGACAGACTATGTCAAATGGAGAAGAAAGAAATTAAAACCTGGCGCAAAATAATAGCTATCATGCGGCTTTCCAAGGCAAACAAACGCACAGAAGCAAATCAGCCAAACAAACAAAACCGTACCAAAAATATTTCTCTCAGTGCACAGAACATGAACAGCAGGATTGACGCATAAATAGATTAAGAACTGACACATAAATTGAGGCAACAGAGAAAAGACTTCACAGTGATGCCAGTCGAGAAAGACAGAAAGAATAAACTTGATCAAACGATTTCTTGACACCTCAGATGCGAATCCTGTGAAGAACAGTGGCGGCGGAGACGAAAGAATAGCAGGAGAATAAGCGTAAAAAAGTGACCCAATCTATTGAATTAGTAAAGTATTTTTAGAAAGGGTAACCCTAACCCTAGGGATTGGGGCCATATTTATAGGCAGCCCAATAGCCTATGAAAAAAAACCAAAAGACCCTTAGGGTTTTTACAGATGCTGAAATAAAATGGAAAAGACCAAAATGCCCTTATGATATTTTACAGACTCGACTGACTGACTGTGGGCCTAAGGACAAAATAGTAAACTCCTAATTACATATGACTTATCCTAAAGCGGAACTTTCGTAGCGACTACGGCTTCACCTCATAACGGTCCGATCCGAGAGCAGCGGTCGTCAGTTTTGCACCGAAACTGACAAAGCGTCCACCGACTTTGCCCCAGGTACCCGGATTGGGCCAGCCCGATTCCGCAGCTCTCTCAGCCCGGCAATCGCTCTCCACTCGTGTAACTGAGTCAATACTAGTCAACAGCCTAGTGGATCCTCTGCTGCTCCTAGCCCATGTACCCAGATTGGGCCAGCCTGACTTCGCGGCCCCTCTGCCCGACAGTCGCTCGCTGCCCGTGTACCTGAGTCACAAGCGGCCTAGACGTAGCAGGTCTTCTCTTCTCCTCGGTCCTCTTTGACTTCCGTTGACAATGACTCATCACATCTGGAGCCATGAGGACCATACTCTTCAGCATGGCTCCTCAAGGTCGGACCTCTGAGTGCTGCCGTGAAGAAAGGCAGGTGCTCGCTGGATGCGTGGATTGTGATGGAAACATCACAAGGACCCAAGAACTCCTCCATGTACACCCCATGGAACTCTGGCTCGAAAGTGAACCCGAGGAAGGTCACCATCATCTGGAGCTCTCGAATGAATCCCTCACGGTCCTGGCAGAAGCTGTGGACATGGTGGACAAGCATCTACAAATAAAACAAGTTTAAAGAGTAAGGTAGATGAAAAAATATGACGTAAGTTTTTATGAAATAATTTTGCAAAGCTAAGTGCTAGGCTAGTCTGTTTGGCTTTATACAGTCAAGTCGGATTTGATACCATCTTGTGGGGAACCCGGATTTAATAAAATCTAGACATTATTCAATTTTCTCAGAAAAACAATAATAACAAGATGTCCATCATGCGACAACGTTACATACGATCAATCATCCATGGTTCGCAGACCACATTATTACATAAGTATAAAATTTAAAAGAAACTACGAAAATAAAACTACATGATGTACATCTTCACCAGTCTGACGTCCTTGACTGGGTCGCTACTCCAGACCATCCTCCTCATAGTACGCAGTCTCTGAAGTGTTTTCCAATGGGTATGAGTACAAAAGTACTCAACAAGCCACCGAGAATGCAATAGTAATGCAGGGTAATAACAATGGAATGATAAGGGTTTAAAGTGGAGAAAAGTACATTTTCATGTTACAACATTTAGTGTAGTCAAATTTAATTGTACAGAATAATAAACATGAACACTCATAATCCTTTCATGCCAAATCATCATGCAACACTCATAATAGTAAACTAACTGCAAGATGTCACACAACCCGCTCTTGACCGTGGGCTTGACTTTTCGAAAAGATTTAAACTCTGATGAGAGGTGTACTACTGTACCCACAAGGAACACACTCATCCCCACACCAAGGTGTAATGAGATAACCCATACCATAGGAACTCGTGCAAAAACCTCAGCATGAGATGCTCCAATCCGATAACACCTGCTCTAGGTTTCGCTGGCACGCTAGCGCACTAGAGAACGTCGCACCCCCTTTTGCACCACATCGGTACAAGCCACCCGCAGGTGCTGCTTGACCCATGTCCCAGTGGTGCCTCGAGTTGGAACACCCCATACCTCAGTTAGGACTTACCCACTAGACTTGTGGTTAGTACGGAAGTGTACTGCAACAGATCCCGTAGACCGGTCTTTATAGTGCCCTGGGTGCGACTAACCAATGTCCTCGCTTGCACCCAGAACCCACCATGCTAACATACTAAACCATAACTCCATATCCAATAGAATTCTAGGGGTGAGAGAAATCATGGGGATCATATAATAGAATCACAGTATCTACGACTCATTTTTATCCTATAGCGGTTGTCTCAATACATTGGACACCATCTAATATACTATTATTATGGTGACAAGGAGTTTGGCTCAATAGCATGGCTTGGGTTTTCACTTCAAGGTAGGGGATCAAAATAAATATAATGTAATGCTATTCATTTGACTAATGCATTTATAACCTATGGGTTTTAGCGATATTTTAAGAAAACTAGATTCGATATGCTCAAAAATTTAGTGTGGTGACTTGCCTTGTTCGGCAAATGGTGATGGTGGAACTTCCGGGGAGTATTCCGGCTCTTCGACGGCGTCGTAGTCTTCGCGGCACACAAAACGAGAACAACAATCAATTTAAACTTACAAAGATAAACAATACAATCATTTCATTTAAATTTGCTAAAGTTGTGGAAAATAGAAGAGAAACTTTCTAAAATTAAAATGAGGAATTTTGTAGTAAAAATGGGGTAAACTTGAATTTTTAAAGATCAAAGCATTGCTTTTCATTTTATTTTTGGATAATAAACAATACAATCATCTCAAGTTAATTGGTCCAAAATGTGGAGAATAAAATGGTGAATTTTCTAAAATTTGAATGGTAAAATTTTAAGTTAATTTGAAGAAGTTATGAATTTTTGAAGTTTAAATCAATTTTTGGAATTTAATTTAAACCCTAAAATAGTCGCTAGTCCATGGTGAGCCGAGTCCACCGTGAACCTGCACACTATGCGCATGAGCCAGATCTAGATCATCCATCGGATCTGGATCGAGGGGCTACAGGTGAGGTAGAAGGTTTTAGTGGACGTGGACGACCAGGATTAAACACTGAAACGGTACGCAATGGATGGCCCAAATTAAAAGCAGGTTTTAAATAGAAATGGATGGCCGTGATTAAAAGATACCGCTTCGATCGGATCAGACGAACCAGATTTAATGGACTTGTGATCTAATCGTAGCCGTCCATCGCGGATCATATGGCCGAGGATGAATCTGACACGGCACGGGTAATTTACCCGCGTCGGTCGTCTTCTCCGATGACGACCGATGGGTTGCAATGGGCTGGTGGCGATGTCGATTGCCGGGGGCCCTAACCGAGTGCAGAAATGGAAACAAGATGATGAGGGGAGCACGGCGGTACTGTGCGAGGGCTTGAGGTCATCGGGTGGTGGCTGGTGACGTGTAGGTGCGGCGGAGAGTCCTCAGGTCAATGGTGGGGATGGTGCTCCGGCGGTCTCCGGTGGGGATGGAGGGGTGGCCAGGGTCGGGGAGGTGCTGGCGATCACAGCAGTGCGGTCATCAGTTGCAGAGGTGGGCTCTAGCGACGGCGAGCAACGGCTAGAGTCAAAGCAGAGGAGTGGCGCTAAAAAGTGGAATGTGGGCGTTCTGTTCGGGCGGGGCACAATTTCACGCAAGGGCTGAACGTGGAGGGGTGCGGGGCTTCTTATAGCGATGTTGAGCAGTAAATACGGAAAGCTAATACAAGGAACCCCGAGGATAGGATTTCCATACTCTGACAACTGTTTCCTTGCATGCACACGATGATCCCGGGGCTATTACGCGTCGGCGTAAAGGGGAAACGGTCGCCTGATTATGGGGAGTTAAATGCTGACATCAATTTTATGGAAGTGGGCCGACATCGGTGTAATGGCAGCACTAGGGTTTCGGCCGGTGCAATTTAGAGGCTGGCGACGCGGGAATAAGAAGCTGACAGTGGGGGCCCACTATCATCGGGTGCGTGAGGGCGTGGGTGTGGCAACGTTTGACGCTGGCCGGTGGGGGCGACTGGTCAGCGGGCGGTGCGGGCAAGAGGGTTGGCGCCGACAGGTGGGGCCTAGCTCGGGTGCGCGCGCTGAGAGAGAGGGAGGAGATTGACAGGTGGGATCCAACCGTCAGAGAGGGGCGCGTGGCTTAAGCGGGCTAGACCGGCCTGTGTAAGGAGAAAGGGAGAGTGCGGCCCAAGACTATTTAAAATGAATTTTTGAATAAAAATAATTTCTAAAATTGATTTAAAATATTTGGGCTGCTTTCAAAGGTGATAAAAATTTGTAAAAATTCTCAAAAATAGGTTTTGGTCCTAAGATCATAACATAATTTTCTCCGACCTTGGTTTAGATTATTTCTCTAGATTCCTATTTATTTGGCATTTTCAGCTTTAAGAAAAATTAAATACAATCTTTTCTAGAAAGTATATTTATAAATTCTATTTTTACCTTTGGAAATTTGGGCTATTACACACCCTCGATCCGAAGTATTAAATATTGCCCCCTCCACTTTGAATATGCCTTCCAACTCTCAACAGGCTTAGGGCAGCAAAGCTAGTTGCTCGAGACCACCAAGGAAGTTAGTTGGCCAAAGCCAGACTTTCCTTTGTTATGTGCATGGTGAAAACAGAAGCCATGCTACCAAGGATTGCAAGTCCATACTGACTGTCCGGAGAAAGTATCTTGAGAGAAGCTCTGATTGAAGCACTGCTGTCCAAGCCCCTCCGGCAGCACGGCCGAAGCCCGTGCAAGCCGTCGGACGTGTAGGCAACATTGAAGCCCCTATGCAACCTCCGGTGGCCAACATTATGCCACCACCGAAGCAAGAATACCTTCAAGATCATGACAAGCGAGTGGTCCTACCCATCTCTGGAGGGGGGACCCTCGGCAATATGTCGAAGCATCAACGGAGAGATTACGTTCGTGAAGTAGGACATATAGGGACTTCAAACTCGGCTACAGAAATGCCCAAGTGGACCCATGTGCCCATATCATTCTCTGCCAATGATGATGCAGGGGTGAAGGTCCCACATGCTGACCCCCTCGTCATTTCAACCGACGTGGTAGGGGTGGATGTACGAAGGGTGCTGGTCGATGGTGGAAGCTCCACTAACATACTCTTCGTCCAAGACTTCGATCAAATGTGCATTCCCCGAAGGCATCTACTTCCAGCGGCTCACCCACTCCAAGGCTTTGCAGGCCCTCATCTCGATGCCCTCGACCAAATAGGCCACGAGGTTGCTTTCGATGAGGGGCCCCTGGCCAGAGTCGAAGAGGTCATCTTTGACATTGACGACGCCCCGTACGCCTACAACACAATCTTCAGAAGAGGGATGCTGAATCAATTTGGATCTGTGGAGCACCACAATTATTTGTGTCTCAAAATGCCCACGCAAGGTAGAGTCCTGATGATCCTAGGAGATCAAGCTACAACTCAGAGAGCAGAATATAGCTGTTGGAACAATTGCGTTAGTTCCAGCAGGTTTTTGTGTGGTGGAGTGTGATGTGAAGAATGAGCCTCGAAGGACTCTAACAGAGGGAGAAAGAGGTTTATACTGGTTCGGGCCTCTCCTGGGAGATAATAACCCTACGTCCAGTTGTGGTGGATTTGGCATGGTGTGCCCTAGTATGGAGTAATAATTCCAGGGTCTCTTGGCCCCCTCGAGCATGTGTCCTGCTACAAGGGCTTGGCCCTGCTTTTATAGGCACGCAGGCCTTAAGGAAAAGACCAAGATACCCTCTACAAGCCCAAGGCTTATAGGGGTAGACAGGGAAAGGGAGCTAGCTACTGTACAAAAGTACCAGACAACTTTACAGCTTTACAGATGTGTCAGGCTATGCCAGGCTTTGACCAGCTAAAAGACACACCGAAGGCGGAGGCTGGGGGAAGGCTTCGAAGTGTACCCGGAGGGCGGCCTCCGAGCTGGGCTTGAGGTCTGGGAACAACTTCTTGTAGCGGAAACGGGCATCGACAGCATTGGGCTCTGGGCTGAAGGCTGCCTGAGGCTGACGTCATTTGGCCCCTGTACAGGAAATATATTCCCCCAACAGTAGCCCCTCGCGAGTAGGCCTTCGGGACGAAGGGGTGCGCGCGCCCTTAGGACAAATGACCTGCAAAATACAACCTCGGATAAAACATGCCTTCGGAGCTTGGACCGAAGGTGACTTCGAAAGCTGCAGGAAATAAATGCATGCGCTAGCTTGTCAGAACGACCTCGGGGAGCCCGAACGGTTCCACAACGGTCAGAAAAAATTACCGTTACCTGCTTTGGGCCGCTTCGCTTCTGCTGGGGGCCCACCTGGCGGTGGGTTTGGCCCACGACGGTTGGAATTCTTACCGCGCCTATAAATAGGGGCTTACCGCGTGCGGCTTCGGCACATTCTCATTCGCTTCCTTCTCGTTGCCTTGCAACCTTCGCTCTCTTCTTCTTCTTAGCTTCGTAGCTTCCGACCTTCGCTAATTTTAGCCCCTCGCGGCGAAGTCACACCAACATGCCGAAGAAGGCGGTGGCAAAGCCTCTGGCCTTGGGCTCGAGCTCAGGCTCCGCCCAGGTGCAGGCAGCGGCGGCTGCGGCAGCGAAGACTGCGCCTAGGCGGCTGGGGCCGAGGGACCTTCGGACGCCCTCCGACAAGTTTGAGCAGACCTTGGAGATGAGGGCCTCGATCTCCACGGAGGAGTCGGTCCGGAGGGCCTGCGAAGGGAGGATCGCGGCGAAGATCCAGCTTCGAGTCCCGGAGAAGTCGGAGGCTGAGCTGAGGCCTCGTGCTAACGAGGTGGTGGTGTTCGAGGCCTTCTTCGAAGCCGGCCTCGGACTGCCTGCAGTGGGGATGCTGAGCGAAGTCCTCAAGGCTACAACCTCGAGCTCCCTCAGCTTTCGCCCAACGCAGTGGTGAGGTTAGCTGTCTTCGAGTGGGCCATGAGGGCCGAGGGCTGCGAGGGCCGCGCGGGATGTCTTCGTCGCCCTCCATGACGCCAACTGCCAACCGAAGCCGAGGGAGGGGACAGACCGCGTCAAGAGGGTGTTGGCCTTCGGCAGCGCCAACTTCCAGCTCCGGATGGAGTACCAAGACGCCTTCCCGGCGAGGGCCGTAAACAACAAGTGGTACTCGAGGTGGGACCAAGAGTGGTTCTACGCCACCGTCGGCGCGAACTCCCCCCTTCGGAGTACCAACACCCACATCTTGTACCGGCGCGAAGGGGTGATGAAGACCAGCGAAGACATCCTTCGCTCGAGGATCTTGCTGCTCCGGAGAGTGGCGGCGAAGATGGTATGAGGGACCTCGGCGGAGGAGTTCATCACCCTCCGGCTCAGTCCCCTCGCGCGCTCCTGGCTGGAAGGGCTCTTTCAGGCTTCGGGTCGAGGTGAACTTAGCGAGTGGGCCTTCGACCGCTTCTGTAAGGCTTCGCAATCTCTTTGCTTTTAATACTCCGTAGATTTTCACTTCTAACTCAAACTTTTCATGAAGCTGACCTCGAAATGAGGACCTCGGAGGAGGCCATTGCGGCGGCGGATCGAGTCGTCGGGACTCCGACCACCGAGGAGCAGACCAAGCGCCTTGCACTGGTGGGGTCCTGGGAGCGCTGGAACAGAGTATGGACCACGCTCGACCTCGGAGGGCTCCCTGCTCTGCCGGACTTCGCCCACCTGACTACCTCGTCGGCCGGAGCCAAGAGGAAGAGGGGGACGAGGACGAACCGGATGCTTCGGGACCTCGCCGGAGGTCCCCGCGGCCGAAGTTTCTAACTCGGGTGAGGTTGCGGAGAAGCCCGCAACTACTCTGACCTCCAAGAGGCAGCGAAGCCCCTGGCGGCGAGGCCTTCGGCGGCGGAGGCCGACGCGCAAACTCCGGCCGCCAAGGAGGCCACGGATGCCCCGGCGGAACCAACTTCGGAGCAGAGGTGGATGCGCCGGCTTCGCAGCGAAGGAGCTGGAGGGCACACTTAGCCCATCTGCCTTCCAAGAAATCTTCGACGATGGTAAACCCTTTTTTTCTTTTGCATGCTTCTCTTCAATATGCGGATTTTGACTTGGCTCCCTGCAGAGGACGAAGATGATGCGAGGCCCACTGTGGCGAAGCCGGTTAGGCGAAGGTAGATCGAAGCCTGCCGAGGTGAAGCCCACGGAAGCTTCGAGCAGCAGGTGGCGAGCAGGCAGCAGCAGCGGCAGCGATTCAGAGTCCGAGAGTACTTCGTCCGACGACGAAGGCAGCGGAGGCCGCGAGGTCCCTCGAGGCGAAGAAGATGTGGACGTGGTGGGCTTGAGCCCCGTCTGGCTGAAGCCCGCGGAGGCGACCGTGGCCGTGGTTCACCCTTCAAGCGAGGGAGGGCGTGACGGCGGCGGCGATCCACGGTTTCCGCAAGGCTTGCGCTTCTGCGGAGGGGGGGGATTTGGTGGCCCAACTTAGCCACCTGGACCCCACGGATCTCTTCGTCAGCTCGAACGAGGTCCTCATGCGGGTGAGCGAAGCCCCTTGCAGCCTTGAACTATACTTTAGCCCTTGGTTAATACTTATGATTGCTTGAATTTCTGCAGCCTTCGCACTGAACGCCGCAGCTTCGACTGCTGCCGACAGGTGGATGGAGTGCCTCGCAGAGGAGAAGGAGGCCCTTCGCCGCGAGGTCTCGGAGGAAGCTGAGAAATGGAGGCGAGCCGAGGCTTCGGCTCGCTGAGGCAAAGGAAGCTAAGGAAGCTAAGAACCTTGGCCTCAGAGACGGCTCGCTCCGCGCGGAGCTCTAGGATTCGAAGGATGCCGAGGCCCGACAGGCAAAGGAGAACGTGGAGCTCCGCCAAAGCGGGCTTCAGATCTTGAGAGCTTCGTCGTGGCCAATCTTGGCGAAGCACCCAGAGCCTGACCGAGTCCTTGAGAAAATAGGGACCGAGTGCCGGCTCCCGGACTTTGGCGATCAGGACCCAATTGGGGACCGCGCCGACTTCTTGAAGACTGCGGCTTCGATAGCTGAAGGAAGCGCTGACGGGCTTCGCCCTTATGCCGGTCGAGGTTGCGGCCAAGGGGTATTGCAGATGCGCCAGGACGCGGGGTGTGACACCTTTGGGCGGCAACCCTCCGTGACCCCAGTGGCCTTCGGGGGTCCGCACTTGGTGATGCTCCGCCGAAGTTCGCGGAAGCCTTGGCGGCGGCTGCAGGACCTTGGAAGGAGCAAGGCTGCGAAGCAGTCCTCAACCTCTAAAAGGCCCTTCGACACCGCCGATCCAAAGCGCCTGCTGCACCTGATCAGCCTTCGACTTCGACGCCTCCGCCTCCGAAGGTGTAGATCTCCTTAGGCCTTTTGTAATACTTAGCTGCAGGCTTGTAAAAACTCTATCAGCTTATTAATATGAATGCGGGGGGTTCTTTATACCTGCCCAGGCTCAGCCCCCGAGTGTAGACCTCGAAGTGCTCGAGGACTCCGAAGACCTTCGACAGTTGTAGGCAGTCCTCGAAGTAGCTAGGTCCGAGGGTCCCCCTCGGTTTAAGCTTCCGAGGGGGCCTAACGCGAAGCCATCTCCGAAGTAGCTTAGGATTTGCTAGCCGCTGTGAAGATGGAGTTACCTTCCGGGTTCTTTGTTTCTATCTTCGCGGACGCCTTAGCGGGTGACGAAGCATTAGACTTCGCTGCCTTCGATACGGCACCGCCTGCTTCGCTAACTTGGAGCGACCTGCAAAGTGGAAGATGAGGTCCACGGGCTTCGGAGCCTGGGCGAGCCGGACGTGGGAGAGCGGGCTCCGATGAGTCTTCGTCCAGCCGAGGGGCCTTGGCCAAAGAGAGGCAAGCGAGGGTTGGGGCCTTGCACACGGTTCTTCTTAGGTTTAGATACAAACTATACATAGTTTTGCTTTCGAAGTATATTTGTAACATACTTCTCCTCAATTATCATTCAATGACTGAAGTTTATTGTATTTGCATACTTCATCTGTATGCTTCGCATTGTGTGGCTTCGAACGTCTAGCTTGCCATGCTCGTACTGCGTATTACATTCGCACACCTCGCATACATGCTTCCCCCCTTGCTCGTGGCAGCTAGGGACTTAGCCATTTGCTGGTGCGGCAAAAATAAAAAATGCGAAGGGGTGCGCCTTTTGGCGGCTTCGGATGCTTGAAATTCATTGAGCGAAGGCCTCTTTTGGGCTCCGAACGCGTCAACTTGGTGCGAAGCAGGGCTTCGGCTGCTAGGAATCTTATTGAGCGAGGGCCTCTTTTAGGCTCCGAGCGCTTTAAGTTGGTGCGAAGCAAGGCTTCAGCATAACCAATTTAAGCGAAGCATGCTTCGGCATGCTGGAGTTTGGATGCTGTGCGTGAGCGAGGCTCTGGAACGCACTTAGATTTTAGCGAAGTATGACTTCGAGACGCTTGGGCGCATATTATATTACACGCGAAGCAAGGCTTCGGAGCGTGCCTGGATAATGAAGCAAGGCTTCGGAACTTGGTCCTGTAATGCGAAGGATATTTGGTGTGGATTCACCGAACCTGAGATAATGCGAGCCACCTTCGACTCTGGGTCACCTTCGACCCTGGGATGCTTCTGGTGCGAAACCCGGAATCACTGGGATGCTTCGGGTGCGGAGCTCGGAATCCCTGGACGCATCGGGCCAGTGGCCCGGAGTCCTTGGACGCATCGGGCCACTGGCCCGGAGTCCTTTTAGCCCACGGCTACGGGCCCGGAGGCACTGTGTAGCCTTCGGAGGGGTACTCCGGATTTTATAAAGTGAAGCAAGGCTTCGTATTTTAAACAATGTGAAGCGAGGCTTCAGGTTTTTAACAAGGCGAAGCGTGGCTTCGGTTTTGATAAGGCGAAGCATGGCTTTGGTTTTTCAATAAGATGGAGCAAAAGTTTGCATTCAAAGGCGAAGCAGGGCTTCGGCTTTAAGGCGAAGCAGGGCTTCGGCTTTAAGGCGAAGCAGGGCTTCGAATTTATATTAATGTAATCGCAGATTGGTGCATCGAAGTAAGGCTTCGGGCCGTACATACCTTGTAGCCCTTGGGGCTTTGACAGCCTTCGAAACGTGGAGCGGAGCCCCTTGCCGAAGAGTGAGCTCCGGTATGTGAGGATGGAGGAAGGCGAAGCAGGGCTTCGGCTTTAAGGCGAAGCAGGGCTTCGGCTTGTAGCCCTTGGGGCTTTGACAGCCTTCGAAACGTGGAGCGGAGCCCCTTGCCGGAGAGTGAGCTCCGGTATGTGAAGGATGAAGGAAGGCGAAGGTGGCCTTCGAGCTGCACCCGAAGCCCCTTGCCGGAGGGTGCGCGAAGCAAGAAAGCTTCGAAGCTCCCCCCTCAGGCGTACTTCGGGTTGCAGACAGTGGTAGAGAACTTAGCTTCTAGGACTAAGCTCCCCACGGACGGACGCCAACTGTTGGAACAATTGCGTTAGTTCCAGCAGGTTTTTGTGTGGTGGAGTGTGATGTGAAGAATGAGCCTCGAAGGACTCTAACAGAGGGAGAAAGAGGTTTATACTGGTTCGGGCCTCTCCTGGGAGATAATAACCCTACGTCCAGTTGTGGTGGATTTGGCATGGTGTGCCCTAGTATGGAGTAATAATTCCAGGGTCTCTTGGCCTCTCTAGCGTGTGTCCTGCTACAAGGGCTTGGCCCTGCTTTTATAGGCACGCATGCCTTAAGGAAAAGACCAAGATACCCTCTACAAGCCCCTAGGCTTATAGGGGTAGACAGGAAAAGGGAGCTAGCTACTGTACAAAAGTACCAGACAACTTTACAACTTTACAGACGTGTCAGGCTATGCCAGGCTTTGACCAGCTAAAAGACACACCGAAGGCGGAGGCTGGGGGGAAGGCTTCGAAGTGTACCCCGGAGGGGGCTTCGAAGCATGCTCCGGAGGGCGGCCTCCGAACTTGGCTCCGGAGGGTGGCCTCCGGACTGGGCTCCCGGAGGGCGGCCTCCGAACTTGGCTCCGGAGGGCGGCCTTCGGACTGGCTCCCGAAGGGCGGCCTTCGAACTTGGCTCCGGAGGGTGTCCTCCGGGCTGGGCTCCCGCAGGGCGGCCTCCGAACTTGGCTCCGGAGGGCGGCCTCCGGACTGGGCTCTCGGAGGGCGGCCTCCGAACTTGGCTCCCGAAGGGCGGCCTTCGACCTGGGCTCCCGGAGGGCGGCCTTCGTACTTGGCTCCGGAGGGTGGCCTCCGGACTGGGCTCCCAGAGGGCGGCCTCCGAACTTGGCTCCGGAGGGCGCCCTCCGGACTGGGCTCCCGGAGGGCGGCCTCCGAACTTGGCTCCCGGAGGGCGACCTCCGGACTGGGCTCCGGAGGGCGGCCTCCGAGCTGGGCTTGAGGTCTGGGAACAACTTCTTGTAGCGGAAACGGGCCTCGACAGCGTTGGGCTCTGGGCCGAAGGCTACCTGAGGCTGACGTCATTTGGCCCCTGTACAGGGAAATATATTCCCCCAACAACAGCCATGGCCCACCTCTCGATCCTCGGCAGGTAAACAGTATGCAAGAGCACTCGGAGGAGGCTTCGAGGTCCCTAGACCCTCCGAGGACCCTTCCCTCAAGCCAAGCCCAGAAGGTGATATAGACACGAGGATCATTGTAAAAGAAGGCAGGGAATACCATATTCAGTTTGGCAAGGGGTTGCCTTCAGAGATCGCCACCTCTCTAGAAGAAGTGGTTCGAGAAAATTTGGATGTCTTCGCCTGGTCAGATGAAGAAATCCCTGGAGTTGACTGGAGAATTATCGAGCAAAGCTTATTCATCAACCCTAAGGTTCGACTTGTTCGCCAGGGACTCCGCAAGATGTCAACTGAGAGAGAAGACCTCGCTAAAGTAGAGGTGGAAAAGTTGTTAAGAACCAGAATCATTAGAGTGGTGGCCCACACGAAGTAGTTGGCTAACCCTGTCTTCGTCAAGAAAAAAAGGCTCCGGCATGTGGCGCATGTGCATTGACTTCACATCTCTGAATAAAGCATGCCCAAGAGACCCCTACCCCATGCCCCACATTGATCAACTTGTTGACTCTATGGCTGGCTCCAAGCTCCTAAGTTTCATTGAGGCATACTCTGGTTACCATTAAATATTGCTGAAACGTGAAGATGAAACCAAGACAAGCTTTATAACCCCTTTCGAAGTATTCTGTTATGTTCGAATGCCCTTCGAATTGATAAATGCTGGGGCAACTTTTTCACATCTTATTGCTAAAGATATAGGCCACCAGATATCAAATCCTATATGGATGACATTGTAATAAAGAGTGCTTTAAAACACCAACATAGTATAAACTTAGCAGAAACTTTTGAGAGCCTCCAAGCATATGGAGTTCGCCCCAACCCTGAAAATGTATTTTCGGAGCTCAAGCAAGAAAATTGTTAGGGTACTTAGTTTCGAGCAAAGGAATCGACGCTAGCCCAACGCAGATAAGTGCACTGCAAAGGATGGCTCCTCCTGAAAATTTGAAGCAAGTCCAAAAGCTGGTCGGACGCCTTGCAGCTCTCAGCAGATTCCTTGCCAGATCAGCGGAGCGAAACCTCCCAATTTTCAAAGCATTAAAAGGGTCCGAAAGTTTCAATTGGATGCTGGAGTACTAGAAAAGCTTCGATGAAAACAAGGACTACCTTGGGAATTTATCAACGCTTACTATGCCCCTTGTAGAGGAAACTCTCCTCATATATCTTGCAACAACAGGCTCTGTAGTTAGTGCAGTGCTTGTCAAAGAGATAGAGCACAATGGAAAATTGGTTGTGAACCCACTATACATTGTTTTAGAAGCCTTGTCCGGAGAAAAAACACGGTATTCCAAGCTTGAGAAATTCGCATATGCTTTGGTAATAATGGCTTCACGGGAGCTAAGGCATTACTTTATAGCACACAATGTAATTGTCCCTACATCGTATCCCCTTGGCGATAGGCTCCGGAGCAAAGACTCCATGGGGAGAATTGGAAAATGGGCTGTCAAGCTAGCCCCTTCGGCATTTCCTTCACCGCAAGAACAAACATTAAGTCTCAAGTTGTGGCTGACTTTGTTGAAGAATGGATTCCATCCGCAGTTTGGGCTCCGGATGAATCACGCGAAGGAGTATGGACGGTATACTCCGATAGAGCATTTCAAGCATCTGGAGCTGGTGCTGGAGCCGTGATAATTTCACCTTTAGGGTAGAAAGCAATGTACTCCACAAGGCTCAACTTTATGTCCACTAACAATATTGCAGAGTACGAAAGAATCCTGCTTGGCCTCCGCAAAGCATGCGCTCTTGGCACCACTCGGGTTATAATCAAACAGATTCTCAGGTCATTGCAGGGAATGTTGACAAAATCTTCCAAGCTCGGCATCCATATCTTGCGAAGTACTTAGAAGAAATCCGCGAGACGGAGGCATTATTCAAAGGGATTTCTGTCTGGAGCATCCCACGAGTAGATAATCAGCATGTAGACATCCTAGCGAAGGCTGCTGCCAGAGCATTGGATGTCCTAGAAGGGGCTTTTTGTGAAGAGCTTCCAATCCTTCGGTGCCTCAGCCACCCTCCACAGAAGTACTTTGCATACCAATCACTAATTGGCGGAGCCAAATATTAGACTTTTGCAGAACAAAGCAAGTTCATTTGAAGGCCTAGATTTGCAAAGGTTACAGTCAAGGGTCCAGAATTATAAGCTTGTCAACGGTGTGCTATATAAAGCTGGAGTTTGTTCTCCTCTACTCCGATAAATCTCGCAACCCGAAGGCCATGATATACTTCGGGAGATCCATGAAGGCTTGTGTGATAGCCACTTAGCCCCTCGGGCTTTAGCAGGCAAAACACTTTGCCAGGGATTTTATTGGCCAACAATTGTAGCAGATGTAGAATCATTGGTTCGAACCAATAAAGGGTGCCAATGGATGGGAAGACGAAGCCATCGTCCTCCAACACCCCTTCAAGTGATTGCTCTGGTATAGCTGATGGCACGATGGGGAATGGATCTAATCGGTCCCTTCCCAATGGTGAAGGGCAGCTTAAAATTAGCGGTGGTAGCAATCGAATACTTTTCTAAATAGGTCGAAGCCGAACCCTTAATTGCTATCACTTCGAAAATGTGCAAAATTCTTTTGGCAAAATATTATTTGCAAGTTTGGAGTGCCTAGAGAGTTGATAATTGACAATCGCACCCAATTCGACGCTGAATCTTTTAGAGAATTCTGTCAAGGGCTGGGCATTAAAATGTGCTTTGCAGCCATCTGTCATCCCTAATCCAATGGAGCCATGGAGTGGGCCAATAGAAATATTCTGTCTTGGATAAATTGGAGGATTGTAGGGTTGACAAAGGGGCTGCGGACCGAAGAGCTACCTAAGATTTTACGGTCCATTCGGACCACTCAAACTAGGTCTACAGGTTTTACCCCATTTAGGTTGTTGTTCGGAGATGAGGCCATGACTCCAACAGAGCTAAATGGTGGATCCATCTGCACAACAGAGCCAGAAGTTAAAGATGAAAGGAACACTTCGCTTGACTTGTCCGAAGAAACGATGCTTTGAGTTGTCGCCAATTTGACAAAGTACCAAGACCATACGAAGACATGGTATGACCCGAAGGTAAAAGTTAATGAACTTAGGCCGAGTTATTTGGTACTGTGAAGTGTAATTGCTCCGAATATTTTAAATTTGCAAATTTAGAAGGGGAATAATTAAGGCATGCATGGCATGCAGAGCACCTTAAAACGTTATTACCCTTAGGGGCTCCTTGTAAAGAATTGTAAAGTACCTTTCTAAATGAATAAAAGCTTGTGGTTCGAATTATGCTTACCCCTGAATATTCCCTACCCCTGGTGGACGCATCAGGGGAACGAAGATGATTGCAGAGGTAAGCATCTTTCATTAGAACACGATATATGGCCTTCGAACCATTAGTTCAGAGCTTTCGTAAAAGAGCCGAAGGTGGCCAAAACCTATGGATTCTGAGCCACCGACTTGAAAGCATCCGTAGAAGAGTCTAAGGACTATAAAATCACGGAGTTCGAACCACTGGTTCGGAACATCCTTACAAGAGCCGAAGGCGACCAAAACCTATGGATTCCGAGCCACCGGCTTGAAAGCATCCATAGAAGAGTCTAAGGTATATAAAATCACAGAGTTCGAACCACTGGTTCGAAGCAACCGTACAAGAGCCGAAGGTGGCCAAAACCTATGGATTATGAGCCACCAGCTTGAAAGCATCCGTAGAAGAGTCTAACAACTATAAAATCACAGAGTTCGAACCATTGGTTCAGAGCATCCGTTAAAGAACCGAACATGGACAAACTTACGGATTCTGAGCCACCGGGTTGATAGCATTCGTAGAGGAGTCTAAGGACTATAAACAAACAAATTCCGATCCTCCGGGATCGAAGTATGTGACAAAGAGTCAAAGGTGACCACACTATGAGGTTTCAACGCACCGGCCAAATGAACCCCATCAAGAGTCCTAAGTGACCAACTTCGGAGCTCTAACTTATAAGTTCGAAGCCCCTTATGAAGACTGTAGTGACTATCTTTTCAGACATCAACCCATTAGTTTGATGCGTCGCCTACTCTACCTCTATTAGGTAAGATATTATGATACGAACATACAATTCGAACAACTCTATGAAAAAGTAGAGTTCATGGTTATCAAGTAGTATTTGTGAAGCCTTGGCTTTAATATGTCGGGCATTGTGCACGACTAGCCCTATTGCATTGCATAAGGCCACTCACCCACAAAGAGGGCATGGGAATATGGCACAATCAAACGATACTTCCCAAACAAATTATATTGCTTGGTAAAATCACATTACAAACATCATAATCAAGAAAAATTAGTATCTAAGCCTAAGTAGAAGCGAAGACTTCTCTGACCCCTAAAGCTACCTCCAGGATCACCTTAGTCTTCGGAGCCTAGAGTTCTTAAAACCTTCCTTTTGGTTCGAGTTTGATTGCCTTGTTGCGAAGCTCTCCAGGCTCTCTGCTCTTCCTAAAGTTCGCCAAGTTAGAAGCTGTTCGGAGCTAACCTCCATTAGATCCTCGACTTGATGCTCTGAATCAAACCAATCTACATACTCCAAAGACGAAGATGTTATTACGTTATCTTCTTCTTTGATGTAAGAGAGCACCTCGCTACAAATATCAGGTGCTATCTCTCCGTGTTCCCCCCTGAGGAATAGAAAATCGTGGGCGCCTATAAGGCCTTAAGCTCTCAACAATAGCCCACTGTTGGCGAAGTCCTTCGTCAACTTCTAATACTTCGAGATCAAAATCTGAAGCATACAACAAATCCTAAAAACAAACATCCAAACAAAGACTTTTCATTCATTAAAGCAAAAAGAACATCACAAAGTCATTTACATAGGAAAAGCGCCCTAAGAAGCTAGACCTTTGGGTCCGAAGGCGAAGCAATTGACGGAGGTGGAGCTGGAGGCCTCATCTGTGCTTGCCTCTGCCGACGGGCTTCGTCGATCCATGCCTTGGCCGCAGCTTCACTATCTCCTTTCCAGGTTGCCCGGAAAGTTTCCCAAGCTAAGGAGACATCAAACGATGGTTGCAACAAGCCTTCGTCAGCAAAGCCTACAGGCGTCAAACCCTTCACCAGAGCATTGGAGACCTCGACGGCTTCGAGGTGACGAAGGACTCTGATCCCGACTACTTGTCCAGAGATTTCTCCATAGCGAGTACCAGAGCCCTTCATCATCTTGGCCGTCGACTGGATCATCTTGAGCTTACAGCCAAGAGGTTCATTCGTCATAGCTGAGGATGATGAGTAGACTGTTCCAAAATATTCCAAAACACCCTGGATGGTGTCCATGGTCTGATCAGCCACCTCGTTGTGCTTCTCCTCGACCCTTGTCATCTTGGTGGAAATGGTGGAGAGCTCAGCTGTCTTCGTCATCAAATAATTCTTCTGAGACAACGCTTGCTGGAGCGCTCCTCGGAGCTGCACAAGCTCGGCCCCGGAAGTCACCTCCGTTGTTCAAATCTTGTTGACTTCAGCTCTGAGCACCACCCGCTCCGCTTGAAGATCCTTAATTGTAGACGCCAAGCCAGCTTGAGAATGCTGCTCCATTTGAAGCACCTCCTCCACAATGGCCTTCGCCCTCTGCTCTTCGAGGATTTTTTCCTCCAATTGCAGGGACTTATCTTTGGAGCCCTTAAGAGCCTCCTGGAGTGTTGTAACCTTCCTTTTGAGCAGATTAAATTCGAGCTCGCTGGAAGTCGCCACCGCTCTAGCAAAAACAAATTGCTGCAAAAAGCAAAGTAAGTATGGTGTAATTACAATAAATTAAATATATACTATGTCCTTCACATACCTTGAGGGTAGCCCTTTAAAGGGCAATGTCTAGCTCTGATCCACTGGCTTCGCTCAGTGCGGAGACCAGTTCGGAGTTACCAACCTCTTGGCTCTTTTGAGCCAAGGGCTGCAGGAGAGGCCGAAGCCCTATCCGTTGCTTCAAGAACGGGGCTAACAGTGGGAGCCAGGACAGGGCCCTCCGGTCGTCTTCGGCGGGATCCTCCTCCGAAGCCTCCACCGAGGGATTGTTCATCGACCCCGACGGCATCATCACCAAAGAAAGGAGAGGCCTAGGCGAAAACCTGCCTTTACCTCTCCCCATAGCGGGAGCCACTAGAGCCACCTCTTCCATCGAAGTGTCACACTGCATCAGAGTGGACTCCTCCATAGGAGTAACCCCCTCTGCTAAAGCAACTCCAATGGAAGTAGCCTCCACTACCAGAGCCACCTCTTCTACAAGAGCCTCGTCCCCAGTTGGAGCCAAGTCCTTTGCCAATGCTCTGTCTCAGGTCGGAGCCATGTTGCTCCCAAAGCATCTACAAACATAAGGTATTTATCAATCATCTAAAAGATATTGCCAATATAATGAAATTATTTCAGGTATGATGAATCAAAAAGTAAAGACCGAAGGCTTACCTCCATCTATATTTTGGGGAAGAACTATGGGATACCCCATATACTCATACAATATGAGGTACTCCTTGATATCCTCCCCCGGAGTTTGGGTTGGAGTGGCGGACGTAGAGGCCCTTACCTCCATCACCACCACTCCGATCACGGGCGAATCGGAGCCCTCCGGCTCTGCTCCCTGAGCCCCTAGGGGCTTAGTTTGGACTGCCTCCTCCTCTTCAGCCACTGGGACCGCCTCGACATCAACCCGAGGTGCATCCTTGGTTTCGGTCCAAGAATCCCTCTCACCACCCTCCATGCATAAAGCTTCAAGCTCCCTCCCAATTCGGGCCTCCGAAGTCTCCTCCTCTTCAGACTCCTCCAAAGAAGAGCTCCAGATATCCAATGAAGGTGGATACACCAAAGGAGATGGGAGCTTAGCCTTCAGCGCCACCTTTTTGTCGGAGTCTTCATGGCCTTGGAGGTCCCAATAGTAGCTTTCCTCTTTTGTGGAACCGGGCCCGCTGCGTCGAATCTTGGAAGTGGAGGGGCTTCAATCCCGAGTGCACTCCACACTCGGTTGGAGCGTTCCCAGCTACCGACTAGCTCCACCCTCCATTGCTTCTCTGCTACAGTAGGTGCTCCAAGCACCCTCTCCGCTGCCTGTGCTATTTGCTCCGGAGCCAGCGCCAATGGAGCCGCTGAAACAAGGTAACAATCTGTTAAGAAAAATTATAGATATTCTTTAAAACTAATTTAAGTGAAGGAGATAACGAAGAGTTACCTAGAGAGTTCGAAGCGATCTCTTGAAGCTCTCCCTCCGAAGTGTTGTGGAAAATAATGGGCTAGTCACCCAAGGCAGATGTATCTGGAGGGCGATGAATTCCTCCGCCAAGTCACGCATGCTCATGCGATTGGCCACCGAAGATAGCAACCCAAGTCGTGTTGAGAGAAGACTTGAGTCCGAGGTCACCTCCACTTCCCTCCTATACCAAATCTCTTGGAGGGGCCCCGCAAGGCTGGAGTCTTCACCAATTTCAGCATAAAACCACTGGAGTATCCAATCGGAGTACCACCGGTCATTGATCGCCTTCGCTGGGAAGTTCTTCAAGTGCCCTTTCTATAGCTAGAAGTTAACACTCCCGAAGGCCACCAGCATCTTGGAGTCTCCGGGCCAATCGTGCGGATTACGTTGGCATGAAGCTTCGTGGGTCACCGTGAACACTTCGGACCTTCCTTCACACCCTTTAGCTCGGAGGGCCCATTCAAAGACCACCAGTTGAGCTATGGCATTCGGAGATAGTTGTAGCAGAGTAGCATGGAACATCTCCAATACCTCCGATAAGACGTCTATTGTGGGGAGTCCAAGTCCAGCTTCGAAGAATGCTTAGAAGACGACAACTTCTTTGCTCCTTGGCGCCGGTATGACTTCTTCTCTAGGGATCCGGGTCCTCATCCCCGGTCCCAGTCTTCCACTCACTACCTCTTCCATAGACTCCATCATGCAAGTCGATCGCATGAGGATGAATGTTTTTTCAGAATCTTACTCGATGATGGGTGAAGTTCCCATGGGTCCTTGGGCCAGGAGCCCCTAGGAGCTCCCACCAATGTTGTCGCCGCAGATGCGGCCCAAGATTGCCGCTACGCCAAGGTCGCCGCCGCTGCAGGCAATCTTGCCCTTGTTCTCACAATCAGTGGAGCACCGCTGATCACTTTCCTCTTTTATAACTACTGCGTCCTTGTTCGGCATGATTCACACATATTTTCACCCTTGCAGGTTTGACCAACGTCAATGACAGGTGGGACCAAAGGGTGAAAGAATGTAAACCCGCGACAAACTTTTGTAGCTGTTACTTTCTTGAAAGGTCTAACGGTTCAATTTCCTTCGGAGCAATCATACAGAGGTCGATATTCAAAGCCTGGATTTGATGCATCTTCGACACCAAGGATGCTCCGAACAGTTATAATACCTTGCATTCTTTCTAAGGTCTTGAGCATGAAAATATTCGTGCGTATACTGCTCTCCTTGATGTACAAGCTATCCGGAGAAGCGTATTCGAGGGGCTACTGTTAGGGGAAAATACTTCATCCCCATGATCCTCCAAGATTCCAAGCAAATACATTATACAACGAAGACAAAGGAAAGTCTTAATCTCGGAGCCCAAGACCCCCTCCGAACTGAAGGGCTCGAAGCCGAAGGGTCCGTCCAGGCTCCAGTCCGAAGAGACCCTTCAAAAGGATTCCCCTCGAGAGCGGAAAATAACCAAAAGGATGGGACGTCTACTTTATAAACATCCTTCGAGCATGTTTTACCATATTAACCCTATAAGGGATACCAAAATAGTATCCACTATCACTACTACAAACCGTCACTGTAGTGGTGTTGGGCAAAACCACTGTAGTGGCGGGCCATTAGATGCCTGCCACTATAGTTGCTGGTGCTGACGGCAGCACCAGCGCTCGCCACTATTATTCGTAAAGTAGTGCCGGTCGGTGCTGACATCATCCCGGACCGCCACTATTGTACCAATAGCAGTGGCGGGCGCTGGTGCTGCCCGTCGCTGCTAATATGGCCGCCACTAAAGTATTGATGACATCACTTGCGACCGCCACTACTATTCTAGCTATAAATGCGCATTTTCTTCCTCCCCGAGCTCTACTAGAGTTCGCATTTAAGTTTGTCCGTACAATGGCGACAAAAATCTAGATAAAGAGGGGGAGGCTTTGTTTTCGTTTCTTTTGAAGGATTTCATTCTAGGAGGTAAATCCATGCCAAATCTCCCATTTATTTTGTATTTAATCATGTATACAATGAGTTATTAGCGTTTTACTAATTTAGGGTTTGTGAATAGAAATTTTAAAATAATCTTCCATTTACAGTGTTTCCTTCTCCCAAATGAACAAATATGACCCTCCTCACAATTATTCATCACTTGTATATTTATTTACGTCATTTTAATCTCTTTTTTAATTTGATTTATGATTATAGATCTAGGGTTATGTTGTTTGGAGAGAGAAACCAATATAGTTAATTTATTTAATAATTTTTTCTGCTTAATAAATAGTTTGAATTAATGCATTTTTAATTAATGTTGTTATGAGCGATAATAAATCAATATATTTTCAATTTGTAAATTAATAAAATTAACAATAATGAATTTATTAATATTTTTTCAAATAATATATGTTTAGATGGAGCATAGGTCCTGGATGTACTCGTCCAACGACGGAGATGTGGTGGCATATTTTAACAGAGTAACTGAATTTACTGAAGCTGCCGCACAATATGCTTCCCGTCAGAGTGAAGAGGCCATATATTGTCCTTGTAAAGTTTGTAAAAACGAAGCGATGTATCCATGTTCAGATCGTGAAACCATACGATTTCACTTGTTGAAAAATGGTTTCGTGAAGAACTATTATATATGGATGAAACACGGTGAGATGGGCCAAAATCCTCCTGAAGATTCTGATGTGCCGCAAGATGCTCATCAACATAGAAGAGGTGGTGATCATACATCCGACATAACACATGATGATGTTGATCAACATGATGATGATGACGCCTTTGATGTGGAGGAACTGATGCGAAATGTTGCGCCTGAGGTGTTGTTGTAGAGAACTACAACCAAAGGATATGATAACTTTGAAGCACTTGACAAAGCATCAAAAAACCTTCTTTACGAGGAACGCCACGGATGCGATAAGCAGTATACTGTGTTGTACACAATTCTTGAGCTTATGAAACTGAAGGCCAGCAATGGATGGTCTGACACTAGTTTTTCAGATCTTTTACGTTCTATACCAAAGCAAAGGATCAAAAGAGTCAGCACCAAAATTGTGGTGTTAGAGGAGAAGCAGAAGATAGCACTGGACAAAAGAATGCTTACTATGGATACATCGAAGAAATGTGGGAACTTAACTATGGGAACTCTATAGAAATCCCTGTATTTAAGTGCCAGTGGGTCAGACATGCAGAAGGTGTGGAGGTGGATGATTACGGGTTTACGATAGTTGACCTTAATAAGGTGGCTTATAAAGATGACCCTTGGATACTCGCTCAATCCGTGGCACAAGTATTTTACATACTTGATCCTAAAGATGAGAAAAAATACATCATTGCTCTAGGAAAACAAAGAATTGTTGGAGTTGATGGAGTCGAAGATGAAGAAGAATACAATCAGTTTGATGAGGTGTCGTTTTTCGTTGACATATCAAGGATCAATGTGGTTGAAGCAAAACTGTCATTTGGTGTGATTCCTTATCTAGGCACCAATGGCGATGGAAAATTAGTGCAAGGCTAGATCATTTATGTTTAGCGTGCGTATTTGTAAAATCAATTATGTCATTTATTGTTAAAACATATTGAAGATCAAATGAGGATTTAATTAAACATCAATAAATTTTTTTAAAAAATATTTAATGTTTGGGGCCAACAACAATGTTCAAATCTCAAACCGCCTGCCGGCAGCGAGGTTCGAACCTCGAACCGCATGGCCCCATGTGAGCCCCCCGCACCACTGCGCTACTAAGTGTTTCACGTCATTTTAGGAAGTGTATTATATGCTATATATATAATCCCTACCTCTATTAGTAGTGGTGGGCTAGATGACGTCAGCATGCCTGCCACTACTAAGAGAAAATAGCAGTAACGGGCAAGATGACGTCAGCATGACCGCCACTGCTAATACACCTATATATACTTTCCAGTCCCGCCGTCCGAAAACCTAGTTTCATTTTCTAAACCCTAAACTCCCGTGTCGCCCCCCTCCTCCCGTCGCCGCCGTCGACGTCCCGGAGCACGTCGTCGCTGCCCTCAGCCCGTCGCCGCCTTCCTCGGAGCCCGTCGATCAGCGCCGCCCGTCGCCGCCATCTAGTCAGTAAAAGATTATTAACCTATCTTTGGTCTTATTTTATTTGAGCTTATGGTTAAAATGATTTCTAATTGTTATATTAATTTATGCATGGTAATATAATTTATTATAATATTACTAGTAGAATGCACTATAACAATAATGTTTTTTAATGTACTATAAAAAATTTCTGAGAATAAAAAAAATCCACTATAACAATAATGTTTTTTAATGTACTATAATATTACTAGCTTAGGGTTTTTTAATGTTATATCAATGTGACAAAAAATTGCAGATGGCTCCTCCTAAGATTGAACCAAACAGTGGATCCTCAGACTCTACATCAAGTGGCGTGTGTGAGGTTTGCAAATGCGGTAAACATAAGGTACATGATGGTATAGTTTGCAGTTGTTTGGCGAAGAAAGTGATTCTCATAATGGACTCCGACTCGGAGGACGACTCGCGATCACCGCAACCAGATAGGGTAAGTGTTGGCAGACGGAAGAATGATGAGACAACCGGTGGTAGAGGGAAACATGCCGAGGCTAGCGGTGGAAAAGGGAAGCATGTAGAGCAATGCGGCAGCAAGAGGAGGAAGGAGGCAAGATCCTCTTTTATGCAAATTTTATATTTTTATCATCCAATTCAATCATTGATAAGTTGTTCTCACTATCGCCGCCGCGTGTATTTTCTTGTTCAGGAACATGGAGAGCAGTTTAGACTGCCTGATGATGCCGAGTTGGTTGAGAATTGGCAAGTTGAGGCTTTTAATCTATTTAACCAGAAATAGGTTGGGTTTGTGCCGAGGAAGAAGAAGAAGCTCCAAACCATATCTTTCTTTTGGGTTTGACCAGTAGTGTGTTTCGATGTGTAAGCTGGTTTCCCCAGCCTAGACTTGTGTTTGTTTACTTGCTTTCAAATAAACATGATGTGTCAAGTGAGCCCCCGCACCACCACGCTACAAAGTCTCGATCATATTATAACAACATGGCAACCTACATTTTTTATGATGGTTTTAAATAAAAATACCTAAACCAAGGCAAGAAATGCCATTTTTAAAAATTTGATAAGTTATGATGTATTTTTATTGTTAAAAAATATCAAGTTCAAATGAGGATTCAAATAACAATAAAAAACGTGCTGAGAATTAGAACAGAAATGTAAAAAAAAATGTTTGGTTGCTAGCAGCAAGGTTCGAACCTCAAACCGCCTATCCACAGCAAGGTTCGAACCACGAACCGCATGACACCAAAGCAAACCCCGCTCCACTGCGCTACAATGTGTTTCTCGAAATGTATAGCAAAGTATGTTAGATAACCCCCACCTGTCATAGTAGTGGCAAACGGATTAGTAGTGGCGGGCACGCTGACGTCACCAGCCCGCCACTGCTAATCCTTTTAGAAGTGGCGGTCGCATGACGTCATCGGCCCACCACCACTAAGTCGAGTGACGTACACTGAGGCAGAAAAATACCAACTTTTTAAATTTGATAAGTTATGATGTATTTTTATTGTTAAAAAAAATTAAAGTTCAATGAGGATTTAAACATCAATAAAAAAGTGCTGAAAATTTAAAAAAGTACAAAACAGAAAAAAATGTTGTTTTGGCGCCAGCAGCAAGGTTCGAACCTTAAACCGTCTGCCGGCAGCAAGGTTCAAACATCGAACCGCATGGCACCAAAGCACGCCCCGCACCACTGCGCTACAAAGTCTTTCTCTACAATGTGTGCAGTTTATTCTAGATAATCCCTACCTCTACGTGCACTTTTTTGCATTTAAATACCAATTTCTGTTAATGAAAAATACCAATTTTTGCAATTAGAATATTGGGGTTGTATTTTTATTGTACAAAAAGTTTCAAGTTCAAAGGAAGAATCAACTATAGGTTTTGCTTTCAAACCTGAGTCATTTCATCTCTAAACCTTAATTCATCCCCGGAGAATCTTAGGTTTCTTAACGCCCTACATGATTATTTTCTCGAAACAATTTTATTTTTTATGACAATATCTATGGACCGATCATATCATAACAACATGATAAGTCTCATCTTTTTTAGACTTTATTTTATTTTTAGAGGGTTAAAAAACTATAAAAACACAAGTCGATCGAGTGTTGTGGAAACCTACATTTTTTATGATGGTTTTAAATTTACTGGATAATTACTAATTATAGAGTCAAAACATGAATATGGTTTTTCTATAAATTTTGGTGAATTATTTCATGTCTTGTAGTTCAAATTGAACTTATTTTGACTTTGATCATAAAAACACACTTAATGAAATAAAAACAGTAAACTAAGGGAGAAAAATACCAATTTTTGCAATTAGAATATTGGTGTTGTATTTTTATTATACAAAAAGTTTGAATTTCAAAGGAAGAACAAACTATCGATTTTGCTTTCAAACCTCAGTCATTTCTTCTCTAAACCCTAGTGCATCCCTCGAGAATCTCAAGTTTCTTAATAATGAAATAAAAAAGTAAAGTGAGGCAGAAAAATACCAATATTTAAAATTTGATAAGTTATGATGTATTTTTATTGTTAAAAAATATCAAGCTCAAATGAGGATTCAAACATCAATAAAAAACGTGCTGAGAATTAGAACAGGAATGTAAAAAAATGTTTGGATGCTAACAGCAAGGTTCGAACCTCAACCGCCTGCCGGCAGCATGGTTCGAACCTCGAACCGCATGGCACCAAAGCAAACCCCGCACCACTGCGCTACAAAGTGTTTCTCAACATGTGTAGCAACGTATATTAGATAACCCCCACCTCTGATAGTAGTGGCGGTCGAGTGTAATCAGTGGCGGGCATGTTGACGTCACCAGCCCGCCACTGCTATTCCTTTTAGTAGTGGCAGTCGAGCACCAGCGAAGGACGGATTAGTAGTGGCGGGCTGGTGATGTCATCGCCCGCCACTACTAAGTGAAAATAGCAGTGGCGGGCAGGATGACATCAACATGCCCGCCACTGCTAATCCTCCTATATAAATTTTTCGCTCCCACCATCTGAAAACCCTAAGCCCTAATCTTCTCCCGCCAGTTGTTGCCGCTCCTAGAGCCCGCACCGCCGTTGTCGTTGTCATCCCCGAAGCCCGTCACCGCTGTCAAAGAGCCGTTGGTGGTCCCGGACCACTCACCACCACCTCGGAGCCATCGCAGTCATCCTCAAAGCCCGTCACCGTAGCCCGCGTCGGTGTACCCGGACCCCTCGCCGCCGCCTCGGAGCCGTCGCACACAGCCATCCCTGTCCAGGAGCCCGCGCAGCCACCCTCGGAACCCGTCCCCGATGCACGCCGCCATCCCTATCCCGGAGCCCGCGCCGCCACCCTCGGAACTCGTCGCCGCCGTCGCCCCGAACTTCGCCTGTCACCGGAGCCCACGTCACTGTCCCCGGACCCCGCGCTGCCGTCTTGGAGCCATCGCCGCCATCCCCGTCCCCGAGCACGTCGCCGTCCCCGTTCAGGTTGCTAAACTTTATACTAGTTTGATATATTTACTTACTGCTTTCAGTCTCTGGATTTACCTACTGCTTTTAGTCTCTAGATTTACTTAAGTGTGATTTAAGTGTGTTGAAAGTTTGTTTGATTGTGTTGTGAGTTTTTGACCTTGAAAAGATGATTGTCCTAACTATGTTCTTCCTGAACTTATATGTGTGTTAGCCCATCTTCAATCATATTAATATAAACTATTTTAGTTTGTAAATTTTGTAGTTTATTCTGAATATGGTCAAAAAGTTGAAAATGATTCCTGATTGCACCATTCATCCACTGTGAAGTGGTACTCTATGTGATTAACACTGATTTTGGCATTGAGTTATCTCATGTATGTCATACCACATAACCACTTTTTTGGGAATTGATTTTGGTAGTGTGAAGTGGCATTGATTTTGGCATTGATTTTGGGTGAAGTCTTCTATATCTAAGTTTGTGATATATTCTTTAATTTGACTCATTGGAGCTAAATCTGTGATTAAGTTTGGAGGAGCGTTGGGTGTTTTGAAAGGGCCATCTAATTCGAAAGAATTTTGTCGAGGCGCCTATTCAGCCCCCCTCTAGTTCTTGAGTGTTCTTGTCTTCTTGAGTGTATTCTTGAGAGAGGTAGGCCAACACAAGCTAAGTTAGGTTTCTAGGGTTTATTGTCCTTAGAGCATCTCCATTGTACTTTCTAAATGTGAATTGCTATTCAAATGGATCTATATTTAATCAATTTATATACAATGGAGATGCTCTTACATTTGTGGATAGTTATCATTTGTAGAACCACATTACCACTTTTTTAGAACAACTTTTAGAGGCCTATGATGTAAATAGTAATTGAGTTATCTCATGTATGTCATCAAGCCGTGTGACACATCCATTCCTGTCAACAACTTCTTCTCTCTCGTTTTGCTGACAGGGAATGGATGTACTCACGGTTCCATGGCAGCCATGAACATATTTGAAAAACAACACAAAATATGTTGAGGCCTCAACAACACAAGAGAGAGAGAACAACACAATCACCTAACTTGAGGATTAATATAGTAGCTTCAGAAGTAATAGCTGACTACTGTAGCCAAGAAGAGTTTTCATACATTTCCCACCTTTGACACTGTGATCAGTTTACTACTGCTATTACTTCCGAGGCTACATGTTAGCCGAAGACATACAATAGACCCAGAGGGGAGAAGATGGCGGTGGCCTTTAGAAGCATAGACTTCCAACATCAGGATGAATTCCAAGACCGGTTTCCAGCGAAGGCCATCAACAACCGGTGGTATTCTGAATGGATCCTCCGTTGGTTCTATGTGGAGGTGGGCATGGCCTCTGCCTTGGCGGGGCCCCTAGAGGAGATCATGTACTGGTGGGAGGCGGAGATCAGCTCTGATCAAAGCCAACTTTAGGTACGTCTTGGGTTGTTGTACTCCGTGGGTCGACGCATGAGTATGCGTGACTTAACGGAGGAATTCATTGCCCTCCGAATTCCTCCCCTGATGTCCACCTGGCCAATCCACTTCGAAGAGAACCTGGAGGGAGGACTTTGAGAAATCCCTTCGAACTCCGCAGGTAGGCTCCCTGCATATCCTGCATCAAGATATTTCATACACATATATTGATTTAATTTCATTGAATTAATCAGATGATATCTTATCTTTCAGCTCCACGGATGACTTGTGATGGAGACGGGGTGCCCGATCTTCCGTCAGGTGTGGGATAAACAACAATTTATGGAGAACTCGACGTTGATGATCCGGCTTCCGATCCATGAGATCGGCCCTTGCAATCGCTACATCACTGCTCCATTGGTTATCAACCAAGAACAACCTGATTGACCTCACCAAGAAAGCTAATCCTTGCCTGCGAATCGAAGAACACAAGCAAGAACGCAGAAAACCAATCGAATTGAAATTCTATTGGAATCTACGAGTTGGGGTTCAATTATAAATCCGGTGAAGCAACGGCTATCAAAGAAATGTGTAAACTAAACCCAAAAAATCTAGATGTCTGAAAAAACACCTTATATAGTAGTTTGGGATGCACCCCTAATGGGCTCAACTGGATACTCGACCGAAAGGGCCAATAACGCAGAAAACAGCATGCTGACAGATTCTGGACTCTATCTTGTTTTGACGATTCCCGTTGATATAGAAGGAATTTTGAGCTGAAACAGGTGGCATTGGAAAGGCTATGAAGTTATCTTTCCGTGGTTTGGTGGAACGTCAAACACTTAGTCCGTGTGCAGCTTGGGCTATGATTTTAGTGTACGCTGCTCCTGGAATCCAAGTTGGACATGAATTGTAGTTGGATTGGACTCTCAAAATGGCTTGGACGTCCTTCCTGGTTCTTCTCCAACTATTTGTTTATCTCCAAGTTATTTTCATCATCTCCATGCTTCCTAACAATAATAATAATATTATATAGTAATTTATTCCTAAGATAATATACTAAGATACTTAGAAATGAGTTGACCTAGAGATTTAATCGTCGTGTTCGAACTCGAATAATTTGATTTTGGTATTCATGTATGGTTGTTTCATTTGTAAAGATGTCCTCATCATCCTCCCCATCTTGATTTGGATTCGTCATCGATTCAACGTCTATTGCTCCCCAATCAACTTCCATGGTAATACAAGAGTTCCATATACATGCATCTCTTCTATTGATCCAAGAAAGTATTTCTGAAATTGAAAATGAGCGCATCTCATGGTGTAGCATCTTAGGTTCAAATATGATGAGGACATCACTTCACATGATACACACATGGAGCCTCCACCTACAATTCAATTACAAGGACCAATCACACGCGCCCGTGCCCGTCGCTTGAACCATGAGGTTAATTCTTTCCTTAGCAACTATGTTAATATTTGTTTGGATGGGATGCTACTGAATACTAGTGATATTTTGTTGCTTAAGAACATGGGAGATGGAATAGGAGAGTTGGAGTTGAAGACGGAGTCGCACGGATCATTTGAAGTCAAGAATTCGCTGGTTCGGACTACATCAACCACCATGCACCAAAATGGGTGTAACATCCTCATACGAAGTCCGATTGGCGCGTTCTTGAACTTTCTAGAAAGCTAAGGTGAAGACTGATCTTTTGGCATTGGTTTCACCTCATTTGGAGTCTTGGGTCGTCCTGTGTGACTGAAACAGTCCTGCATGACAGAATTGGGCCGGGTTGGCCCTTGTACTGAGTTGGAAGCCGTATTGGCCCATAGTCAAGGTCGTGTGCGCCTCCTACAGGCTGCCCACGCCCCATATACTCATGATAGCCGTTATTAGAGTTTAGGTTTTGCTTTCTTGCATCTACACTCGTGTGTTTAGATCCCGCTCTTGCACTGGACCGATTGGCTGCTGCAACGTCGTTTGTTAAACCTCACCTCATCATAGTTCACCTGTGATTTGGCATTCAACTTATGTTCTTCCTGTTCTTGCTTGTGTTCTTGGATTTGCTTGCAGGAACCAGCCTTCGTGGCAATGTCACTCGCGCCCTGCGTGGTTGATAACCAACAGAGACAGTGGTGTAGCGATTGTAAGGTTTTGATCCGCCGGACCGGAGCCTTGGATCGTTAACGTCGAGATTCTCCACCAATCCAAGTTATCCTTACCTAGTGGAAGATCGGGACCTATCCTCCTATTAGTTGGTATCAGAGCATCAGGTTTCCCGTTAGGTAATCTCGATCTCCTTTTATTATTACCTAGAGTCCAGAAAACCTCACAAAAAAAATCCCCACCAAGAACCCCTTTGTGCCTTGCGATTTTAATTTCAGTTTTTAGCTTTGTTGAGTTTGTGTTCTTGGTCGAGTCTTGTTGCTGGTTTAGTCATCCCTTTGTGTCGTTTGAGTAGTAGGTGATCTTGTGTCTCAAAAAAAAATTCTCAAAAAAATTTACCCCACCCAAAACCCCCTCTCCACAACACAACCCTAGTCGGTTTCCACTTGGTTTCCTACTCGGTTTTCACATCGAGTCCTTGTTAAGTTCCATCTAGAGTTCCATTGGTCTCCATCTTGCCATTGTTCACATTCTATCTTTCACAGAGTCCCCATGAGATCACACTTTGGAGTCCTAGTTGTAATCCAATCCGTTCCTACTTCTAAACGGCGAGTTGGGTTTTCACATATTCTCCGGGTGACCCCCTTCGGTAAAACAGGCATAACTTTTTGCTCGTTTGGCAGAAAAATCTGAAATTTTTTGAGCATCTTCTTGTCCCAATTTGGAGCCGACTCGGTTTGGTTTCATAAGAATTGCCAAAAAAATCAGGAAGATAAAGAAAACAATTGGTCAATGTTTTTGCACGCCGTTCAGAGAATTTGTTGAATTTCTGTGAACCACATCCCACCTGAGTTGCAGGTGCCAATTTTTTGTGGTTGCATATCTTGTCATCCTTTTTCAAAAAAAATATAGTGAAAAAAACAAGAAGTAGAGAAGCAAAAGAGAACCGGTCCTATCATTTGCTACCTTGTTCTGCCTTCCACTTGAGTTTCGGGTACATAGTTTCCCTCTATTGCTTGAATTTCACCTTGGGAGTACTTAGACCAGCAACTTTGACGAGTACTAGCGAACACTTATTGAGCTTAGTTTAACTACTATCGCTATTCCTTACTTCTTACTTTGCCTTCCGAGCTACATCTTCTCTTGGTCAGGACAGGTTCACATCTTGCAATCACCCACCACCCTCCACTTGGTTCTTCACCTGTAGGCCGGTTACCTCACTACAACATGGTAAGAACACTTGCAAGCATGGATAAGGCACTTGACAGATTGCTTCCACCACACACCCACCACTCCACCTAGTTGCTTTCCATAAGGATTATTCTTTGTTGTTTGTCTTTTCACTAACATAGCAGGTAACAACGGTACCCTCCATCCGATTTTAATGACTGTGTCTCATGACGTGCTCTACTGGAGTCTCAGCAGCAGACCCAACACTCCATCGAATGTCTCGCGCGTACTGTGGCTGACCTAGTTGATAGGATGCCTGGCCTGGAGACACGCTTGCCTGCTGCACAAGCCGACGACGACCATGTTGAGGAGGAAGACGACATATCCGATGCTGGGAAAAATGTTATTGACCCTGACGAGGCTGCACATCATGGACTTCAGTTCAATCATCAAGGTATGGGCGGCCACCGCAACCGCCATCCACGAGGTAACAATGACAACCGCATGAACAATGATCCCTACTCCAAGGTAAATTTTCAGTACCTCATTTTGCTGGCACCTATGATCCAGATGCATATTTAGATTGGGAGATGTCTGTCGAACAAAAATTTAATGCTCACATGGTTCCTGCTATCCACCACATGCGCTTAGCTACTAGTGACTTCACTGGATATGCTCTTCTTTGGTGGACTGAAATAGTTCAGGTTGACAATGAACCACAAAATTGGAATATGTTAAAATGACAAATGCGTGGTAGATGAGTTCCTCCTTCATATAAACGTGATTTGAGAAAAAAATTGCAGCGCCTAAACCAAGGAAATAAATCGGTAGAGGAGTATTATTAGGAGCTGCAAATAGGTTGCATGCGTGCTGAAATTGAGGAGGACAATGAGGATAAAATGGCCCATTTTTATGGTGGTTTAAGACGTGAAATTCAGGATATCATTGATTATAAAGAATACAATACTATCACTCATCTTTTCCACCTTGCTATACTTGCAGAAAAAGAATTACAGGGTCGCCAACAACCACAACGCAGCATGAGGACCAACATTGGTGGTGCCACTTCACGCTCAAGTGGGCAGCAACAGCGACCACCACCACCTTCTCGACCGGCAGTTACATCAGCACCTTCTGCATCTACAGCCCAGGCTGAGAGCTCCAAAGTTGCAGCATCCAAGGCACCAGCCAAGCCCACCTCCTCGGCGACCTCTACTGCACGTTCTGCTGCGATCCAGTGTCACCGATGCAAAGGATTGTGCCATGTTATGAAGGACTGCCCTAGTCAGCGGGCTTATATTGCTACGGAAGACTGTGGCTATGTAAGTGCTAGTGATGTTGAAGATGAATATGCACTTGCTGCTAACATTGCAGGAGATTACGATGCTTCCGACGATGACGCTGTTTTTGCACTGGATGCCTCTACCGGCCATGAAGCACTTATTGTACAATGTGTTTTGAGCACTCACGTGGAGCAGGACGACCGATCACAACGGAACAATCTGTTTCAGACCTTCTTCATCGTCAATGACCACCGTGTACGTGTCATCATCGACAGCGGTAGTTGCAACAATTTGGTGAGCCACGACATGGTAACTAAGCTTCAACTTTCCACATGTGCACATCCACGCCCTTACCACGTGCAATGGTTCAACAATAGCGGTAAGGTCAAGGTAACACAAACTGCTCACATCAGATTTTCCGTTGGTACATACTTCGGAGTTGCTGATTTTGATGTAGTACCAATGCAAGCATGTTCTCCATTACTTGGTAGACATTGGGAGTATGATACTGATGCTACACACCATGGTAGGAGAAATAAGTACACATTTATGTATAAAGGAAAGAAAGTTACTTTGCTTCCTATGACTCCTACTGAAATTGTGAAATTTGAATAAGAAAAACATGCTAAGGACGCACAAACGAGAAAACAACCTTCTGAAAATCAGAAAGTAGCTAAAACACTTTTAAGGGAATAGAAAGATAAAGTTGCTTCACCTTCTTCATCACAAGTTATTAATCTGAAAGGACGTGTCATGCTTGCAACTAAAACTGGCCTTGCTGAAATTTGTGATGATACTCCCATGATATATGGCTTGATTTGCACAAACGTGTTGTTTTCACTTGCGAACATTCCTAGCTATATTCCCGGTGCAGTCACTGACCTTTTGCAGGAGTTTAATGATGTTTTTCCTGCTGAGATACCACCTAGGCTGCCACCGATACGCGGCATCGAGCACCAAATTGATTTGATCCTGGGAGCGTCTCTTTCTAATCGTGTAGCGTACCATACCAATTCGGAGGAGACAAAAGAAATTCAGCGCCAAGTACATGACCTTCTTGATTGTGGGTACGTCCGTGAAAGCCTTAGTCCTTGTGCAGTACCCGTTCTTTTGGTGCCTAAGAAAGATGGTAGTTGGCGCATGTGTGTTGATTGTCGTGCTATTAATAATATCACCATTCGATATGGATACCATATTCCTAGATTGGATGAAATGCTTGATGATCTTAGTGGTGCCATTATCTTTACTAAGATCGATCTCCATAGTGTCTACCACCAAATTCGCATGAAACTAGGTGATGAATGGAAAACTGCTTTTAAAACAATGTTTGGATTATATGAGTGGCTTGTCATGCCTTTTGGACTTACTAATGCACCTAGTACCTTCATGCGCTTGATGAATGAAGTCCTCCGACCCTTTATAGGATGCTTTGTGGTATTATACTTTGATGATATCTTGATTTACAGCAAGTCTCCCACTGAACATGTTGAACACCTACGTGGTATTTTTTCTGTCCTACGTGAGGCTAGATTGTTTGGTAACCTTGAGAAGTGCATGTTTTGCACGGATCAAGTTGTGTTTATTGGATATGTTGTCACTTCACAGGGCATTGAGGTTGACGCGGCGAAGGTAGAAGCAATCAACAGCTGGCCGCAACCTCAAACTATCACACAGGTACGTAGTTTTCTTGGTCTTGCAGGTTTCTACCAGCGTTTTGTGAAAGATTTCAGCACCATAGTCGGTCCTTTGAATGAGTTGACCAAGAAGGGATTTACTTTTACTTGGGAACCAGCACAAGAACAAGCTTTTGCCATACTCAAGGATCGCCTTAAACATGCACCTCTACTTCAGCTACCCGACTTCGGTAAGACTTTTGAGTTAGAATGTGATGCTAGTGGTTTTGGAATATGAGGTGTGCTGCTACAAGGAGGTAAACCCGTGGCCTATTTTAGTGAGAAATTACATGGTCCATAGTTGAATTATTCTAGCTATAATAAGGAATTGTATGCCTTAGTGCGTGTGCTTGAAACTTGGCAACATTACCTTTTGCCTAAGGAGTTTATTATTCATTCGGATCATGAAGCATTGAAGCATATACGTATTCAAGCAAATCTGAATAAACGACATGCTAAATGGGTAGAATTTACTGAGACTTTTCCATATATCATTAAGCATAAGAAATGGAAATATAATGTGATTGCCGATGCTTTATCTAGGCATTTTACATTGCTTTCTCAACTTGATTATAAGATCTTTGGTTTAGAAACATTGAAGGATATGTATGCTACTGATTTGGACTTCAAAGATGCTTTTGCAAATTGTACAAATGACCGTGTTTGGAACAAATATGTGCTAAATAATGGATATCTTTTTCGTGCTAACAAGTTATGTGTGCCGGCTAGCTCTCTTCGCTTGTTGTTATTGCATGAAGCACATGGTGGTGGTTTGATGAGTCATTTTGGATCAAAGAAAACTGAAGATGTGCTGTCCACACACTTCTATTAGCCTAGGATGAGACGAGATGTTGAGCGCTACGTGGCACGATGCACTACTTGCAATGAAGCTAAGTCTCATCTAAACCCACATGGTCTTTATATGCCTCTGCATGTTCCTAGTGTACCTTGGGAGGATATTTCTATGGATTTTTGTGTTAGGATTACCTAGAACTAAGAGGGGGAGGGATAGTATTTTTGTGGTAGTAGATCGGTTCTCTAAAATGGCGCATTTTATACCTTGTCACAAGAGCGACGACGCTACCAATGTTGCTGATTTGTTTTTCAGAGAGGTCATACGCTTGCATGGAGTTCCTAATACCATCATTTTATATCGTGATGCTAAATTCTTAAGTCATTTTTGGAGGACGTTGTGGCATAAGTTGGGGACGAAGCTGCTGTTTTCTACTACTTGTCACCCACAAACGGATGGGAAAATGGAGGTCATCAACCGTACATTGTCCACCATGTTGAGGGCTGTTTTGAAGACCAACTTGAAGCTCTGGAAAGAGTGTCTACCTCATATTGAATTTGCATATAATAGGTCAGTACACTCCACTACTAAGGTATGTCCGTTTCAAGTGGTCTATGGCTTTAATCTGCATGCTCCTATTGATTTGCTACCATTGCCACCATCTAAAAAATTGAATTTTGATGCTACTACACGTGCTGAATTATTGCTTAAGATGCATGAAACTACTAAAGCAAACATAGAGAAAATGAATGAGAAATATCGTGCTTATGGTAGTAAGGGTAGAAAAGAGATAACATTTGAACTGGGTGATCTTGTTTGGTTGCACTTGCGCAAGGATCGTTTTCCTGATTTGAGAAAGTCTAAATTGATGCCGTGTGCTGATGGTCCTTTCCGTGTGCTTGAGAAGATAAATGATAATGCATATAAACTTGAGTTGACTGCAGCTTTTGGGGTTAGTCCCACATTTAACATTCCAGATTTAAAGCCCTATTTGGGAGATGACGATGAGCTTGAGTCGAGGACGACTCCAATTCAAGAGGGGGAGGATGGTGAGGACATCACTTCACATGATACACACATGGAGCCTCCACCCACAATTCAATTACAAGGACCAATCACATGCGCCCGTGCCCGTCGCATGAACCATGAGGTTAATTCTTTCCTTAGCAACTATGTTAATATTTGTTTCGATGAGATGCTACTGAATACTAGTGATAGTTTGTTGCTTAGGAACATTGGAGATGGAATAGGAGAGTTGGAGTTGAAGACGGAGTCACACAGATGATTTGAAGTCAAGAATTCGCTGGTTTGGACTACATCCACCACCATGCACCAAAATGTGCGTAACTTCCTCATACGAAGTCCGATTGGCGCGTTCTTGGACTTTCTAGAAATCTAAGGAGAAGACAAATCTTTTGGCATTGGTTTCACCTCATTTGGAGTCTCAAGTCGTCCTGTCACTAAAATAATCATGCGTGACAGAATTGGGACGAGTTGGACCTTGTACTGAGTTGGAGGTCGTGTTGGCCCATAGTCCGAGTCGTGTGCAGCTCCTACAGGATGCCCACGCCCCATATACTCACGATAGCCATCACTAGGGTTTAGGTTTTACTTTTCTTGCATCTACACTCGTGTGTTTAGATCCCGCTCTTGCACCGGACTGATTGGCTACTGCAACGGCGTTTGTTAAACCTCACCTCATCATAGTTCATCTGTGATTTGGCATTCGACTTGTGTTCTTCCTGTTCTTGCTTGTGTTCTTGGACTCACTTGAAGGAACCATCCTTCGTGGTGAGGTCAATCGCGCCCTGCGTGGTTGATAACAAACGGAGACGGTGGTGTAGCGATTGTAAGGTTTTGATCCGCCGGACCGGAGCCTTGGATCGTCAACGTCGAGATTCTCCACCAATCCAAGTTATCTATACCTAGCGGAAGATTGGGACCTATCCTCCTATTAAAATATATAAAAAATAAATCTAACATAGAAAGCATACACCTTAACTTGTGTCCTCAGAATCATGATTCTATCTCAATTGGTCATGTTCTCATCATTCTCCCCCTCTTGAAATAGAGTCGTCCTCGACTTATACTCATCTTTTTCTCCCGTGGTTGGTTTCAATTCTGCAAATGTTAAATGTGGAACTATCACAAAACTTGGGAGGTAATACAAGTTTATAGTTATGTAATTCAACAGAAGATAAAAACTCGGGAGGCATATCAAATTTACACTTATGTAGCTTAATATGAGATAAATACTTAGTGATAACTAGGGCAAAGTATAAACTATATTAGTAAGAGAATAATATGCAGTTTCACAAATCACAACATAGTATACATCTTGACTATGAATTTCAGTTTGATCTATTTTATGTGCAAGGATAGAACAATCTTTTAATTTGATTTCATGTTAAATTTCAGATCTAATATCAAGTTGTTTGCTCTCATTAGTTGTCATCTTGATATCATCTTTAACAATTTTTTAGAAAATTAAGGTAACAAAGTAGATTTCACATCCTCATGCACAATGGTATAGTTATTAGTCCTATCATGGTGAAGTGCATCATTATTAAATTGCAAAGGGTGTTCTATTATTTCAGTTGATGAAGTAACCTCAACGGGTACCTCTAAGGATTGTTTACCTAACACCTCAACTCGTGTAGAGATAGAAGGCCATATGCTTGTTTATGTTGGTGTAGGTACATGTGCATGTGTATGACGAAAACTTGAAGAAGAGAAAAGCTTAGTTACTGCCGGTGTGCTCGTCACTCGTGGTGGATAGGAGTCTCTTGTCTTGTATTGTCGTTCCTGCAATTCTTTCTCTCCAATGATTGCAAGATGGAACAAATGACTAAGAGTACTTAATTCTTTATAATAAACGATATCTTGAATCTCATGCCTCAATCCTTTATAGAAGTGCCACATCATGTCCTCTGAGTACTCCACAACACCACAACGGGTCATGCTCTCTCGAAGTTCGGCATAATACTCTCTCACAAACATGTTACCTTGAACTAATAAGCATTGTAGCTTCTTACAAAATTCACGATGATAAGGAGAGACAAATTTACAACACATAGCTCTTTTTAAATTACCCTATGTATTAGGTTGTAATTGAAGTTCACTTATATCTTCCCACCAGATTAAAGCATGATTTTTAAACATATTGTTGACATGAAAATGTGCCCCCGCACTTGGGTCAGTTCAACGATCAAAAAGTGTGCGGGTACTTAGGAAAAAACCTAGTGTTGGGGGAAAATACATCATCCTCAAGGCTTTAGAGATCAGCAGCCAAAGATAATTGTTCAGCTTCGAAGTATGTGTTAATCTCCAAAATGATGTAGGTTTCAAGCCGAAGGCGGCTTCATGGTTTGAAGGTATCGTCCGAAGGCCCCGAAGCTACAGCGGAAAACAGCAAGACCGATAAGACGTCTGCCTTATCTATCCTCTCTGGATAGATTTTACTATTTTTACCCTATTCGGGGTACCGCATAGTTTCCACTATGTCGGTTGTAACTGAGGGGTAAATAGGTCTTTTCCTTAGAGTTTTTGCCTACAAATAACCCCTTCTTACCCTGTAATAGTCATAAAATACTGAACTATTCAATACACAACTTCGAATGACTTTGAGCTATTATCCTATTCGGAGGCTCGAAATAGTCCGCATCACAAACTCTTCATTTGTTAGTTCTTAATCTTCGACAACCTGTTAGCGTAATCTTTTACACCAACAGTTGGCGCCATCCGTGGGGAACCTAGTTCTAAAAGCTAGTTCTCTGCCACTGACTTCACTTCGAAGAGCACTTGTGTAGGGAGCTTCGGAGTCTCAGGATTCCGCGCACCCTTTGGTAAGGGGCTTCCTAGTGCAGCTAGAAGGCCTTTCCTAGCCTTCCCAAACCAATCGAAGTCTTCGGTCTTCGGACCTCATCTTCGTTAGACATGCCTCACAAGCGGAGCCTAGCCTCTGATTCTCCCCGAATGTCCCCTCGGACCAATGGTGCAGGACCCTTAGTCATTCCACTAACCCCCGAAGGGGTCGCCGGACGTCGAGCACCCAAAGGGGGTCACCGGATGTCGAGCACCCAAAGGCCCCCGAGCCGCTCCCACGGTTCTCCAAACTGATTACAACAGTTCCTGAGACCCGGAGCTCCCCTCCGAAGGAGATGAAGACCTTCTTTAGGATACGGCTACCCAATAGCGTGACTTTAGGAGGAGGTTGCAAGGTGGAGGCAAGAGACTGCTGATCGACTTCGCTCTCAAGCCTCCACTCATGCTCCAGAAGGGCCTCAAGATGGTGGTACTGGTGATCTCCCTGAAGCTTTCCAAGTCCTAGAGGAAGCCGAAAATGCATCCTTCGATGATGAGTCTCCGTTGCATTCGAACCTGCAGAAAGTGCCCTTCGACCCCAGGTTCAAGGCCTCGAAGCTGCACAAATACTCTGGTGGGTCTGACCCCGAAGAGTTCTCTCGTTTCTATGCTATAGCAATAGAAGCCAGTGGAGGGGTGCATAACACTATGGCGAAGTGTTTCCCCTCGCACTTGAAGGTGTAGCTCTCCGATGATTCTGCTCTCTAAAGCCAGGATCGATCAAGTCTTGGGAGCAGCTGAAAAGGAAGTTTGTAAGCAACTTCCAGGGTACATTTGTAGCCCCAATGTCGACCGGGAGACTGTTTCAGGTGAAGCAGCGAGCGGGGGAGACACTTCGGGAGTATTTCACATGATTTGCCCACACCAAGTCTCAGATCAAAGGCTTGTCTAACTCTTTAGTACTCGATGTCGCGCGTGAAGGGGTGTTGATGGCATACTTCGAACAGTATGCCAAGGCAAAGGAAGGCGGCCTCCAAAGAACCACAACACCTGTACCAGCCCTTCGAGATGTGAAGACAAAGCCCGATGTCCCGACCTCTCTGCCAGCCCCACTTGATAGTCGTTTCAACGATCATAGGTGGGGAAAGAACACTTCCGCTCTGAGGTGTTAAACATTGCACCCTATGCCCCGAAGATGCCCGTCAACTTTCAACAGGCACAAGGTTTCAAGGTTGGTTCTTCGAAGCCCCAAGAAAGATTAGCTAGTAAGCGCGAAAGCTTCTTCTGTTGTGTGCATGGCGAGAATAGAAGCCATGACACAAAACATTATAAGTCTGTATTAACTGTTCGGGGTGAAAACCTAGGACGAAGCTCAGGGCGAGGTACTTCGGACTGAGCCCCTCCAGCGGTACGTTCGGAGCCTGTGCAAGCTATGGCTCGAACCAGCAACTCCGAAGCACTAATGCCGCTCCATGTGGCCAATATTATGCCACCACCGAAGCAGGAAGATCCCCAAGATTGCGGCAAGTGAGTGGTCCTGCCCATCTCGGGAGGGGGACCCTCGGTAACATGTCAAAAAGGCAGTGAAGAGAATATGTCCACGAAGTAGGGCACATAGGGACCTCGAATTCAGCGGCAGAAATGCCAGTGGTCCCATGTACCTATTTCTTTTACTGCCAATGATGCTGCGGGGGTGAAATTCCCTCATGCTGACCCCCTTGTTATTTCAGCCGATATAGCAGGAGTCGAAGTCCAAAGGATCCTGGTGGACAGCGGAAGCTTCGTAGATATACTCTTCGTCTAGGCCTTCGACCAGATGTGCATTCCCCAGAGGCACTTACTTCCGGCAGCTTGCCCACTCCAAGGATTCGTAGGTCCTCCTCTCGATGCCCTCGGCCAGATAGGCCTCGAGGTTGCCTTCGGAGAGGGGCCCTGGCCATGATAGAGGAGGTGATCTTCGATGTCGTCGATGCCCCATATTTCTATAATGCAATTTTTGGATGGGGAATGTTGAACTAGTTTGGGGCTATAGAACATCATAACTACTTGTGTCTCAAGATGCCCACGCAAGGTGGAGTTCTCACTATCTCAGGATACCAAGATGTAGCCCGAAGAGTGGAGTATGGCCATGGTCCGTCACTAGACCCTTGGCAGGTGCACAGCGTGTTGGAGCACACGGAGGAGGCTTCGGAGTCTTCAAGCTTCTCAAAGGGCCCTTCCCTAAAGCCAAGCCCGGAAGGTGATGTGATCACGAAGATGATCCTAAAAGATGGCAAGGAGTACCCAATACAATTTGGCAAGGGGCTACCTCCGGAGATATCTACTTAACTAGAGGACGTAGTTAAACAAAATTTGGATATCTTTGCCTGGACCGACGAAGACACCACCGGGGTTGACCAGAGCATCATCAAGCACAATTTTCTTGTCAACCCAAAGGCTAGGCCAGTGCGCCAGGGGCTCCGTAAGTTATCAGCAGAGAGGGCAGACCTCGCCAAGGTGGAGGTGGAAAAATTATTGAGGGTCAGCATTATTAGGGAAGTAGCCCACACGGAGTGGTTGGCTAACCCCGTTTTTGTCAAGAAAAAGGGCTCTGGCAAGTGACGCATGCGCATTGATTTCACGTCATTGAATAAAGCATGCCCACGAGACCCCTACCCTATGCCTCGAATAGACCAGCTTGTGGATTCTACGGTTGGCTCCGAATTGTTATGCTTCCTGGATGCATACTCCGGTTATCATCAGGTCTAGTTAAAGCGCGAAGGCGAAGCCAAGACGAGTTTTATAACTCCCTTCGGAGTATTTTGTTATGTTCGAATGCCTTTTGGCTTGCGGAATGCCGGAGCCACCTTCTCACGCCTAATAGCTCAAGCTCTAGGTCATCAAATAAGCCGAAATGTCGAAGCCTATATGGATGACATTGTAATAAAGAGTGATGTAAAGCACCATCATAGCCTAGACTTAGCTGAAACCTTTGAGAGCCTCCGAGCATGTGGAGTTCGCCTCAACCTTAAAATGTATATTCGTGGCGCAAGCAGGAAAACTACTAGGGTACTTAGTTTCTAATAGAGGAAGAGAAGCTAGCCCGACGCAGATAAGTGCATTGCAAAGAATGGCTCCACCAGAAAATCAGAAGCAGGTCCAGAAGCTAATAGGATGGCTCATAGCCCACAGTAGATTCCTGGCCAGATTAGCTGAATGAAGCCTTCCAATTTTTAAAGCTCTAAAGGGGTCTGAAAGTTTCAAGTGGATACTGGAGTGCCACAAGAGCTTCGATGGCATTAAAGATTATCTCGGAAGTCTGTCAACACTTACTGTGCCCCTCCTAGAAGAAACTCTCCTTCTTTATCTTGCAGCAATGGACTCTGCAGTAAGTGCAGTACTAGTCAGGGAAGTTGAGCTTAAAGAAAAACTGGTGCAGAACCCAGTCTACTTTGTCTCAGAAGCTTTGTCCAGAGCAAAGACAAGATACTCTGAGCTCAAAAATTTTTCTTATGCTTTGGTAATGGCCTCGCGGAAGCTAAGGCATTACTTTCTAGCACATAATCTTATCGTTCCTACCTTATATCCCCTTGGTGATATGCTTTAGAGCAAAGATTCTACAGGTAGGATGGTAAAATGGGATGTCGAGATAGCCCCCTTTGCTATTTCCTTCATGGCGAGAATAGATATCAAATCCCAGATCATAGCTGACTTCATGGCAGAGTGGACTCCATCCGTAGTCTGGGCTCCGGAAGAAACCTCCAAAGGTCTATGGACTATTTTTTTCTGACGAAGCCTATGAGGCATCTAGTGTCGGAGCTGGAGCTGTGATAATATCGCCGTCAGGGCATAAGGCCATGTATTCTGCAAGGCTCGACATTAAGACCACCAATAATATCGCAGAGTACGAAGGGATCCTACTAGGCCTCCGAAAGGCAAAGGCACTTGGAGAAGCAAGGATTATAATTAAGGGAAAATTACTCACATGCCATTATAATTTTCAGAAATTGCCTACATGCCACTGTCAGTGACTGTGGCGGTCCCCATCTGGCAGTGACACAACGATGGCATTTTGGCAAACCGTAAAAATCGTAATGGCACAGAAAAAATTAACCCTATAATTAAAACAGTTTCCCAAGTCATCCCAAGGCATGTTGACAAAATTTTTAAAGCTAGGAACCCGCATCTTGCAAAGTATTTAGAAGAAATCCGCAATACATAAGCAATGTTTAAAAGATTTATAGTTCGGAGTATCCCTCGAGCAGATAATCAACTTGCAGACATTCTGGCGAAGGTTGCAGCTGGAGCATTGGACGTCCTGGAGGGTGCTTTCTACGAAGAGCTTATCAAGCATACGGTGCATCAATTACCCTCCACAGAAGTCCTTTGCATCCCAGTTGCTAATTGGCGGACTCCAATATTGGATGTCTTGCAAAACAACGCATCCTTGTCAGAAGGTCCGGATTTCCGAAGGTTGCAAGCAAGGGCTCGAAATTATGAGCTTGTCAACGAAATATTATACAAAGCCGGAGTTTGTTCTCCCCTACTTTGGTGCATCTCAGAACCCGAAGGCCAAGATATAGTTCGAGAGATTCACGAAGGCTTATGTGGTAGCCACCTAGCCCCCCGGTGATCTAGCAGGAAAGACACTTCGGCAGGGGCTTTATTGGCTAACAATTGTAAGAGATGCGGAAGAGTTAGTTTGAACATGTCAAGGATGCTAGTGGATGGGTAGACGGAGCCACCATCCTCAACACCTCTTCAAGTTATTGCCCCGGTATGGCCAATGGCACAATGGAGAATGGATCTCATTGGCCCTTTCCAATGGCAAAAGGAAGCTTGAAGTTTGCAGTGGTAGCAATCTGGTATTTTTCTAAATGGTTCAATGCTAAACCCCTCACTGCTATCAATTCAAGAAATATGCAAAAATTCTTCTGGCAAAATATTATTTGCAGGTTCAGAGTGCCAAGGGAGTTAACTATGGATAATGGCACTCAATTCTAAGTTGAACCCTTTAGAGAATTTTGCGAAGGACTGGGCATCAAGTTATGTTTTGCAGCAGTTCGCCATCCCCAATCCAATGGAGCCGTCGAGCGAGCCAATGAAAATACTCTCTCCAGTTTAAATTGTTGGATTGTCGGGTTGGCTAAGGAGCTGTGGACCGAAGAGCTCCCTAAAATTCTATGGTCCATTCGGACCACTCAAGCAAGGTACACAGGCTTCACCCCATTTAGGTTGCTATTCGGAGACGAGGCCATGACTCCAATAGAGCTCAAGGGTGGATCTCTCCACGTAGTAGAGCCTGGAAATGAAGATGAGAGAAACACTTTGCTGGACATGTCAGAAGAAACAAGGCTTCGAGTTGTCTCCAATATAACGAAGTACCAAGACAAAATGAAGACATTGTATGACCCAAAGATAAAATTGAACGAGCTTAAACCAGGTCATTTGGTATTGCGAAGTGTAATAGCTCCGGGGAAGCTAGGAAATAAATGGGAAGGACCATATATTATCTTACGCTCATGGCGCCCCGAGTCATTTAAACTAGCTAATTTAGAAGGGGAAGAGTTGAAGCATGCATGGAATGTGGAGCACCTTAAACATTATTACGCTTAGGGGCTCCTTGTAATCAATTGTAAAAGCACCTTTCTAACTTAAATAAAGATGGAGGTTCGAATTATGTTTACTCTTCAAATATTCCTTACTCCTGGTGGACGCATCAGGTGAACAGAGATGCTTGTGGAGTTAAGGATCTTTCAAGGAACCCAGAAAATGGCCTTCGAACCATTGGTTTAAGGATTCCATAAAAGAGCCGAAGGTGGCCGACCTATGGATTCTAGGCTCCGGCATTTAGGATCCATAGAAGAGTCTAAGGACTTTAAAAGAACAGATTCCCGTCCTTCGGGTTCGAAGCATCTGTAAAAGAGCCAAAGGTGGCCAACCTACAGATTTCAGGCTCCGGCTTGTTAGGATCCGTAGAAGAGTCTAAGGACTTTAAAAGAACAGATTTCCGCCCTACGGGTTCGAAGCATCTGTAAAAGAGTCGAATGTGGTCAACCTATGGATTCTAGGCTCCGGCTTGTTAGGATTTGTAGAAGAGTATAAGGACTTTAAAAGAATAGATTTCCGGCCTTCGGATTCGAAGCATCTATAAAAGAGTCGAAGGTGACCAAGCAATAAGGTTTCAAGGCTCCGACCCAATGAAACACTTTTAAAGTCTTAAGCAACTACTATTGGAGCCTACAAGTGTAAACTTAGCTCCGAAACTTATAAACATCATAATACGAACATACAGTTCGAAGAACTCTACAAAAGAGTGAAGTATGATTACCAAGTTTTATGTGAAGCATCAGATTGTTATATCAATCATTTTGTCCGGCGGACCCTATCGCAATGCGTACGGTCCCCCAACCACAAGGAGGGGAAGCGATGTAAGGAACAACCAAAAGATGCTTCCAAAGAAATTTATATTAATTGGATAATCATATTGTATTACATCAAGAGAAATTTTGGTATAAGCCTAGATAGAAATGGAGACCCCTCTTACCTCTAGAGCTATTTCTAAGACCACTTCGGCCTTCAGAACCCGAAGTCATCAAAACTTTCTTCTTGGTCCGAGTGCTTTTCTTCTTCGAAGCTCACAATTTTTTCTGCTCCTCTTGACGTTTAGCCCAAGACAAAAGTCTCTCGGAGCTAGCCTCCGCCGGGTCTTCGGCTTGGTACTCCGAGTCAGACCAATCTACGTATTCGGAGGACAAAAATGCTACTTCCTTATCCTCTTCCTTAATATAAGCTAAGACCTCACGATGGACTTCAGGTGCTATCTCCCCTTGATCCCCCCGAGGAACAGAGAAGTGTTAGCGTCGTTAGGGCCTTAAGCCTTCGAGGACAGCCCACTACCAACGGAGCCCTTCGCTAGGCTCCAGTACTTCGAAGTCGAGCTCCGAAGTGCATAGCAAAACCTAAGAATAAACATCCAAACAAAGATTCCTCGTTTATAAAATTTCCATTCATTAATATAAGGGGCTTTTACAAGATTTCTTTTACGTGCTTAAGCGCCCTATAAAGCTAAACCTGCGGGTCAGCTGGTGGAGCAAGCGGGGTCAGAGCCGACGAAGTTGGAAGCGGAGGCTTCGTCTGAGCTTGCTTCTGCCGGCGAGCCTCGTCGATCCAAACTTTGGTTGCAGCTTTTTCGTCCGTTTTCCAGATGGCCTAGAAAGCTTCCCAACCAGAAGCTACATCCAGCGAAGGATGCAAAAAGTCTTCATCGGCAAAGCCTGCAGGCGTTGAACCCCCAACCAGAGCAATAGAAATTCTGAGGGCTTCGATATGACGAAGGACTCCGATTCTAGCATCTTGTACAAAGATCTCTCCGTACCGAATCTCGGAGCCCATTATCATCTTCGTTTCCACATGAATCATCTTCATCTTCCATTCGAGGGACTCGCTTGCCACAACTGTAGACAAAGGGGACAACGTGCCAAAATATTTCAGAGTACCCCATAGGGTATCCATGGTATGCTCCGCAATAGAGGCATGCTTCACTTCCGCCGCCTCTAGCTCAGAAGCAGCAGATACTTCGGCCATTCTCGATAGCAAAGTACTCTTCAAGGCCAACGCTTGTTGAATTGAGTCTTGGAGCTCCACAAGTTGTGCGCTGGAGTTTGCTGCTGCTTGTCGGAGCTTCTCGACCTTTGCTCTAAGCACCACACACTCAACCTCGCTCTCTTGGGCCGAAGCCTTGAGTGTATTGTTGTTCCGCTTCTCGGCCCGAAGTGCTCCATCGGTGGTAGCCCTAGCCCTCCGCTCCTCGAGGACCTCATCCTTCAGTCGTAACATTTTGTCTTCGGAGCTTTTGAGGGCAGACTGGATGGTAGTAACCTTCATTTTGAGCCGATTAGTTTCGATCTCATTAGAAGTCACTGCCGCTCTAGCAAGGACGAATTGCTGCAAAAAATCAAAGTAAGTACCAAATAATTTCATTTATTAATTGAATACACTTGTTGTATGCTGCATACCTGAAGGGCAGCCCTTTTGAGGGCCAAATCGAGCTCCGGTGCTCTGGCTTCACATAGGACGGAGACCAGTTCGGAGCTCGCGACTTCTTGGCCTTTGTCCGCCAAGGGTTCTAGAAGCGTCCGGATCCCTGTCTGTTGCTCCAAGAATGGACCCAGCGGAGGAAGCCAGGACAGGGCCCGACAATCATCTACTGCAGCCTCCTCCTCCGAGTTGCTCGCTGAAGGGTCATTGGAGGAGGGTGTCGCCATCAAGGCAGGGAGGGGGCCGAAGCTCGTCATACTCTTGCCCCTCCCTAGCACAAAAGTTGGAGCTGGAACTTCGTCTAAAGTAGATCCTCCTTCGACCGTTGCCCCCTCGGTCGAAATTGCTTCACCTAAGACAGCTCTGGTCGTCGGAGCCTCTACATCAGCTGGAGCCTCAACTCCAAGTGAAGCCGAAGCTCCATCGGTGGTCGGAGCCATGCCGCTCCTTGACACACCTACAAAATTAAGGTATTCAGTGAATATTTGTGTATAATAATTATTGCAGGAATTTCAAAGGCAAAAGCTTCGAGGTATACCTTCATCTATGCCTTGAGGGATAATTGCAGGGTCCTCTAGGACTTCATACATTTGGAGATATTCTTTGAGGTCATCCCCCGAAGTCTACCCCGGTGCAGTTGCTGTAGACGCCCCAATCTCCGGCACTATTACCCCGGCCACGGGTGAGTTAGGAATTGCTAAGTCAAGTTCTGGGTCGGCTGCGATAGACTTGGGGTAATGTGCTATGTCCACTACCGCAGTTTCCTAAGACGGAGCTCTGGCTGCGCCCGGGGACTCGTCCTCGCTATCCTCTACAAGATAGTCCTCAAGGGCCTTCCCTATCCAGACATTGGACTCTTTTTCTCCTGAGTCCTCCGTAGAGGAGCTCCGAATGTCCTCCGAAGGGTCTTGATAGCCTTCTTTGAGGGTTCGACGGCGGCTTTTCTCTTTCGAGGAGCCACTTTGGTTGAGTCAAAGTATGGTAGAGGCGGAGGCTCCATCCCAAGAGCACTCCACACCCTGTTGAAGTGCTCCCAGCTTCCCACCAGCTCCACCCTTCGTTGTTTCTCCACCACCGTAGGGGCTTCGAGCACTCGTGTAATGGCCCTTGCGATCTGCTCCGGAGCTAGCGCCAAAGGGGCCACTGAAAAAGGTAGCATTCCATTAAGTATATTATCTATTTTCTATTGTGTTACTACAGGAAATACAAAGACTTACCTAGGCTTCGAAGCTCCCCCTCCGAAGCGTTTTGGAATGCAATCGGCCAATCGGCACCGAGAGGCGGGATCCGGAGGGCGATGAATTCCTCCGTCAGATCCCGCATGCTCATGCGGTTGGCTATTGAAGAAAGCAATCCAAGCCATGTTGAAAGCAAGCTTGGGTTCGGAGTAACCTCTGCCTCCTTCCAGAACCAAATTTCTTGAAGAGGCCTCGTGAGGTTGGAGTTCTCTCTGACTTCGGCGTAGAACCACTAGAGCATCTAGTTGGTTTACCACCGGTCATTGATAGCCTTCACCGGGAAATGCTACATGTGCTCCTTCTGAAGTTGGAAGTTGACACTCCCGAACGCCATCAGCACCTTGGTGTCTCTAGGTCCATCTGGGGCTTTGGCTGGCCGGAGGGTTCGTGGGTGTTAGCAAAGACCTCCGATCTTCCTTCGCATCGTTCCACCCAAAGGGCCCATTCGAAGACTGCCAATCTTGCTATGGCATTGGGGGACAACTGCGGTAAGGTAACATGGAACATCTCCAGTACCTCTGACAGAAAATCAATTGCAGGAAGTCCTAGTCCCGCCTCAAAGAATGCTTCGAAGACTACCACTTCCCCGCTCCGTGGCTTCGTGGTCGACTCCGTTCCGTGGACTCGAGTCCTCATTCTAGGACCCAGTTTCCCATTCACCGCCACCTAAATAGAGTCCGCCGTGCTCGTCAATTGTACAATGATGAAGCTCTGCGGCATTGGCTTCTTTTATGGAGGGTGGAGCTCCGAGGATTCTTTAGCCAAGAACCCCCCGGAGATCCCGCCATGGCCACCGCTGCTGAAGCCGCCCATGCCTACCCTCTGTGCTAGGGTTCCCACCACCGCTAGCATAGTTGCGCTGGTCCTCGCCATCGGTTGATTGCTAAAAGGATTGGGAATAGATTTGGAGGTTTAAGAAAGAAAAGCTTCAGAAGCCAAGCTCTGTAAAAAATTTCGATGTGATTCGACTCCCTTTTATAGCCTTTCCGCTAGTTACTGCGATTCGATCATGCGTTCGCATTGAAGGTTCGACTTCTGTCACTGACAGGTGGGCCCAGGAAGTGAAAAGGTGTGAACCCACGGTAAATGTTTGATTGTTACTTTTTCCAGGAGCCTAACAGCTACTTGAAAAGTAACGACTTGAAATTAACGGCTCCTCACAACGTTCCATCTCTGCAATGGTTCATTCCACTACGTAGCATTTACACAGGAGTCCGGTTTGAAGCTTTCATCGGATATACTTCGATGTCAATGACACTTCGAACGACTGTAATGTCTTCAAATTTCTCTAAGTCCTTCAATATGAAAATATTCCTTGCGTATACTTCTCTCCTGCCGTTGATGGCTTTTGCTGGAAATCTCAGGTTGAATTCGTCCCGTAGTCTGAAGTTGATACTGCCGAAGGCTATCATAATTTTATCTCCTCCAGAACCTTGGTAAGTTTTTGGTTGGCAAGATGCCATGTGTAGTGCTGCAAAAATTTCTGCTCTTCCTTCGCAGCCTTTCGCTCGGAGTGCCCATTCGAAGATGGCCAAGCATGCTATCGCATTCGGAGATAGCTGAGGAAGAGTAACGTGAAACTAATCTAATACCTCCAAAAGGAAGTCCACTACTGGGAGTCCTAACCCCGCTTCGAAGACCACAACTTCTCCAGGCCTCGGAGCGGCAATGGTTTCCTTTCCTTGTTTCCGGATGATGACCCCTGAGCCAATCTTCCCTTTTACTACCGTTGCAATCGTCTACCTCTTGGAGGTAGATGGCCCTAGTGTATAAGATTGGTCTGGATACTTCGAAGAGGCCGGAAGGAGATCTTGAGGACCGGTCTGTTGGGGATTCCCCGTCGGAGCTGCCGCCACCACCGCTAATGCCACCACTATTGCTGCCGCTGCCGCAGCTTGCTACCGGGCTAGGGCCGAAGCCGCCCCAGGAACCTTGAAGCTGGTTTTCGCCATGAACTTGCACTGAATGCTAAAGCTAGAGTCTAGAGACTAGGGCTTGGTTGCACAAAGACACTTTAAAACTTAGACTATTTTCTTTCTCACTATCTAGCACCACTTTCATTTGGTTTTCGGTGCTCCCGCCGAACTCTATCCAAACGTGGGCTGAATTAGATCAAAAATTCCACAACTACTTTTACACTAGTGAAACAAAACTTAGTCTTTCACACTTGACATCGGTTAGATAGAAATCCAGTGAGAGCGTCTCTGAGTATATCAAACGCTTTCGAGGTACCAGAAAACGGTGTTTTAGTCTTAATATTTGGTGAGGGATTTGGTGGATCTAGCTTTCAGTGGGTTGCGCTCTGAAATTAAGGAACGATTAGACAACCAACACTTTTGGAAGTTATCCAATTCTTACAACAGGATCTAGTCAAGGAAGGCCGAGCCATGGATAAAAAGTTCATCAAGACGTTTAACTAACCTAGGGCTGAAGTCCACGTGATGGAGCACTCCGACGAGGAGGATTCGGAGGAAGAAGACGATTCGGCTGACATGTACGCGGCCGAATGGGTTTGGAACGCTAAGAGCAAACCTATTACTTGCTCCAAGTTACGGCCGTCTCCCACCAAGAATCAGCCTAGCGAAGTCAAGTACTCAATTGATATAACTAAGTGTGATAAAATATCTGATATCCTCTTGAAGAACTAGCTTCTCGGGATGCCTAAAGACCAAGTCACTCCATGTGCCGACGAGCTAAAGAAACACCCATACTGCAAGTGGCATGATTCGCATTTGCATTATACTAATGACTTCAATGTTTTTCGTTGACAGGTTTAGTCGGCCATAGAGGAAGGACGATTGAAGATAGACCCCAGTCCAAAGATGAAGCTAGACAAAGACCCCTTTCCCGTGAACACCGTCGACCTCGACGAGAAGAGTGTGTTGATTTGGCCAGAGCAGGCCGAGTCAATTAAAGGGACAGCGGTCGTTATTGGAGAATCACGTACACATACACTCATACATAAGAACCCTGAAGTAGGAGTGTGGAAGTGGAATGTTAACACATCTGCCTCAGCTAGGGCTTGCAAGAAGCTTAAGGTAACTGTTGGGGGAAAATACTTCATCCTCGGGGTCACTGCTGTAACAAGACAAAGGCAGGTGATTTAACCGTAGGTTTCCAGCATATAACTCTGGCTTGGTGCTGAGATCAGTTCGAAGGATGGAGGTGAACTCTAGTTTGGAGTATATCTTCGAACGTTGACTCTTCAGAGAGTTTCCTTGCCAGCTAAGATAGAAGGCTTATCTTCTTTCTCATTAGATTAGTCTTTTACCATTTTAGCCCTATCAAGGGCACCAAATAGTTTCCACTATGTCGGTTGTAATAGAGGGGTAAAAAGGACTTTTCCTTAAGATTTTGGCCTATAAATACCCCCGTTTCACACTATAATGATCATCGAATACGGAGTTATTCAATACACAGCTTTGAACTATTTTGAGCTATTATCCATCTCAGAGGCTTAAGATAGTTTACTTCATAGACACTTCATTTGTTAGTTTCTAAGCTACAAAAACCTGTTAGCGTAATCTTTTACGCCAACAATAACATATCATATGTTGTTTAAACAAACACCAAAGAAAAGCTAAGGAAATAGGACCCCGCGCAAAAAGGCTAAGTCAACTGAAGGGGCCAAGGCAGTGGGAGGGTGGCTTCGAACCATAATGGCTGAACCCTCCAAATGATAACTTCGGGCTGCGGTGGTTGAGCACTCCCTACGATGTCTCCAGACCCTAGTGGCCAAACCCTCTATACAGAGGCTTCAGACCTAGTGGTTGAACCCTACGCATAACAGGTTCGGACCCCAATGGCTGAGCCCGGGTCCACTCTGGGACAAACCCTCCGGTGGGAGGCTTCGACCCATAGTGGCCAAACATACCTCCGAACTGGCAAGACCCTTCACTGATATGGTCCAAATTGCCATCGATTTAGCCGAACCGCCATCCGGGTAGTGGGTTTATCTCATAGTGGGTGAAGGCAATGGAGCCGCTGATGCCTCTGCCACATAATTTGGCAAGGACCCCATGGGCTCCGTACACATCACAACTAGAGTACCCTCCTCAACTAAACATTGTCCCTTGTTTTCCTTCGGAGTGTTATAACTGGCAGGGACAAACAGGCGCGGCGGAGGGAGACATCATCCACAAGCTGCCCGTAGTACCTCAGAATCAACTCACACAAGACGAAGCCAGGGGAGATGAGCGCGAAGAGACGAAGGATAGGGAGTCTGAAGCTATCACAGTCATAGTATGGTCTCAGGAAGTCCCAATCCCGATGTCCTCCTCGCCGAAGCCCGATAGAGTTAAGTCCCCTAATCTAGCTGAAGCCAGCACCGGAGCGTGGTCCGACCGGCCAAACGAGGCTGGTCCGATTGGCAGGGTCCACAGCGAAGGCCCCTCCGATTATGAAGTACGTGAGGCCAACCTAGGTAGTACCCCTTCGACCAAAAATCGCATAGACATGACAATGGCGCCTCGTACCAAGCCACAACCATCTTGGGCACCTCTAGGTATGTCAAAATCACAGAAAATGCGTCTGCAACACCTACTGCCACAGGATATGCATGAGAAGAAAGCCGAGGATGAGCGAGACGCCATCTTTGAGGAGATCCACCCTCAGCCAATGACGAGATAGGTATGGAGGATCCAGCTGGTTGAGATAACCAACCCGACTCCTAGTCCAAGCTACGACGACGATGACAAGCTCGACGACGACTACTTGCCCATCTCTGAGGGACCGACACCTCACTCGATGGACATCAACGTCATCATGCTGCCCACCGAGTTTGCCTTACCACAAGATGAGGCCGAGGTCACTCAATTGAACCACCACCTCCGCGATGCTATTTTTGAAAAAAATCTAAGGATACGGCTCACCATCTAAAGCCTTTCTACGTTAGAGAACACATTGATGGGAAGCTGATCTCCCGGATGCTTGTTGATGGTGGCGCCACTGTTAACCTAATTCCTCACTCGCTATTGAAGAAACTTGGCAGGAATGAGGAGGACTTGAAGAAAACTAACCTAATGCTCAACGGCTTCAACGTGCTCTCCATGGAGTTGACAGTAGGCAACAAGATTTTGCCAAAACCATTCTTCGTCATTGAAGTGCAAGGTAACTACAGTGTGCTACTCGGGCGTGACTGGATTCACGCAAACTGCTGTGTTCCTTCTACGTTGCACCAATGCGTGATTCAGTGGGACGACGATGAGGTAGAGGTCATACCTGCAGAAACTTCGGCCTACGTAGCATTGGTCAATCTGTCCATTGATGGCATCCATAATATAGTGGAATGTCTATCAGGTAGATATCTTTCGGATTACGACTTCGTTAGCATGTCTGGAGGACGTTTCGTACAATTGTCTGTAAAACCGGCTGGTGTAGCATGGCTGTTTCAAATTAGTATTCATGTCTAGCAAGAGTAATCTAGATTGGCTAAAGTCGTGTGTAGAGCAATATCGGTCTGCTAATGACGGTATTGCCGAAGCCATCGAAGACTTTAGCGAAGTAGAAAAATTAGGTCAAGGTTTTGCGTCAATCGATCCTTTGAAGAAGTTGGCATAGGCGATGGTAGAATCCCAAGGCCGACTTTTATAAACCAACATTTACAGGCTGATGAGAATGCCGAAGTAATAAAATTGCTTCAATCGTATGTCGATTGTTTCGCATGGGAGTATAGCGAGATGCCCAGATTAAGCCGCGAGCTCGTGGAGCATCGGCTACCTATTAAACCTAGATTTAGGCCTTATAAACAGCCTCTACATCGCTTTAATTCAGCCATCTATGACCGAGTTAAAGAAGAGGTAGAGAGATTACTCAAGGCTGAGTTTATTAGGCCATGCAGGTATGCTGAATGGGTCGCTAACATTGTACCTGTAAAAAAGAAGGGGAGTGGCAAAATATGAGTTTGTATTGATTTCATGGATCAAACAAGGCCACTCCGAAGGACGAGTATCCAATGCCAATAGCTGACATGCTAATCGACGATGCTTTAGAACACAAGGTACTAAGTTTTCTTGATATCAATGCTGGTTATAATCGAATTTTTATGGCCGAAGAGGACGTCTACAAGACAGTCGTTCGACACCCTAGTTTTGTCGATTTATTCGAGTGGGTCGTTATGACTTTTGGGTTAAAGAATGCTGGCGCTACATATCAACGTGCTATGAAGTTGATTTTTCATGACTTGTTAGGAGTTATATTAGAAGTGTACATAGATGATGTTGTAGTCAAATCGGACGCTATGGGAAAGTTGCTTTTGATAGGATGCGACAGTATGGTTTGAAAATGAACCCGCTCAAATGTGCTTTTGGTGTGTCGGAAGGCAAGTTCTTAGGATTCATGATTCATGAAAGAGGTATAGAAATTGATCCTAGGAGGCTTGAGAAGATTAAGTACTTTGCAGCGCCGACATGCAAGAGAGATGTGCAAAAGTTGCTAGGCAAGGTGAACTATTTGTGTCGCTTTATATCTACCTTGTCTGGTAAAATCTATGCTTTTGTCCCTATACTCCGGCTAAAAAATGAAGTCGAGTTCATTTGAGGGGCAAGTCAGCAAAGAGCCTTTAAAAAAATTAAAGAGTGCTTATCATCACCACCGATGGTAAGAGCGCCAAAAGTTGGAATTCTGTTTTGGCTGTATGTCACCGCTGAAGATAGTGTGATAGGGGTCGTGCTAACCTAGGAGGTGGAGGTAAGAGAGTACATCATCACATTCTTGAGCCGCCACCTGCTGGACGCCGAAACCAAGTACGCATTTCTAGAGCGTTTATGTTTATCACTTTATTACGATGTACCAAATTATGTCACTATCTTCTCCCTACTACATGTATTGTTGCTTGCCAAACCGATGTTATAAAAAACATGTTGCAAAAGCCGATTCTAAGTGGAAGAATCAGAAAGTGGGCTTATGCTTTGATTGAGTATGATATTGCCTATGAACCTCTCAGAGCTATGAAAGGCCAAATTGTTGCTAACTTTATAGTTGATCACCATGTGGACGTCAATTGGGGTGACGATATTGCTCTAATTGAGGTAGTACCATGGACACTTTATTTTGATGGTTCAGCTTGCAAGAATGTCCAAGGTATTGGAGTGGTCCTCATATCACCTAATGGGATGCGCTTTGAGACCTCGACCAATTTAAAATTTCCCTCTACTAATAACCAAGTTGAATATGAGGCTCTATTGCTAGGACATGAATTGCTAGAATCTATAGGTGCTAAATAAGTAACTAAGAGTAATCAATGTTTTAATGGCTTGCTAAATAGTTACTTGGATAAATGTCCCCTCTGCCCGATAGTCGCTCCAAGAACAGATAGGTCTGTCTCAACTTCGTCTCGTCTCTCTTTGACTTCCGTTGACAATCACTCATCACTTCTAGAGCCATGAGGCCCATGATCTTCAACATGGCTCCTAAATCTCCCCTTGATGAGTGCATTGTCAACACTCTCTTCCTCAATGCTTCAGAACCTACAAAACATGTGGAAACACGAAAACAACAATAGAAGACGATAGAAGGAAGAAAAATAAAACAAAAGGTTTAACCCTAATGACCAAAAGCTGAACAAAAACAAGAAAACGATCATTATGGTTAAACAAAAATAAAAACTCAAAACAAGTGTAATCTCAGAATTATCAACAAGGATATCCAAAGGGTAATGACAAAAGAGACTATAACTCCCCCTAAAAAAATCTCAGAGAAAACCAAAACTCTCCTTAAACTCTTCTAGAAGATCAAGTAACCCAAAATTTCTCCCCCTTGGTTACAATTGGACTCATCAAGTGAGACTAAATGCACTCAAAAGAGACACAAACTTAAACTCCCCCTGAAATGCAGCTCCCCTCAAAATATGCAATGAATTCAATTGGGATGCAAGTGGAGTGTAAAAAGCAACTTTCTCAAATATGATTGACTGCAATTACAACATCTAGCAAGTATAGCACAAAATACAGCCTAAGACACATGGCATGATCAGTCAATAGATGATATCCAAAAAAAGTCATTAGCACGCATTTTTAGATTTTTGCAAATAAAAGCATCACCACATTTTCTAGTCGACAAGCAAGGTAAAACATGATATGCAAAGACTAGCTCATATCTACAAAGATAAGCATTGTCCATAACAAAGAGCTTCAGCGAACTTGTTATCTTTTTAATTTTCAGGCTTTTTTCTTTTCCTCTTTCATTTTTGCCAAGGGTTATTTGCATGTCAACCTTATGCTAACCAATCAAGTCAAGCCTAGGCCAGAACAGGACCATCAGAAGCTTAAGACATTGGTCTTGGCATACATTACAATGTCCTAGTTCATACCAATGTGCTATGGTAAGCAGTCCAGAACAATGCAATGCGACACAGCAAACCCACCTGGATCTTGTCAGTTAAGCATAAAAGGCATGGATTTTTCTGATTTTTATCATTTTATAGCATCTTTCCATGTTAAAGCATATAGATATCCAAGTTGCATATCTGCATATAAGTAATGAACTAGCTATCAGGCATGTAAGAGATAGCAAAAGTATTCAGCCTAAACATGATAGTTACCAGAAGCAATGGTGATCATTTTTCAATTTTAAAGCATAAAAGCCATGCATATAACAGATATCATATATATCATGTGAACTGAAGCAAAGAATGATCATCGACAAGTATTCAAAAGCATCTACTAGCTAGAATAAGAAAAGCAATTCAATCATATAACAGAAGCAAGCTCAAAGTGTGATATATGAATATGCATAATATGAACTCACACAAAAAGACTCAATAAAAGAGTAAAGAAGAAAGAAAAGACTCAACAAAAATATCCTAAAAAGGATACACAACTCCCAAATCCCCTCGCAAACGCTCAAATGTAGACTGATCTAGGGGTTTGGTGAGAATGTCAGCCAACTGATGATGGGTATCTACATGAACAAGGTCAATGACACCGTTCTCATATTGATCCCTCGGAAAGTGAAAGCGCACGTCGATGTATTTGGTTTTTGAATGAAGACATGGGTTTTCCCCTACACTAATCACACTGGTGCTATCACAAACCAAAGGCACTCTAGCAGGGAAAGACAACCCAAAATCTTTCAAATTGGAAATCGTCCAATCCAACTATGAGCAGCAGCTACATACTCAGCCTCTGTGGTAAGAAGTGCAACTCAAGATTGTTTTCGAGAAGACAAAGAAACAAGCTTAGAATCGAGAAACTGGCAAGTACCAGAAGTCGACTTGTGATCTAGCCGACACCCACCAAAATCAGCGTCGGAAAAGCCAGATAACTCAAGAGATGATGATGCTGAATAGTAAAGACCAAGATCAGGCGCATAGGTAAGGTACCTAATGTGATGAGTGATTTTCAACAGAAGTCAAAGAGAACATGAAGAGAAGACAAGACCTATTGTGTCTGGGCCGCATGTGACTCAGGTACACGGGCAACGAGCGACTGTCGGGCAGAGGGGCCGCGAAGTTGGGCTGGCCCAATCCGGGTACATGCGCTAGGAGCAATAGAGGATCCACTAGGCTATTGACTGGGATTCACTCAGGTACACGGGCGGCGAGCGATTGCCGGGCTGAGGAAGCTGCGAAATCCGGCCGGCCCAATCTGGGTACCCGGTGCGAAGACGGTGGATGCTTTTTTAGTTTCGGCGCAAAACTGATGACCGCTGATCTCGGATCTGACCGTTCTGAGGCGAAGCCATAGTCGCTATGAAAGTTCCGCTTCAGGATAAGTCATCTGTATTTAGGAGTTTACTATTTTGCCTTTAAGCCCACAGTCTGTCAGTCGAGTCTGTAAAAATATCCTAAGAGCATTGTGGTCTTTTCCATTGTATTTCAACGTATGTAAAAAACCCTAAGGGTCTTTTGGTATTTTTCGTAGGCTATTGGGTTGCCTCTAAATAGGGCCCCAATCCCTAAGGTTAGGGTTACCATTTCTGAAATCACTTTACTAATCCAAAAGATTGGCTCATTTTCTCTGTTCCTTCTGTTTGCACTGCCAGTGAGTTTTCTTCTTCTTGCTCTGAAATCGTAGCCGCTTTTCATCATAATCTGTTTCGTTGTTTCTTTGAGACAACGCTACTTCAGGTGCTATCCGACTTCTCTCAGTCATTGAATGTAACACCGTGAAGTTTTTTATTCTGTGTGCCTCAGTTTGCGTGTCCTATTTGATCGCTTGTTCTGAGTTCGCTATAGAAAGTTTCGTTTATTCTCGAAGCCATCGAAATCTCTATTACTTTCGCTGTGTTTTTCACCAAGAAGTTTTCTCTCACTGGTTGATTTTTTCGATAGCGCGCAGGCTAGCCAGCAGGCCTGGCATCTAGTGCTTGTCACTTTCAGCAGTTCTAAGAGGCATCCCCTTAGACACGCAGTCTAGAGGTCAGTCTAGCAGGTGCTAGTTTCCCTGAGAAAGAGACTCACTCAACGTTTTTAGTATGCATGAGCATTAATTGTCTAGGTTCGAAGAGTTCTAGGTTCGGAAACCACGCAAGAATTTTTAAGGTGCCCATTCACCCCCCCTCTAGTCTCTACTTTCGGTCTTACAGAGATTCGTATGGTGAAGAGTGGAAGCGCGTGCACAGTCCCATGGCAAACTGAATGTCCGGTCTCATCGCAGTCAGGTACAATAGTGATCTGATCATCCCTCGATACTCTCTCTCATTGACCTTGACACCGCTCTCATCCTTGTCCAAGCCCCCAGATGTACCCATGGGGGTCATCTGAGGCTTCAGCTTTCCACCGAAGTCGAACTTCTTCCGCATGTCCCACTTGTACTTGCTCTAGTGGATGAAGATGTCATCCTTGGTCTGCTTGATATGGAGCCCTAAGAAGTAATTGAGCTCATCCATGATGCTCATCTCAAACTCACTGTGCATCTTCCCAGAAAACTTGGTCACAAGCTCATTAGTAGAACCACCAAAAATAATGTCGTCCACGTAAATCTGAGCATCAAGAAATTTGAGCCAACTCTGAGCAAGAAAAGAGTTTTGTCAACAGAACCCATCACAAAGTCGTTTCCCAACAAAAATTGCTTTAAACGATCATACCAAGCCCTAGGGGCTTGCTTCAGACCATATAAATCTTTCCGCAACTTCAAAACATGTCGAGGAAACTTAGGGTTTTCAAAGCCAGGGGGCTGCCTAATATAGACCTCCTCCTCTAAGTACCCGTTCAGAAAAGTACTCTTGACATCCATTTGAAAAAGTTTAAAACCTTTAGAACCAGCGAATGGACTCAAGACGGGCAACAGGGGCGAAAGTCTCCTCAAAATCAATACCCTCTTTCTAGCAAAAACCCTGGGCAACTAGTCGAGCTTTGTTGCGTACCACAACCCAATTTTCACCTTGCCTGTTCTTAAACACCCACTTGGTGCCTAAGGGGTTGCAACCTGGTGGCAGCTCAACTAGTGTCCAAACCTGATTGCGAACAAAATTTTCAAGCTCTTCTTGCATGGCGTTTATCCAATTTGCATCAGATAAATCGTGAGCAACCTCTCTAGGCTCAAAGGTGGCAACAAAAGCAGACTCAGCAAACACAGCGAGTGAACCAACTTGAGAACACAAGGATCTCATAGAGAGATCACCGATGATGAGCTATGAGGGGTGATCACGCTGAACTGCTTGGGATCCTAGGTTATCAGATGTCACCTCAATGGAGTCAGCAACTAGCACCTCTGGACTCTAATGAGGGGGCTCGATCGAAGTGGAAGAAGTGATCAGAGGTCCACCATCATCCTCAGTCGAAGTCTCAGAAGGTGTGGGGTCTGCAGGCTTTGCAGAAGGACCAACCTCATCAACAGCAGGAGTCTCATCATCTTCCTCGAAGATGGACTCTCAAAGCTCATCATCACCAGAAAGCTCAAATGAAGGAGTAAGCGAATGCATGGACTCATTAAAAGAAACCTCGCACATCTCGATAAGCTGCTGGGAGTCGATGTTCCAAACACGGAAGCCTTGAGAATGCAAAGCGTAACCAAGAAAGACTCCATCCTAGCAACGAGACACAAACTTGTCCAAATGCCCTCCCTTATTGAGCACAAAGCAGTTGCAGCCAAATGCTCGCAAGTGACTCACCTTGGGCTGTCTGCCAAACCGCAACTCATATGAAGTCTTACCTAAGTAAGTTATAAGAAAAATGTGGTTTGCCAGATAGCAAGCCGTGTTCATGGCTTTAGCCTAAAAGCACCTAGGAGTCCTATGTTCATCGAGCATCATCCTGGCTATCTCGACCAGCGTGCGGTTCTTTCGTTCCACAACGCCGTTCTGTGGCGGAGTGTAAGGAGCAGAAAACTGGTGCTCAAGACCCTAATCACTACAGAAGCTGACGAACTGAGAATTCTTGAACTCATAATTGTTTTCAGAGTGAATTGGTTGCATCCAAACATTGTTCTCATTCTTAAGCTTTAGGATCAGATCATGAACAAACTGAAAAGCCTCATCCTTATACTCCAGAAACAAAACACATGAGAATCGACAAAAGTCATCAAATATCACAAGAGCATACCACTTCTCACCGACTAAACGTACCCGAGCTGGACCAACAGTATCCATGTGTAAAAGTTCTCCTGGGTACGAAGTCATCACCTAAGTCACAGGTGCATGAGAAGCAGCAACCATCTTCCCATGACGACAAGGATGGCAAACTAGATCCTTCTCTATCTTAAGATTGGGCAATCCTCGGATAAGGTCCATAGAGCTCAATCTGACCAGCAGATCAAAGCTCAAATGATCTAACCTCCTATGCCACCTCCAGAGCTCAGAAGAGGATCCAGCGATCAAACAACGAGAAGGGCCAAAAGAACTAGAGAAGTCAATTCGAAAAACCTTACCGTAGGGTAAGATCTGGCAAAACAAAGATCATCTAGAATCAACAATAGAATACATGCCCTTCTTAAAGCGAACCTCTAAACCATCCTCAAGAAGTTGCGAAACAGAGACCAAATTAAAACTCAAGTTTCCAACCAAAGCAACATTCTTCAAAGAGAAATGCTCAGACATTCAAATTGAACCAATGCCATGTACATATTGATAGCAAAAAACGGCATCAATGGCTAAGATTGTCAAAATACCAATTTTGGTAATTTGGGCCGAAAATACACATGTCTCGGGTCAGGTTGAAGCCCTATAGGGCCGAAGTACTATTGTGTTGTTGGATCCGAAAGCTTCTAGCCAGCCCACGGCCTTTGGCCAGGAAGCCTTCGGAGGCCCACGCCAACGAAGCTTCGGCCTAAGGAGCAGACAGAGATAGAGTTGGACATGATTCCGGGTAAGTTTTTATCTCTATTCAATCGAATTATACTAGATTAGATCAGAGGTCTAGACCCTATAAATATAGAGGCGAAGCCAGTTCAGAGGCCCCCCGACACAAATCAACTACAAAGCCCTAGCTTTGATCGCATTACTTTATCTTTACTTTTCTGTAATCTTCGTGGGTTTGCCTAGAAGCCCTCTGACGGCCACTTCGGAACAGTGGTAATCCTTGTTACTTCGCTTGTGAAGTATCCGTTAATCTAAGTAATAGATTGCTATCACCGTGTTACTTCACTTGTGAAGTATCCGTTAATCTACGTAATAGATTGCTATCACCTTGTTACTTTGCTTGTGAAGTATCCGCTAATCTGCGTAACAGATTGCTACCTTCGCTACTAGTGCAACACTTGGCAAAATTTGGTCCTCACGCCAAATTAGTACTTTGAATCTTATCTGTTGCAGGTTACCTACGTTTGGAGCTACTTAGTCAGAGGTGTCTGGAGCTGAGAGATCGGTTTCGGAGGTTGCCAGAACACCCTTTGGTGAGACTGCTGCTTCGACCGCATACCTCGCCAGCAAACTTCATCACGACAGGCTTCACCACGCTCGTACTCCACTCTAGACGAGGTCATGCTTGCGCGTCGCGCTCGAGTCATTACCCTACATCTTATTGTACCAGAGACTTCGTGCCAAACCCCGCTGTTCAGAGGTGATTGTTGTGCCCAGATCCGTTCGGAGTTCATCTTCGGCCAGATCGGTCCGAACGCCGAAGGTACCCTTCGGTGGGACACTTCACATCAAACGCCGAAGGTATACTTTGGTGGCCCCCTTCGCACTATACTTCAAAGCAGATTGGCTCCGATCGGTTTACTAATTTATTCTATTTAATATATTTCTTTCAGCTATTTGGATTATTTTGTGTGATCTGATTGCATGGCAACTCCACCCCCTTACCACGACTAAGGGTAGTCGAAACGCGATATCGATGTTGTGTTACACTTAGGCTTGTCCCTAAGTATTCACACACTTTTGGATCATCTAACTGACCCATGTGCGGGGGCACATTTTCGTGTTAACAGTACCTTCCCTTGACCATTGTTCCCGAATGTGATGTACTCCTTGGAGCTCGGGGAAGTGAGGCTAGAGAACCATCTACGATGTCCCGTCATGTGATGAGAGCATCCTGAATCCATGATCCATACATCCTCCATGCCTCAATCCTACAATATCAATGGTCATAAGGGAGAGCAAACGGTCCGACACTAGGTTTAGAAAAAGAGCTAAACCATTGTCGAGCCATATGCTCAAAAGAAGGAAAGTAGAAAGAATCATAAGTGTCTAGACCAAAACGTGGCTCAAAGTGCGGTCCTCTATTCTGCCTAATGTCCCGGCCATGAGGTCCAAAGTTGTATCCAGAACGACATGGAGCTCTACCAGAGCAAAAGCCACCCTCCGGAGCATGGGCACAAAAGTCGTCTCCTGTACCACCACCTACACGACGCGCCCTGGCCTCTATCCTCTCTCTACATCGAGGGATTCTTTGTCTACCACCCTACTGGTAGAACTACTCCTGCCCACCCATACTAGAAAACTCCCCCTATAGCTACGTCAGAATTAGGGTGTAGACATGCTTTATTTCATCTCTATGTCAATATAGACACACGTTCATAAAGCGTGTTAGAAGTGACTTCATACGTACCGCATCAGACCTTGTAGAGATGAATTATTTATGCGTTGCTATGAAAGAAAGAAACAATCTATAAACACGTTATTTGCATATCTATAAAGTTAGATACAATTTAGTAGACACATGTATAAAATGTCTGTAGTGGTGTAGTTACATAGTATTGTGACATTTCATTCACGTTAATAAATGTAGATACAATTTATAGATACATATACAAATCATGTATAATAATATAGATGTGTTTTATAAGGACGCCTTATTGTGCAGTAATAAGTATAGAGACGAATTTGTAGAGCGCGGAACGTGATGTGGCAGATGATGTGGCACGTGACGTGGCTAGGGATGAAAATGAATCGGATAGTTTCCGTCCGAATCCGAAAAAAATCTTATCCGGATATCCGAAATCAATATTGTTATCTATAGAAAATAACCATAAAATAAATCATTACTTAATATGTGTATCAAACGTCAAACATAATTTTATTTCTTGACATAATAATAATGCAAAACACATTAGATTTGTGTTGCTAAAGTGTGCCCCTCGCCCTGGTTTATAGGCAGCCACCACTCACATTTCTTCAAACTAGCGAGGTGGGACTAAAGAGTGAGGCGCAATTACAAACAATTGTTTGATATGCTTTAAAATGTGTCAAGAGGATAATGACACTTCAAAGTGGTTTTATGTCCATGTCATTTTCTATTGATGGTTATTTGATACGATTTACGACTAATCTACATGCTATTCGCGGAATGACAGCATGTTAAACTTTGTATCAATTCAATACGCTTTTCTAATCAAGTTAGAAAGCATCTATATCTAGCTATAAACAAATGTTTGATACACTTTACAACGTCTCTGTGTGATAATGACGCTTTAAATCGTGTCTAACGTCGTGTCATTTTGAGATGACTTCAATAGCGTGTCAAAAAATGTATTCGTATGATTCGTAATAGTATAAGCGTGTCTATTATCGTAACAATCTGACATGCTTTCAAAATCGTGTCAACAAGCATCTTTATATGTGGATGTAGAGATGCTTTTACTTGGCATTACTACCATGGCGTAGCTACAGGGGGGTTTTCTAGTAGTGACCTAGAGCTCTCTCTGCTCTCTCAACCCGCTTCCTCCTAAAGCAAAACTACTCGAGATGCCCATCTCTCTAACAGAACTCACAATGATAGGTAGGCTTCTTGGGATGTGGTTGAGGTTTGGGGTTCTTGGGATTGGTGGTGTTGGGTGTAAACTCTTTGGTGTGAGAGGGTCCAGGTAGAGAATCAAGAGAAGTGTGGAGATAATTGGGCATTGGGATCAAGATATGGTTCTTGGGTGGAGTTTTAGGTCATTCTTGGAATACTCCATCCTTGGGCTGACAGGCCTAAAAAGACTCAGTGGAGTGAGTCTTGGGATATCTCTGCTTTGGAGTCATCTTACTCCACTGCACGACTCAGTGCACTATCAAAGTCAGCCTTTGTTGGCGTAGAAGATTATGCTAATAGTTTTTCGGAGATTAAGAACTAACAAACGAAGCGTTTGTGAAGTGAACTATTTCAAGCCTCTGAATTGGATAATAGCTCAAAGCAGTTCGATGTTGTGTATTGAATAACTGAGTATTCGATCATCATTACAGGTTGATAAGGGTGGTATTTATAAGTAAAAATCTTAAGGAAAAGACCATTTTACCCCTCTATTACAACCGACATAGAGGAAACTATTCGATACCCCTAATAGGGTTAAAATGGTAAAAGACTAATCTAATCAGAAAGAAGATAAGTCTTCCATCCTCGCTGGCAGATAAGCTCTCTAAAGATTCAACCTTCAAAGTCATACTCCGAACAGAAGTCTACATGGATTCTTCGAGCTTGATCATGTACTAAACCAGAGTTAATACTGGAACTTCGGTTTAGTAGATTGGCTTTGTCTTATTACTGTAGAGACCCTAAGGATGAAATATTTGCCGCTAACAGTAGCCACTCGAATACGCTTCTCTGAGTGATCAGTAAAGTTAGGAGAGCAGTATACGCAAGAAAAATAATCATGCGCAGGGGTTAATAAAATTTATCAACCTTCAAAATATTCAAAAATTTAGAACTTTGAATCAATTTCCAAGTGAAGGTCTTATTCGAACAGCTCTGAAATCAATTTCTGCGAAGTTTGAAAGACCGTTAGACTCAGAAGAAATAGTCATTATCCTTTTCCTTTCAGAAGAAGCTATAATGTTGCTTTAATTTCGTAAATAGTAATGGTCCAGAAGATGGAACGCCAAGTCAGAACGGTAAGAAATCGGGAGTCCACGCTATAAATAGAGGACCCTAAGACATTCGGGATACCTTTCTCACCGTTCTTGCGCAATCCATTTCTTAGCCTCCAGAACTCTAGTCCCAAATTTCTTGTTCTGTTTAATGGCAAAGACAAGCTTCAAGGCTCCTGGGGCAACCTCGACCTTGGCCAGGCAGCAGGCCATGGCGGCGACAGCAGCGGCAGCTCCTGTGGGGAATCCCCCACAAGATGGCCCCACGACCTCCTCCCAGCATCTTCCAAATACCCGGACCAATCCTATAAGCTGGGTCCATCAACCTGCAAGAAGAAGACGATTGCAACAACAGTTGCAGGGAAGATTAGCCATGGAGTTAGGATCTGCGAGCCCGGCAAGAGACCATCCCTTTGCCTCGGCCTAGAAAAGTATTCGTTTTCGAAGCCTTCTTCAAAGCGGGGTTATGGCTTCCAGTGGTGAACTTCTTATCGGAGGTATTGGAGCTTTTCCACGTCACTCTTCCTCAACTTTCTCCGAATGCAATAGTGCTCCTCGCTATCTTTGAGTGAACGCTGTGAGCCGAGGGCTATGAAGGGAGAGCAGAAATATTCACAGCACTTCACAAATTCTCCTGCGAGCCGAAGACCTACCAGGGCTCTGGGGGAGAGAAGATCATAGTAGCCTTCGGCAGTATTAACTTTAGACTACGAGACTAGTACCAAATGCGGTTTCTAGCGAAGGCCATCAACACCATATGGTACATAGATTGGATCCTTCGGTGGTTCTACGCCGAAGTGGGAGTAGATAGCAGTTTGGTCGGGCCTCTGCAAGATATACATTTTCGAAGGGAAGCCGAAGTTCATCCAGACCCCGGCAAGCTCGAAGCTCGTCTGAATATGCTACAAAGAATAAGTTGCCGCATGAGCATGCAAGACTTATTGGAGGAGTTCATCGGGCTCCAGATTCCACCTATGATGGCCAATTGGCCTGTTAACTTTGAAGAGGATCCAGAGGGTGAACTCCGAAAAATCTCTTCGAGCTATGCAGGTAACTTCGAAAACTGCAAAATGTTCCATAGATGATAATTTCATAAAAAATGATATAACAGATAAAAACTTATCTTTCAGCTCCACAAGCCTCCTTGACTTCGGAGCAAGTCGTACAAGCTTCGAAAAAGATCATCGGAGCCCCTACCCTCGTTGAGAAGAAATGGAGAGTGAAACCATTAGGCAGTTGGGAGCGATTCAACCGAGTATGGGGCATACTCGGAGTTGTCACTCCTTCTCTTCCGGATTGGAGCACTTCTTAGCGTGGTCCGAAGAAGAGGAAACCCGAGGCTGGGACTTCGGCGCCAGCCAAGACTCCCGTGAAGAAGTTGGCCTGCAAACCAAAGTACATGGCAGCTTCCAAGTCCGCTACTTCGTCTTCAATCTCATCTGAGTATGAAGGAGCAAGGGAAATGCAAAGGGTCTTTATAGTCATTGTTACTAGGGATGAAGAGGCGCAGGCAGACGTCAAAGTCTCAGCTACAACTGATGCAGTGGTCCTGCCGGCTGTAGAAGACAACCTTGAACAGGCAGGTACTTCAAACATCCTGCCAAGCCAAGAGGCCCCTGCCACTGATGGCGGAGTCGAAGTAGCAACTGTTCAAGCTTTGATTTTGGACAAAGTGATGACTGCTGTTCCAGGAGAAGTTCCAACAACTAATCCTTTGATTCCCAACTTTGACTTCGAGGAAGACTTCGAAGGGGCGTTCGAGCCTCCAAGTAGTCCAATACTCCTCTGTCAACAAGATGTCAAAGGTAAGCCTCAGTAGACTACCTTTATCTTCGTGTCCCGCAAAATTTAGGCAATATATAATACCTTTGATTTTCCAGGGTCAACCCCCATGGAGATGACCCCTGCCGTGAAGACTACACCTAAAGCCTTGACAACTCCGAAGTCAATTCCGGAGCAGGTTACAAAAATGGGGCGAGGAAAAGATAAAGGGAAGGTGGATCATTTTCCTGCTCCGAACTCTGGATTGACTCCGTCAGAATATATAGATGGAGGCCAGTCCACTGAAGGGGGCTAATCCACTGAGGTCTCCAGTGTAGGACCGAAAGTAGCGACCAGAGGGGTGGTGAATGGGCGCCTAAAAATTCTTTCGAATCAATGGCCTGCTCCCAATACCCAATGCACTTCAAGAGACTAAGCAACAAAGTAAGAACAGATTGCCTAAGTCTAAAGGTATCTAGCCTAGAAGCAACTGATGTTAAACAGAGAAACACCAATACAGTGCTAATAGATAGATAAACAAAATACACAAGACATGGCAAGACAAACTTCTTAGTACAGCAATCTAAGTGCACAAAGAGTGGGAAGAGAAGTTACTGTTCCAAATCTGTCTCCTGTTCGAATCTTGACGAAGCTTGCTTCGCTGATCGAGGCCTGCTTCGGTGGTCGAGGCCTGCTTCGCTGGTCAAATCCTGGTTCGGAGTTGCTTGTCGAAGTCGAGTGAAGGTTAACGTTAACGTGCCGAAGGTTTGTTTGGTCTAGCCTAGTTCGTGTGTGGCAAAGAGCGAAGTATGCTTCGAAGCGAAGTATGAGTGTATCGAAGCTTGCTTCGAACAGTGTGCTTCAAAGCCTAGACTTCGAACAGAAAGGTTCGAACAAGCCCACAGAAAAGCAACCTCCGAAAGATAGGCGAAGCCAAACACACGGCAGCAAGAAGAAATCGAAGCCTACAATCAAACTTTCGAAGCTAGGTTGGTCAAGGTATGACAACCGAAGTTGAGACCTTCGCTTCGAGGGTTAACTTCGAAACACTTGCTCCGAACATACACACTGTAACCTTCGAAAATGACAGCAAGAAGGAACTCACGTCGAGCGAAGTCTACTAGCTTCAAAGCTAACTTCGAAGCCTGTCGAAGTATTGACTTCGAACAGCTCAAGACAGAGAACACCTTCGCAGCGACTGTCGAAGTATGTTAAGCTGACAGACAGCACAAAACGTACTTCAAAGCTAGAAACACAGTATACGAAGTAAAGTCGAAGTTTAAGTGAAGCCCTCTAGGATGTCAGAACGAAACCTACCTCACGGAGCTGAGGGGCTTCGAACAGAGAAGGGGCTTCTCCAGAAAACAGCCAGAAAAGTCACTTGATCTTGTCTACTTGATCAAAAAGCAACACAGTAAAAAGCAAGGCTAGAGTACTAGTGTATTGTTGCTACAGTAAAGTAGTACTACTTGCAACCAGCAAGAACTAGTACTCTTCTCGTGAAGAACAGAAACAACAGAGACTCAGTTCTCAAGAATAGAAGTTGCTGCGCGTCAATAAAGACCATAAAACACTACAAACCGAATGACAAGAGGAGGGAAGAGAATCTCATAGATTCATGAAGAACAAATGGAATGCAGGAATTAAAACTCAGGGAGCAAGAGCCTGGCGGCGCACACGCATAAGAGAGAATGCAAGAGACAAAAATGACCCAATGGATTGAAAAGTGAATTCTAGAAGGGGTGAGCTAACCCTAGGGATTGGGGCCCTATTTATATGCTGCCCAACACTAGGAATATTCCACCAGCCCCTTAGGGTTTTTATAGACGCAGAAATAAAGGAAAAGACTAGACTGCCCTTAGGAATTTTTACAGACTCGTCTAACTGACTGTGGGCCTAGAGATACAGATGACTTATCCGGAAGCTAAGCTTTCGTAGCGACTATGACTTCTCTTCTGGATAGTCGGATACAAGATCAACAGTTGTCAGTTTTGCGCCGAAACTGACAAAGCCTCCACCGACTTTGCACCAGGTACCCGGATTGGGCCGGCCTGACTCCGCAACTCTCTCAGCCCGGCAATCGCTCACCGCCCGTGTACCTGAGTCAATCCTGGTCAACAGCCTAGTGGGTCTTCTCCTGCTCCTAGCCCATGTACCCGGATTTGGCCAGCCCGACTTTGCGGCCTCCTCTGCCCGACAGTCGCTTGCTGCCCGTGTATGTGAGTCAAACGCGACCCATGAAACAGCAGATCTCCTCTCTTCTCCAGTCCTCTTTGACTATCATTGACAATGACTCATCACATCTGGAGCCATGAGACCCACGCTTTTTAGCATGGCTCCTCAATCTCCCCCTTGATGAGTGCATTGTCAACACTTCACTTCTTCAGCTCTTCAGTACCTGTGAACACATGTGGAAACACGAAAACAAAGCACAAGAAAACAAAGAAGAAGAAAATAAAGTAAAAGTTTAACCCTAATGACCAAAAGCCGAACAAAAACAAGAAGCAGTCATTATGGTTAACCAAAGATAAAAACTCAAAAATGAGTGCGATTTCAGAAACATTAACAAGGATATCAAAAGAGTAAGCGAGACAAAAAAACTCCCCCTCAAACTCTTATCCCAAAATTTCTCCCCCTTGTTGACAAGTGAACTCATCAAGCACTCAAAAGAGACACAGACTCCCCTGAAATGCAACTCCCCCTCAAAATATGCAATGAATGCAGCTGGGGTGCAGGTGGAGTGAATAAAGCATGCTTCTCAGATATGATTGACTACAATTACAAAATCTAATAGATACAGCAAAAGACATACTATCTAAGATACAAGGCTTGATCAGTGCAACACATGATATCTAAAGAAAGTCATTAGCACATATTATCAATTTTTGCAAACAAAAGCAGCACCACATTTCCAGTTGACAAGCTAGGTAAAGCATGAGATGCAAAGGCTAACTGATATCTACCAAGATAAGCATTGTCCAAAAACAAAGTGCTTTAGCAAATTTGTTATTAGTTCAATTTTCAAGCTTTTTCTTTTTCCTTTTTCATTTTTGCCAGGGGTTATTTGCATTTCAAACCTTATGCTGACCGACCAAGTCAAGCCTAGGCTCGAACTGGACCATCAAAAGCTTAAGACATTGGTCTTGGCATACACTACACTGTCCTAGTTCATACCAAAGTGCTATGGTACGCAGTCCGGAACAATGCAATGCGACACAGCAAACCCACCTGGATCATTTCAAGTTATGCATAAAAAGGCATGGAATTTTCATTTTTCTTGATTTTTCATCATTTTTATAACACATATCCATGTTTTAAAGTAGAAAGATGTCCAAGTTGCATGTTTGCATCTAAGTCAGGAACTAGCTACAAGGCATGTAATAGATAGAAAGAACATTCAGCCTACGCATGCTAGTTACCAGAAGTAGTGGTGATCATTTTTCAAGTTGAAAGCGTAAAAACCATGCATATGACAGATATCAGACATATCAAGTGAACTGAAACAAAGCATGATCATTGACAAGTAATCAAAAGCATGTACTGGTTAGAGTAAGTAAAGCAGTTCAATCATATAACAGAAGCAAGCTCAAAAGTGTGATATGTGAATATGCGAGTTATGAACACACACAAAAGGACTCAAAAAAGAGTAAAGAAGAAAGAAAAACTGACGCAAAATATCCTAGAAAGGATACACAACACCCAAATCCCCTCGTAAACGCTCAAATGTAGACTGATCTAGGGGTTTGGTGAAAATGTCAGCCAACTGATGATGGGTATCAACATGAACAAGGTCATGACACCTTTCTCATATTGATCCCGCAGAAAATGAAAGCGCACATCAATATGTTTGGTTTTTGAATGGAGACAAGGGTTTTTGCCTACACTAATAGCACTGGTGCTGTCGCAAAACAACGTAACCCTGGTAGAAAGAACAACCCAAAATCTCGCAGAGTGGAAATCATCCAAACCAACTGTGAGCAGCAGCTAGCAGCAGCTACATACTCAACCTCAGTGGTCGAAAGAGCAACTCTAGATTGCTTTCGAGAGGACCAAGAAACAAGGGAAGAACCAAGAAACTGGCAAGTAACAGAAGTTGACTTGTGATCCAACCGACACACACCAAGTCAGCGTCCGAGAAGCTAGATAAATCAAGAGATGATGAAGATGAATAGTAAAGACCGAGATCAGGCGCATAAGTGAGATACCTGAAGATGCGCTTGACAGCCTGCCAATGAGACGCGCGTGGTGAAGATTGAAAACACGCACAAAGTCCCAAGGCGAACTGTATGTCCGGTCTTGTCGCCGTTAAGTACAGCAGTGAACCGATCATCCCTCGAAACTCCCTTTCATTGACCTTGATGCCACTCTCGTCCTTGTCCAGGCCCCCAGATGTTCCCATCGGGGTCATCTGCGGCTTCAGCTCACCACCAAAGTCAAATTTTTTCAACATGTCACGAGTGTACTTACCTTGGTGAATGAAGGTGCCTTCCTTGGTGATGAGGACATCACTTCACATGATACACACATGGAGCCTCCACCTACAATTCAGTTACTAGGACGAATCACACGCGCTCGTGCCCGTCGCTTGAACCATGAGGTTAATTCTTTCCTTAGCAACTATGTCAATATTTGTTTGGACGGGATGGTACTGAATACTAGTGATATTTTGTTGCTTAGGAACATGGGAGATGGAATAGAAGAGTTGGAGCTGAAGACGGAGTCGCACGGATGTTTTGAAGACAAGATTTCGCTGGTTCGGACTACATCAACCACCATTCACCAAAATGGGCATAACTTCCTCATACGAAGTCCGATTGGCGCGTTCTTTGACTTTTTGGAAATCTGAGGAGAAGACGGATCGTTTCCCGTTGCTTTCACCTCATTTGGAGTCTCGAGTCGTTCTGTGTGATTTAAACAGTCCTGCGTGACAGAACTGGGCCATGTTGGCCCATAGTTTGAGTCTGTACGTCTTCTAGCCCACAGCCCGTGTCTGTTCGCCTTCCACAGGCTGCCGCCCTATATATTCTCACGCCAGCCGCCTCTAGGGTTAGGTTTTGCTTTGTTTGCATCTACACTGTTGTGTTTAGATCCCGCCTCTTGCACCGGACCGATTGGCTGCTGCATTGGCGTTTGTGAAACCTCACCTTATCTTCGTTTGTCTGTGATTTGGCATTCGATTTGTATCCTTCCTGTTCTTGCTTGTGTTCTTGGGTTCGCTTGCAGGAATTAGCCTTCGTGGCGAGGTCAATCGCGTCATGCGTGGTTGATAACCAATAGAGACAGTGGTGTAATGATTGCAAGGTTTTGATCCGCCGGACCGGAGCCTTGGATCGCCAACGTCGAGATTCTCCACCACCCCAAGTTTATCCTTTACCCAGCGGAAGATCGGGACCAATCCCCCATCACTTGGTCTGCTTGATCTGGAGCCCTAAGAAATACTTGAGCTCAACCATGAGGCTCATCTCAAACTCACTGTGCATCTGCTCAGAAAACTTAGACACAAGATCATTAGTAGTACCGCCAAAAATAATATCGTCCACGTAAATTTGAGCGACTAAAAAATCTGAAGCATCTCTGAGCAAGAAAAGAGTTTTATCCACCGAACCCATCACAAAGCATTTCCCAACAAAAATTGCTTCAACCGGTCATACCAAGCCCTGGGGGCTTGCTTCAACCCATATAAAGCCTTTTGCAGCTTAAAAACATGTCGAGGAAACTTAGGGTTCTCAAAACCGGGGATCTGCCTAACATAAACTTCCTCCTCTATGAACCCGTTTAGAAAAGCACTCTTAACGTCCATTTGAAAAAGCTTAAAACCCTTCGAAGCGGCAAAAGCTAAGAGAATGTGAATGGACTCAAGACGGGCAACAGGGGCAAAAGTTTCTTCAAAAACACTACCCTCTTTCTAGCAAACACCCTGGGCAACTAGTCGAGCTTTCTTGCGCACCACAACCCCATCTTCACCTTGTTTGTTCTTGAACACCCACTTGGTGCCTATGGGGTTGCATCCTTGTGGCGGCTCAACTAATGTCCAAACTCGATTGCGGACAAAATTCTCAAGCTCTTCTTGCATAGCATTAATCCAATTAGAGTCAGAAAGAGCATGAGAAACATCTCTGGGCTCAAAAGATGCAACAAAGGCAGATTCAGCAAACACAGCAAGTGAGGCACTAGTTGAACGCAAAGTTCTCTCAGTCAAATCACCAATGATGAGCTCTGAGGGATGTTCACGCTGAACTGCTCGGGTTCCCTGGTGATCTGAAGTCGCCTCACCGGAGTCAGCAGCTGACACCTCTATACTCGACTGAGGGGGCTCGATCGAAGTGGAAGAAGTGATCAGAGGTCCGCCCTCATCCTCAGTCGAAGTCTCAGAAGGTGTGGGCTCTGCAGGGGTTGCAGAAGGCCCACCCTCATCAGCAGCTGGAGTATCCTCATCTTCCTCGAAGATGGACTCTCCGAGCTCACCATCAACAGAAGGCTCAAAAGGAGTCAAAGAAGGCAAGGACTCATCAAATGAAATCTCACAAGTCTCGACAAGCAGCTGGGATTCGAGGTTCCAAACACGGAAGCCTCGAGAATGCAAAGCGTAGCCAAGAAAAATTCTATCCCAGCAATGAGACTCAAACTTGTCCAAATTGCCTCCCTTCTTGAGCACAAAGCAGTTGCAGCCGAACGCTCACAAGTGGCTCTCCTTGGGCTGTATGCCAAACCGCAACTCATAAGAGGTCTTACCTAGGTAAGCTCTAAGAAAAATGCGGTTGGCCAGATAGCAAGCCGTGTTTATGGCTTCAGCCCACAAACTCCTAGGTGTTCTGTGCTCATCGAGCATCGTCCTGGACATCTCGACTAGCATGCGGTTCTTTCGTTCCACAACGCCATTCTGTGGTGGAGTGTAGGAGAAGAAAACTGATGGTCAAGACCTTGATCACCACTGAAACTGATGAACTGAGAATTTTTGAACTCAGAGCCGTTGTCGGAGCGAATTGCTCGCATTCGACCATTGTTCTCATTCTTCAGCTTCAAAATCAGGTCATGAACAAACTGAAAGGTTTCATCCTTAGACTCCAAAAAGAAAATCCACGAGAATCGAGAGAAGTCATCAACAATCACAAGCGCATACCACTTCCCACCGACTGAGCGTACCCGAGCTGGACCAACAGTGTCCAAGTGTAAAAGCTCGCCCGGATACGAAGTCATCACCTGAGTCACAGGTGAGTGAGAAGCGGCAACCATTTTCCCATGACGACAGGGATGACAAACTAGATCTTTCTCCATTTTAAGCTTGGGCAATCCTCGGATGAGGTCCATAGAGCTTAACCTGACTAGCAGATCAAAACTAAAATGACCTAACCTCCTATGCCACTTCCAGAGCTCAGAAGAAGAGCCAGCAATCAAGCAGCGAAAAGGGCCAAAAGAACTAGAGAAGTCAATTCGAAAAACTTTACCAAATTGTAAGATCTGGCAAATCAAAGACCCGCTGGAATCAAACACAGAAGAATTTCCCTTCTTAAAACGCACTTCCAAACCATCCTCAAGAAGTTGCGAAACAGAAATCAAATTGAAGTTCAAATTTTTAACCAAAGCAATATTCTTCAAAGAGAAATGATCTGAAATGCGAATTGAGCCAATGCCACTTACTTTCCCTTGACCACTGTTCCCGAATGTGATGTATTCTTTGGATCTCGGGGGAGTGAGACTGGAGAACCATCTGCGATGTCCCGTCATGTGGCAGGAGCATCCTGACTCCATGATCCAAACATCCTCTAGTCCTCGATCCTGCACAATCAGTGGTCGTAAGGAGGAGCAAATGGTCCGGCACCAGTTTTAGCAAAAGAGCTAAACCAATGTCAAGCCATCTGCTCAAAAGACGGAAAGCGAAAACCATCAAAGAATTTGGACCAAAACGCGGCTCACAGCGCGGTCCATGGTTCTCCCTAGAACCTCGGCCACGAGGTCCAAGACCGTAGCCAAAACGGCCTGGAGCTCTGCCGGAACGACCACCACCAACTGGAGCACGGGCAAGAAAGTCGTCTCCTCTACCACCACCTACACGACACGACCTGGCCTGCAGCCTCTCCCCTCATCGAGGAACACGCAGTCTACCACCCTGCTGGTAGAACTGCTCCTGACCAAAACGAGCTCTCTCTGCTCTCTCAACCCGCTTCCTCCTGAAGCAAAACTCCACAAGATGCCCGTCTCTCTGACAGCACTCACAATGATAGGTGGGCTTCTTGGGATGTGGTTGATGAGGCTTGGGATTTTTGGGCTTAGTTGTGTTAGGTGTAGTCTTCTTGGTTTGAGATGGTCCAGGAAAAGAGTCAAGAGAAGTGTGGAGGTGTTTGGGCTTTGGAACTCAGATGGGCTTCTTGGGTGGAGCTTTAGGTGGTTCATGGATCACTCCATCCTTGGGCTGACACGCCTGGGAAGACTCAGTGGAGTGAGTCTTAGGATATCTCTGCTCAGTAGTCATTTTACTCCACTCCACTGCCCGTCTAATGGCACTCTCAAAGTCAGCCTTGGTGTAGGTGTAACCTACCCCAAACCCATCCTGCCTCTTGAACTGCTGGATCATCATGCCGAGCTGTGGCTCTCTGGCACTGATCCAACTCAGGATAGAACGGAGGTAAAAGTTCTCATTCTGAGAATCAGCTAGCTCCTCTCTCAAGGAAGCTAGAACCTCCACCTGAGACAAGCAGGTCTCACACTCACTCTCTATTTGGACAGACTTCTTGGCTTTTAGCTTGATCAATTCCATTCTAAGAGACAAGCAGTTCTCTCAGACAGTGGGTGGAACTGACAGTGTCTCAAGCTCTAGCCTAGTCTGCGCTAGCTCATCTCTCACTCTCTCCAAATCCCCCAAATGCTCATCGCCCTTGGCTTTCAGCTCATCTAAGACATCTAGATGAGAAGGGCAATCAACACAGGGTGCGACGACAGTGGCTTGAGTATCTTTCAGCTCTAGCTGAGCGCTTTCAAGCTCAGTGGCCAAAGCGTCCCTCTCATCAACCCTTTTTGTGTACTTGGACTTCAGAGTCGACAAGTCACACAAAAGCACCTCACACTTCGAGCACTCACTGCTATCACCCAAGCAAGGGGAAGAAGATAGACTCTCAATTCTGCCGTTGGCCACGACAAGCTCATTCTCTAACTCATCTATCCTCATCTTAGCTCCCCTAAGCAGTTTTTCCCGATACTTTAATTCCTGACGATTGCTTTCAAGTAAATCAACGATTGTTCATAAGATGATACCTTTTCGTTGTCGTCGTCGTCGGAGTCATCGGAGGAGCTCTTCCCTTCCTTATCCCCAAGAGCTATTGAGCAGAAGCTCTTGCGGGATCTTCGGCACTAGTGTGAACGGCTCTTCGGTTTGTCCCCGAAAGCCATGAAGAAAAGACCCGCCGGATCGTCCTTGTCCTTTCCCTTCCTGATGACGATCTCCTCATCGCTTGAGCTCGATGAAGAGGAAGAATATGTGGACTGCTTGGAGTAGCTCTTCTCCATCTCAGCGAAGAAGGCCTTGTCGCGCTTATTGTTCTCTCGCCGGTAGTCCTCCAAGGCCTTCTTGAAGAATCTGGTCTTCGGCTTGCCCTTGTTGAAGGAGGAGCTGTCGTGCTTGCCGGAGTCGTGGAAGCCACCACCGGTGCCCTTCTTGTGTCCATTGCGCTTGGGGCAGTCGGCAATGAAGTGTCCTGGATCACCACACTCAAAACACCCGGATTTTGTGCCGTGTCTCTTGAACATTCTCTTGTCATAGACACGACGCACCCGGTTGTTAAAAAGACACAAATCATCATCTCCCAACAACTCAAGCTGGTCCTCAGTGATAGACATCAAAGAGAACCTAGCACAGCTCACAGAAGAGGGATCAACAGAAGGTGTAGCAAGGGCTAGAGATTTCAATCCAGAACTAGTGAGATTTGATCTCAGCTGGAGATCAACCTCAGTAGCCTTCAGCTTCCTAAACAACTCAGAAATGGTCAAGGTATCATAAGAAGTGCTCTCAATGATAGAGGATACCTTGATCTCCCAGATCTTTGGGTCCAAGGTATGGAGAACCTTGAGCGCCTGCTCGTGATCTGAGACTAACTGAGCACCCTTAGCCTTGTTGTCCCGAAGCTTGTTTATGATTGATTAAAAATGACCAAACAAGGCTTCAACAGATTCACCCGACTTTTGTGTGAAGTTTTCATATTCACGCCGGTAGGTCTGATAGAGCCGAACCTTGACCTGGGCTGTTCCCTCATGGTGTGCCTGGAGGGTAGCCCAGATCTCTCTCGCAGTGGAGAGATGGCTCACACGCTCAAACTCAGTGGGACCTAGACCAAAAAACAAAATGTTCACAACTTTACTATTGCTCAGATGCTGGGCAATGATACCAGCAGTACCATGCTCAGCGACTAGCAAAATGACAAACGTGGTGTGAACGCAAATGTCCCATATGTTCGAGCCCTGGCTCATGAGATAGGCTCGCATGCGAGTCTTCCAATAGTCATGAGATAGGCTTCCAAGGACGGGACCTTGCCAGGAGAAGTCATGATCACTACTGGGGTTTAGAATCGGTTAAGGTATGGAAAAACCCTAATCTCGCTCTGATACCACTTGTAGGACCGAAAGTAGTGACCAGAGGGGGGGGTGAATGGGCGCCTAAAAATTCTTTCGAATCAATGGCCTGCTCCCAATACCCAACGCACTTCAAGAGACTAAGCATCAAAGTAAGAACAGATTGCCTAAGTCTAAAGGTATCTAGCCTAGAAGCAACTGATGTTAGATAGAGAAACACCAATACAATGCTAATAGATAGATAAACAGAATACACAAGACATGGCAAGACAAACTTCTCAGTACAGTAATCTAAGTGCACAATGAGTGGGAAGAGAAGTTACTGTTCCAAATATGTCTCCTGTTCGAATCTTGACGAAGCCTGCTTCGCTGATCGAGGCCTGCTTCGGTGGTCGAGGCCTGCTTCGCTGGTCGAAGCCTAGTTCGGAGTTGCTTGTCGAAGTCGAGCGAAGGTTAACGTTAATGTGCCGAAGGTTTGTTTGGTCTAGCCTAGTTCGTGTGTGGCAGAGAGCGAAGTATGCTTCGAAGCGAAGTATGAGTGTATCGAAGCTTGCTTCGAACAGTGTGCTTCGAAGCCTAGACGTCGAACATAAAGGTTCGAACAAGCTCACAGAAAAGCAACCTCCGAAAGATAGGCGAAGCCAAACACACGACAGCAAGAAGAAATCAAAGCCTACACTCAAACTTTCGAAGCTAGGTTGGTCAAGGTATGACAACCGAAGTTGAGACCTTCACTTCGAGGGTTAACTTCGAAAGACTTGCTCCGAACTTACACACTGTAACCTTCGAAAACGACAGCAAGAAGGAACTCACGTCGAGCGAAGTCTACTAGCTTCAGGAGCTAACTTCAAAGCCTGTCGAAGTATTGACTTCGAACAGCTCAAGACAGAGAACACCTTCGCAACGACTGTCGAAGTATGTTAAGCTGACAGACAGCACAAAACGTACTTTGAAGCTAGAAACACAGTATACGAAGTAAAGTCGAAGTTTAAGCGAAGCCCTCTAGGATGTCAGAACGAACCCTCCCTCATGGAGCTGAGGGGCTTCGAACAGAGAAGGGGCTTCTCCAGAAAACAGCCAGAAAAGTCACTTGATCCTGTCTACTTGATCAAAAAGCAACACAGTAAAACGCAAGGCTAGAGTACTAGTGTACTGTTGCTACAGTAAAGTAGTACTACTTGCAACCAGCAAGAACTAGTACTATTCTCGTGAAGAACAGAAACAACAGAGACTCAATTCTCATGAATAGAAGTTGTTGCGCGTCAATAAAGACCATAAAAACACTGCAAACCGAATGACAAGAGGAGGGAAGAGAATCTCATAGATTCATGAAGAACAAATGGAATGCAGGAATTAAAACTCAGGGAGCAAGAGCCTGGCGGCGCACACGCAGGAGAGAGTACGCAAGAGACAAAAATGACCCAATGGATTGAAAAGTGAATTCTAGAAGGGGTGAGCTAACCCTAGGGATTGGGGCCCTATTTATAGGCTGCCCAACAATAGGAATATTCCACCAGCCCCTTAGGGTTTTACAGACGCAGAAATAAAGGAAAAGACTAGACTCCCCTTAGGAATTTTTACAGACTCATCTGACTGACTGTGGGCCTAGAGATACAGCTGACTTATCCAGAAGCTAAGCTTTCGTAGCGACTACGGCTTCTCTTCTGGATAGTCGGATACAAGATCAACGGTTGTCAGTTTTGCGCCGAAACTAACAAAGCCTCCACCGACTTTGCACCAGGTACCTGGATTGGGCCGTCCTGACTCCGTAGCTCTCTCAGCCCAGCAATCACTCACCGCCCGTGTACCTGAGTCAATCCTGGTCAACAGCCCAGTGGGTCTTCTGCTTCTCCTAGCCCATGTACCCGGATTGGGCCAGCCTGACTTCGCGGCCTCCTCTGCCCGACAGTCACTTGCTGACCGTGTACCTGAGTCACACGCGGCCCATGAAACAGCAGATCTCCTCTCTTCTTCAGTCCTCTTTGACTATCGTTGACAATGACTCATCACATCTGGAGCCATGAGGCCCACGCTTTTCAGCATGGCTCCTCATCCAGGGATGTTGCGCTGTGATCCGGCCCTTCAACTGATGAAGACGATCAAAGAGCCTTGTCATTGCTCCCCCTCCTAGCTCCTTTCTTGGAGCGAAGGACCGGGCTTCAGACTTTGCTAGAGCCTTTGGCTCGAGCTAATCGCGAAGTCGGGGAGACTTACTTGGTGGCTATACTTGGGGAAGCCGAAGGGTCAGAGTTAGATGCAGCCTTGGAGTGGGCAGCAAACAGTTTACTCACATTGCTTTTTCCTTCGCAGCAAATAGTTTTAGCCCGAGCTGCAGCTGTTTCTAATGAGCGGGAATGCAATCGTCTTAAGGAGAAGATAACTGCCCTCCAAGGGAGTCTTGAAAGCTCCAAAATTCGAAGTTCCAGCTTGGACGATATGGTTGTAGCAGAAAGGAAAGCCATACTTGGTCTGGAAGCTGCTAACCAGAAGATCGAAGCTCAGCAAATCGTGCTCCGGTCTGAATTAGAAAGAATGTGAAGAGATAAAGCGGCCACAAGGGTCGAGCTGGTCAAGCTCTGGGAGGAGCAGGCGAGGTCAATGGAAGAGGCCATCAACTTGCTCGGTTAGAAGAACTCCTTCATTACGGAGGAAGCCATGCTATCTTATTTGCTAGACGAGCTATCTTCGTCAAGGGATATTTTGGCCGAAGACAAGGTGAAGTCCGAGAAAGTAGTTGTAGAGACCATGGATAACCTTCGGGGTGTATTGGAATACTTTGGTACTTCTTGGACATTACCTTCGACTGGCGACGTCCCCCTACTATGAAGGTTGAAGATGATCCAAGCAGCAGTGAAGATGATGAAGACAGCGGGTATTCGGTATGGAGAAATCTCCAACCATGTATCCGCTCTTGGAGTACTTCGCTACTACGAGGATCTTGGGCTATCGGTAGCACCAGACTCGGGGGAGGCTCCCATTACCTTCAATGACAACCGGCTCCTAAATCCTTCCGAGGACATGGCCGCAGCTTGGCAAGCCTTCCAAGCATCTTGGAGAGCCGAAGGTCGATCAGCTATCAAGGCTTGGATTGATGAAGGACTTCGCCAGAAGCAAGCATGGTCGCAAGCCTCAAACAGCCAGCCCCCACTAGACCTGAAGGTCTAGTTTTGCTTAGGGCTCCGAACATGTAAAAATTTATGATTTCATCTTTTATGTATGAAAAGACTTATTTGGAAATGTTTTTAGACTTTCCGACTTTTATGGATGATCTCGAAGTGCTAGAGGTCAACGAAGAGCTTCGCCAGCTATGGGCTACCTTCAAAACTTTAAGACCTCACAAACGCCGTCGATTCTCAATTCCTCGAGAAAGCTCCTGTGTAATTGCGCCCGAAATATGCAAAGATATATTATCTTACATTAAAGAGGAGGAAAAGAAGTTAACTTGGAAACTTCATCTTCTGAAGACGTTGAATGGTCCGAAGAAGAGAATACTGCTGAAGAACAAACAAAGAAAAACCCTATACAACTTCAAAGCTGGGAGAGAAGCCCCGAGCGACTTCGAACTTGGGCTGAACTCCAGCAGGAATAAAAAGATTTCCGAGCTTCGAAAGGAGGGAAAAAAGTTAAATGTAAAGTTATTAAAACTCCTAGCTCCGGAACTAGTCGCTCTAGCTTTAGTGGTAGTTCTAGGGATCGATGGGGTCTTCGTTTCCTTCTTGGTATAGATACAGACTTTTCATGATGTAATATAATATGTTCGAATGATAAAGATTAATGTTCCAAAATTGTCTCCGTACTTCCCAGCCGCTCTCTGGGTGTAATCCACTTTGAAATTCATCGAAGGTGGTCACGCACAACGAAAATAACTTAAACATTGATTAAAACCTCAAAAAATGTCTTCGACTACTTGGAGTCTGAAAACTAGTAACTTAGTACCTTTTGCTTGAATGTAGTCACTTCAGACTCTTTTTTCGGATACCTTAGTATCCAAAACAATTGGTCACTTTGGACTCCTTTTATAAACGTTCTAAGATATCATCTCAAAGTTTGTTTTGTTTGGCCTCCTTCGGCTCTTTTTGCGAATGTTATCAAACCAGTGGTTCGGAATTTTCATAATGGTCTTCTTGGACTCTTTTTACGGATGCTTTCAAGCCGGAGCTTGGAATTCGTATCATTTGGTCTCCTTGGACTCTTTTTACGTATGCTTTCAAGCCGGTGGCTTGGAATCCATTTTTCTGTTACTTTCCCACCTCATCGGAAGCTTCGAACCGGTGGTTCGAAGTACGCAAAATTGGTTCAAATGAATGACACTTCCCTCACAACCAACTTCTTCCTCCAGTGCGTCCACTAGAAGTATGAAGTGTTTGAGAGGTAGGCATTATCTGAACCATGAACTTTATTAATTCAGAAGGTGTTTACAGATGATTACAAGGAGCCCCTTATGCGAAATATCGCTTTAAGTGCTCCGCATGCCAAGCATTCTTTAGCTCTTCGCCTTCTAAATTAGCTAGTTTAAAAGTACCAGGCCATCCTGAACGAAGTATGCTTTATTCAAAGATGTAAAATCAATACACATGCGCCACTTCTCGGAGGAGTTCTTTCTAACGAAGACTGGGTTAGCTAACCACTCCGTATGAGCTACTTCTGTGATGATCCCAGCCTTCAGCAATTTTTCCACTTCTGCTTTAGCAAGGATGGCCCTCTCTACGGATAACTTCCGAAGTCCTTGTCGAAAAGGTAAAACCCTCGGGTTCACAAGCAAGCTATTCTTAATGATATCTCGACTGACTCCCAGAATATCTTCATCATACCAAGCAAAGACATCCAAATTTTCTTCAACTACCTTTCTAACAAAGTAGCGATTTCTAGAGGCAAATTTGCTGAACTGAAAAGAATAGTCTTTGCCGTATTTTACAATAACCTTCGTTATAATTTCTCTGTCGGGACTGGGTCTTGGGAAGGACTTCTTCGAAGGTTCACCTAGAGCATAGATATCCTCCGGATTGTCTTGTACATTGTTCACTTGTCTCGGGTCGAGACGGGGGCCATGACCATATTCTGCTCTTCACGTAGTGGCTTGATCTCTGAAGACATTGAGTACTCCCATTTGCGTGGGCATCTTCATACATAAATAGTTATGGTGTGCCATGGCTCCGAACTAATTTAACATGCCCCTTCTAAAGATAACATTATATGCATAAGGGGCATCTACAACATTGAAGATTACTTCCACCATCCTTGCCAAGAGCCCCTCTCCCAAAGCAATCTACAAACCTATCTAGTCGAAGGCTTCAAGAGGAGGTCCTGCGAAGCCTTGTAGGGGACGAGCTGCGGGGAGGAGATGTTTCTTGGAGATACAGAGCTGATCGAAGGCTTGAACAAAGATGATGTCCGCTGAACTCCCTCCGTCAATCAGCACTCTCCGGACTTTAGTCCCTGCTATATTAGCAGTAATAACAAGGTGATCTACATGTTGAAACTTTATGCCAGCTGCATCATCTACAGAGAAAGATATCGGCACATGGGACCACTCGAGCATGGTAGCTGCAAATGAAGAAGTCCAATATGGCCTACATCCCGGACATATTCTCTTCGCTGTCTCTTTGACATACTGCCGAGGGTCCCTCCTCTGGAAATGGGGAGGACTACTCTTTTGCCCCGATCTTGGACATCTTCTTGCTTTGGGGGTGGCATAATATTGTCCACCGAAGGTTGTCTTGCGGGGTCAAAGTTGTCTACACATGCCACAGTCTGCACAGGCTCTAAACGTGCCTCGGAAGAGACTCGGTTAGTACTGCCTCGACTAGAGGTCCTTTCAAGGTTCTCGCCTCTTAAAGCGAGTATAGACGTACAAGCATCAGTAGCGTGACTCTAATTTTGACCATGAACGTAGCAGAAAAAGTCCTGGGTTTTGCCAGCAGTCTTCCCTAGCGTACTCCAGCCACTGGCCTTGCTTCCCGAAGCTTGTGGATTTCTAGGGGCAAATTTTTGCGAAGGAGCGATATTCAGGACTTCAGAGCGAGGATGCTTTTGCCCCCGACGCCTGTCATGCTGGACATCGATGCTAGGCGCCTATGAAGGTGTTGAATTTTTCACTTCGAGCTTGACTTCTTGCAGGATTGACGGGATTGAAGCTGTTCTTCACAGCCATCCTTCTTCTGACCTAGCATATTCTTCAAAATAGGCTTCCAGCTGTGCTACAGAGGATATCTATTTCCGATGAAGTTTATTAAGGAGGCTCATATGGGTAACTCCCTCTTGGGCTGCATCAACCATGGACGAGGTAGACAGCCCCCATATTTGCAACTTTGTATGAGCGAAGCGCTTGAAAAATAGTCTCAAAGTTTCCCCAGGCAGCTGCCTCACCTGAAAAAGACTTCCCGTAGACATTGGGGGTACGAAGGTACCTTGAAAGTTACTTATAAACTTTCTCCTTAACTGCTCCTAGATTCTAATTGAACCCGGCTTCAAGGACCAGAACCAACGCAAAGCCACCCCTTTGAGAGCAAGGGGAAACACTTGGCCATGGTGTCTCGAACTCCTCCGCTGGCCTCAATTGCCAAAGCATACGAATGGGAGAACTCCCCCGGGTCCTCTTCTCCAGAGTACTTACAAAGCTTCGAAGTTTTAAACTTAGGGTCGAAGCACACTTTCTGTAACTCGGATGTAGCGGAGACTCGGTATCGAAGGAAGCGTTCTCTGGGGCTTCGGGAAAAAGAAGAGAATCATCGTCTTGAGGCACATCGAGAATGACCGGGGTGGCCTGAGAACGAAGCCTATCTGCGGCTTCTTGCCTCCACCTCGCCACTTCAGCTTGGAGACTGGCCATCTAGGTCACCATGTCGCCAAGACTGTCTTCATTTCTTCCGGAAGGATCTTCCGGGTATTGAGAAATGTACATGTTCATTCGAAGCACAGTCGGAGTTGGAGGAGGGACTCCGTCTGGCCGAAGCATAGATGGAGTTGGCGGATGAACTCCATATGCTTGAGGAAGGGAATTCCCTTGGGGGGTCTGAGGTGGAAGAACTACTGAAAATCCTTCGACCTCGACTATATTCGAAGATCTTGCTCCGGAGGTCAGAGGGGACCACCGAGTAGGACTACCACCTGAGCTCCGCTTAGGAGGCATGGTTCTAAGAAATTGATAGAGAACAAAGTTTTTTGGACTAGGTTCCCCACGGATGGCGCCAACTGTTGGCGTAAAAGATTACGCTAACAGGTTTTCGGAGATTAAGAACTAACAAATGAAGTGTTTGTGAAGTGAACTATTTCAAGCCTCCGAATTGGATAATAGCTCGAAGCAGTTCGATGTTGTGTATTGAATAACTGAGTATTCGATCATCATTACAGGGTGAGAAGGGGGTATTTATAGGTAAAAATCTTAAGGAAAAGACCTTTTTACCACTCTATTACAACCAACATAGTGGAAACTATTCGGTACCCCTAATAGGGTTAAAATGGTAAGAGACTAATCTAATCAGAAAGAAGATAAGTCTTCCATTCTCGTTGGCAGATAAGCTCTCTAAAGATTCAACCTTCAAAGTCATACTCTGAACAGAAGTCTTCATGGATTCTTCGAGGTTGATCATGTACTAAACCGGAGTTAATACTGGAACTTTGGTTTAGTAGATTGGCTTTGTATTATTACTGTAGAGACCCTGAGGATGAAATATTTTCCCCCAACAGCCTTGGTGTAGGTGTAACCTACTCCAAACCCATCCTGCCTCTTGAACTACTGGATCATCATGCCGAGCTGTGGCTCTATGGCACTCACCCAACTCTGGATCTGACGGAGGTAAGAGTTCTCGTTCTGAGCATTAGCTAGCTCCTCTCTCAAGGAAGCTAGCACCTCCACTTGAGACAAGCAGATCTCACACTCTCTATCAACTTGGACATACTTCTCAGCTTTCAGCTTGATTAGTTCCAATCTCAGGGACAAGCAGTTCTCAAAAACAGTGGGTGGAACTGACAATGTCTCAAGCTCAAGCTTAGTCTGCTCCGGCTCAGCTCTGACTCTCTCTAACTCACCCAATTTCTCATCTCCCTTTGCTCTTAGCTTAGCTAGATCAGATAAGTGGGATGAGCAGTCACTATAGGGCACGATGATAGTGGCATGAGCATCTTTTAGCTCCAGCTGAGCGCTCTCAAGCTCAGTGGCAAAAGTGTCTCTCTCATCTACCCTCTTTGTGTACAAGGACTTCAGAGCATTAGGTCACACAACAACACCTCGAAGTTAGGGCACTCACTGTTATCACCCAAGCAAGGGAAAGAAGAAAGACTCTCAATCTTCCCATTCGCCATGGCAAGCTCACTCTCAAGCTCATCTATCCTTTTCATAGCCCCTCTAAGAAGTTTCTCCAGATATCTTAACTCCTGACGGTTCTGTTCAAGTAATTCAATGACTTCTTGTTCATAGGAAGATACCTTTTCATCATCATCATCTGAGTTGTCGTGGGAGCCCTTGTCTTCCTTATCCCCAAGAGCCATCGAGCAGACGCTCTTGCGGGATCTTCAGTTGTGGTATGAGCGACTCTTCAGCTTGTCTCCGACGGACATGAAGTTTAGGCCCACTGGATCATCCTTGTACTTCCCCTTCTTGATCATGATCTCCTCATCGCTTGAGCTTGATGAAGAGGAAGAAGACGATGATCTCTTGGAGAAGCTTCTCTCCATCTCTACGAAGAAGGCCTTGTCTCACTTCTTGTTCTCACGCCTGTAGTCCTTCAGGGCCTTTCAAAAGAACCTCGCTTGGGCTTGCCCTTTGTGAAGGTGGAGTTGTCGTGATTGTTGGAGTCATAGGAGCCACCGCTAGTGCCCTTCTTGTGTGTGTTCCGCTTGGGGTAGTCGGCGATGAAATGACTTGGATCACCACACTCAAAGCAACCATATTTTGTGCCATGTCGTTTGAACATTTTTTATCATAGACACGACGAATACGGCTATTGAACAGACAAAGGTCATCATCCCCTAGCAAATCCAATCGGTCTTTAGTGATAGACATCATAGATGACAAAGCCTAGCTCAAAGCAACAGGATAAGCAGAAGGTGTCGCAAGGGCCAAGGTTTTTGAGCTACAACCAGTGAGATTTGATCTCAACTGGATATCAACCTCTGAGGCCTTGACCTTACTTAAAAGCTCTGCGACAATCAAGGTATCATAGGAAGCGCTCTCAACAATAGAGGATACCTTGATCTCCCAGATCTTTGGGTCCTAGGTATGAAGAACCTTGAGTGCCTGTTCATTAACTAAGACCAGATGATCATGATCGGCCTTGTTGGGCCGAAGCTTGTTAATGATCGACTAAAAACGACCAAATAAAGCTTCAATAGTTTCGCCCGGCTTCTGTGAGAAATTTTCATACACACGCTGGTAGGTCTGATAGAGACTGGCCTTGACCTGAGCTATCCCCTCATGGTGTGCCCGGAGGGTAGCCTAGATCTCTTGAGCAGTGTCGAGATGACTAACGCGCTCAAACTCACTAGGACCTAAACCAGAAAACAGTATGTTCACTGCCTTGTTATTCAGGTCATGCAGAGCAACTATCTCAGGAGTAGTCTGCTCTGCAGCCGGAAACACAGTGAATGTGGCGTGAACAGACATGTCACATGTAGGGGGGAAAATACTTCATCCCCAGGATCTTCAAGATTACGAGACAAAGACAACTCATAAAGTTCCAAGTCAAAGACTTGTCTCCGAACTGACGAAGGGTTAAAGCCGAAGTGTCCATCTAGACTTCAGTCCAAAGATACACTACCGTAGTGGAAAACAACCAGAAGGATGGGACGTCTACCTTATCTACCTCCTTCGAACATATTTTACCACTTTAGCCCTATTCGGGGTGCCGAATAGTTTCTACTATGTCGGTTGTAATTGAGGGGTAAAAAGGTCTTTTTCGTAGAGTTTTTACCTATAAATACCCCCTTCTCATCCTGTAATGAGCATCGAATATTCAGATATTCAATACACAACTTCGAACAATTCCGAGCTATTATCCAATACGGAGGCTTGAGATAGTCCACTTTCACAAACACTTCGTTTGTTACTTCTTAATGTTAGAGAACCTTTTAGCGTAATCTATTGTGCCAACACTTGGCACCATCCGTGGGGAACTTACTTCTAAAAGCTAGTTCTCTACCACTGCTTGCATTTCGAAGAGCGCTTGCGGAGGGAGTTTCGGAGTCTCAAGATTCCGCGCACCCTTCGGTAAGAGGCTTCAAAGTGCAGTTCGAAGGCCTTTTCCTCGCCTTCCTCAATTGTTCGAAGCCTCTGGTCTTCGGACCTTAACTTCATCAGTCATGCCTCCCAAGCAGAGCCTAGCCACCGATCTTCCCCGAAGGTCCCATCGCACCCATGGTGCAGGACCCTCGGTCATTCCACAAACTCCAGAAGTGGCCATTAGACCTTGAGCAGCTAGAGTCCCACGGGTAGCTCCTTTAGTACTTCGAATAGATTATGGCAGTTCCCAAGACTCGGAGGACCCCTCCGGAAGAAGCGAAGACCTTCCTGAGGATGTGGCTGCCCAGGTAGCACAACTTCAGGAGGAAGTAGCAACACAGAAGCAGGAGGCTGCGGACAGGCATCGTCCTCAAGCCATTCCTCCTACTCTAGAAGTGCATCAAGATGGCGACCCTGATGATTATCCCGAAGCTCCTCAAGTCCGAGAGGATGTAGAGAATGCATCCTTCGACAATGAATCCCCACTGCATCTGGACCTGCAGAAGGTGCCCTTTGATCCCAGGTTCAAAGCCTCAAAGTTGCACAAGTACTCCGAAGGATCCGACCCAAGAGAATTCTCTCGTTCTTATGCCCTTGCGATAGAAGCCAACGGAGGGGTTCGAAATACAATGGCAAAATGTTCCCCCTCGTGCCGGAAGGTGTGGCCCTTCATTGGTTCTTGTCTCTAAAGCCAGGATCAATCAGGTCATGGGAACAGCTGAAAAAGATGTTTGTGGGTAATTTCCAGGGGACGTTCGTAGCCCCGATGTCTACTAGAAGCCTTTTCCTAGTGAAGCAGCAAGCAGGAGAGACCCTTTGGGAATACTTCACATGCTTCGCCCACACCAAGTGTCAAATAAAAGGCTTGTCTACGTCTTCGGTGGTGGACGCGACACGCGAAGGGGTGTTGAATCCAGACCTCCTCAGCAAACTTCACGGAAGCCAGTGTCTTCCATAGCACAGCGAATGGCATACTTCGAATAGTATGCCAAGGCAGAAGAAGGCTGCCTCTGAAGAACTGTGGTGCCTGCACCAGCCCCCCTTCGAGAAGTGAAGCTGGAGCCAGAAGTCCTGATTCCTCCGCAAGCCCCCTTCGATAATCGCCGTAATGATCATAGAAGGGGAAAAAGCACTTACGCTCCGAGGTATTAAATATTGCCCCCTCCACCCTGAAGATGCCTTTCAACTATCAACAGGCAAAAGTTAACAAGGCTAGTACCTCGAAGCTAGAAGAAAAACCAGCTGGTTGGCCCCCGATTCTCTTTTGTTGCGTGCATGGTGAAAACAAAAGCCATGACACAAAAAACTACAAGTCTATATTGGCCCTTCGAGGTGAGTACATAGGGAGAAATTCAGGGCGAGGTACTACAGATCGGGCCCCTCCAACAACACAATTGGAGCCTGTACAAGCTGTGGGCCGGCCGGCAATCCTGAAGCACTGATGCATCTCCCGGTGGCCAACATTATGCCACCACCAAAGCAAGAGGACTCCCAAGATCGCGGCAAGCGAGTGGTCCTAACCATCTCCTGAGGGGGGACCCTTGGTAATATGTCAAAGCGGCAGCGAAGGGACTATGTTCACGAAGTAGGGCATATAGGGACTTCGAATTCGATGGCAGAAATGCCCGAGTGGTCCCATGTACCTATTTCTTTTTCTGTCCATGACGCTGTAGGGGTGAAATTCTCCCATGCTAACCCTCTTGTCGTTTCAGCTGACATAGCAGGGGTTGAAGTCCGAAGGAAATTATTGGATGGTGGAAGCTCCACAGATATTCCTCGAAGACATCTTCTTCTGGCAGCCCGCCCACTTCAAGGATTCGCAGGTCCTCCACTTGATGCCCTCGACCAGATAGGCCTCGAGGTTGCCTTCGGAGAGGGGCCCCTGTCTAGGGTTGAGGAAGTCATCTTCGATGTCATCGACGCCCCATACGCCTACAATGCAATTTTCGGAAGGCGAATGCTGAACCAATTCGGAGCTATGGCACATCATAACTATCTATGTCTCAAGGTGCCCACGCAAGGTGGTGTTCTTACTGTTTCAGGAGACCAAGTTGTGGCTCAGAGAGCAGAGTATGGCCATGGTCCACCTCTGGACCCTCTGGGCCCTTCCCTAAAGCCTAGCCCAGAAGGTGATGTGATCACAAAGAAGGCAAAGAATATCCAATCCAATTTGGCAAGGGGCTAACTTCGGAAATATCTACTTCATTGAAGGAAGTAGTTAGAGAAAATTTAGATATCTTCGCCTGGTCCGACGAAGATATCCCTGGAGTTGACTAGAGCATTATTGAGGATAGTTTACTCATCAACCCTAAGGCTAGGCCAATTCGCCAAGGGCTCCATAAATTGTCAACTGAAAGGGCAGAACTTGCCAAAGCGGAGGTAGAAAAAATGCTAAGAGATGGAATCATCATGGAAGTAGCTCACACGGAGTGGTTGGCTAACCCCGTCTTTGTCAAGAAAAATGGCTCTGGTAGGTGGCGCATGTGCATCGATTTTACTTTTATCCACAAAGCATGCCCCCGAGACCCCTACCCTATGCCCTGTATCGATCAACTTGTGGATTCTACGACTAGCTCCAAACTTCTAAGCTTGTTGGATGCATACTCCAGTTACCATCAAGTTTTGCTAAAGCGTGAAGATGAAGCCAGGACGAGTTTCATAACTCCTTCCGGAGTATTTTGTTATGTCCGAATGAATATTGGCCCGCGGAATGCCGGGGCTACTTTTTCACGTCTTATTGCTAAGGCTCTGGGTCACTAGATAGGTCGAAATGTCGAATCCTATATGGATGACATTGTAATAAATAGTGTTGTAAAGCACCATCATAGTCTAGACCTAGCAGAAACTTTTCGCCTCAACCCTGAAAAATGTATATTCTGGGCACAAATAGGAAAATTGCTAGGGTACTTAGTTTCGAGTAGAGGAATCGAAGCTAGCCCGACGCAGATAGGTGAACTGCAAAGAATGGCTCCACCAGAAAATTGGAAGCAAGTCTAGAAGCTGATAGGATGACTCGCAGCCCTTAGCAGATTCCTAGCGAGATCAGCAGAGTGAAGCCTCCCAATATTCAAAGCCCTAAAGGGGTCCGAAAGTTTCTAATGGATGCCAGAGTTCCAGAAAAGCTTCGATGATATTAAAGACTAACTCGGAAATTTATCAACGCTTAGAGCAGCTCCAAAAGTCTCTCTATCTCACTCTCCAAGCCAAAATTTAGCCAACCAAATGAAAAAATACACTTCAAAAGAGTGGCCAACTGGATGGCCAAGCCATCCGGCTGGCCAAATTGAGCTCCGGGCTGGCCAAATTTGGCCAGCCGAACCGGCTGGCTATTTTGTTGCATGCTGTGACGCAGGAAGGAAACGGCGAGGGAAAACACCAAAGAAAGAAAGAAAAAAAGAAAAAGGAGAGAAAAAGGAAAAAAGAAAACGAAGAGAAATAAAAATGAATAAAGAGAAAAATATATTTTTAATTTTTTTCTAAAATTTGAAAATTTTATAATTTGTAGATTTCTAAGGTTGGAAATTGGGATTTAAAAAGAAATCACAAATTTTAAAATATGTTAGGATTTTAATAGTGAGGAGTAATTTTTTAGAGAGTCGAAAATAGAGAGTCTGTTGGATTGTGCAATAGATATGGAGATGAATCTTTTTAGAGAGTTGGCTAAACAGGTAAATTGGAGAGTCAAAACTGGAAAGGCTTTTGGAGATGCTCTTACTGTGCCTCTCTCAGAAGAAACTCTCCTTTTTTATCTTGCAGCAACGGGCTCCGCAGTAAGTGTCGTGCTAGTCAGGGAAACATAGCTCAAGGGAAAACTAGTGCAGAACCCAGTATACTTCATTTTAGAAGCTTTGTCCCGAGCAAAGACAAGATACATCGAGCTCGCGAAATTTGTTTATGCTTTCATAATGGCCCCGTGGAAGTTAAGGCATTATTTCTTAGCACATAATCTAATAGTCCCTACCTCGTATCCCCTTGGTGATATGCTTCAGAGCAAAGAATCCACCGGTAGGATTGGGAAATGGGCTGTCGAGCTAGCCCCCTTTAGTATTTTCTTCACTGCAAGAATAGCTATAAAATCTCAGGTTATAGCTGACTTTGTGGCCAAATGGACTCCGTCCGCAGTTTGGGCTCCGGAAAAAACCTCCAAAGGGCTATGGACAAGTTTTTCTAACGGAGCCTATCAAGCATCTGGTGCTGTAGCTAGAGCTGTAATAATATCACCATTAAGACAGAAAGCCATGTATTCTGCTAGGCTCAACTTTAAGTCCACTAACAATATTGTAGAATACGAAGGAATCCTGCTAGGCCTCCGAAAAGCGAAAGCACTTGGAGCGACAAGAATTATAATAAAAACAGATTCCCAAGTCACCGCATTGCATGTTGACAAGAGCTTCCAAGCCAGGAATCCACATCTTGCAAAGTATTTAGAAGAAATCCGCAAGACAGATGCATTATTTAAAGGAATTTCTATCCGAAGTATCCCTCGAGTGGATAATCAACTTGCATATATTCTTGTGAAGGCTGCAGCCGGAGCATTGGATGTCCCGGAGGGCGCTTTTTATGAAGAACTTGTTAAACCTTCGGTGCATCAACTAACCTTTGTAGAGGTCCTTTGCATTCCAGTCACTGATTGGCAGACCCCAATTTTGGATATTTTGCAAAACAGTACAACTTAGCTAGAAGGGCCAGATTTCCGAAGGCTCCAAGCAAGGGCTCAAAATTATGAACTTGTCGACGGAATTCTTTATAAAGCCGGAGTCTGTTCTCCCCTACTCCGATGCATCTCACAACCCGAACGACAAGATATACTTCAGGAGATTCACGAAGGCCTGTGCGGTATCCATCTAGCCCCCGTGCTTTAGCAGGAAAAACACTTCGCCCGGGGCTTTATTGGCCAACAATTGTAAGAGATGTGGAAGCATTGGTTCGAACCTACCAAGGGTGCCACTGGATGGGTAGGCGGATCCATCGTCCACCGACACCCCTTCAAGTTATTACTCCGGTATGGCCAATGGCGCCATGTGGAATGGATCTCATTGGCCCTTTTCCAATGGCAAAAGGCAGCTTGAAGTTTGCGGTGTTAGCAATTGAATACTTTTCTAAATGGGTCGAAGCTGAACCCCTAACTGCTATCACTTCAAAAAATGTGCAAAAAATATTTTGGCAAAATATCATTTGCAGGTTCGGAGTGCCTATAGAATTAATGGTTGATAATGGCACTCAATTTGAAGTCGAACCCTCTAAGGAGTTTTGCAAAGGCTTAGGCATCAAGTTATGCTTCACAGCTATTCACCACCCCTAATCCAACGGAGCCGTCGAGCAGGCAAATGGAAATATTTTCTCTGGTTTGAATCGAAGGATTGTTGGGTTGTCAAAGGGGTTGTGGACCGAAGAGCTTCCTATGACTTTATGGTCCATTCAGACCACTCAAGCTAGGTCCACAGGTTTCACCCCATTCAGACCATTATTCGGAGATGAGGCCATGACTCCCACCGAGCTTAAATGTGGATCCCTTCGCATAACGGAGCCTAAAGATGATAATGAAAGGAACACTTCATTGGACTTGTAAGAAGAAACAATGCTTCGAGCTATCACCAATCTGATGAAGTACCAAGACCAAATGAAGGCATGGTATGACCCGAAGATAAAAGTGAATGAACTTAGGCAGGTTACCTGCTATTGCGAAGTGTAATTGCTCCGGGGAAGCTAGGAAACAAATGGGAAGGACCATATATTATCCTATGCTTAGGACGCCCTAGATCTTTTAAATTAGCTAATTTAGAAGGGAAGAGTTAAAACATGCATGGCATGCAGAGCACCTTAAGCGTTATTACGCTTAGGGGCTCCTTGTAATCGATTTTAAAGTACCTTTCTAATATAAATAAAGATGGATGTTCGAATTATGCTTACTCTTAAAATATTCCTTACCCTTGGTGGACGCATCAGGGGAACGGAGATGCTTGCGGAGGTAAGCATCTTTCATCGGAACCCAGTAAATGCCTTTGAACCATCGGTTCAAGGATTCCGTAAAAGAGCTGAAGGTGGCCAAAGCCTATGGATTCCAGGCTCCAGCTTGTTAGGATCCGTAGAAGAGTCTAAGGACTTTAAAAGAACAGATTTCCGGCCCTACGGGTTCGAAGCATCTATAAAAGAGACAAAGGTGGCCAAAGCCTACGGATTCCAGACTCCGGCTTGTTAGGATCCGTAGAAGAGTCTAAGGACTTTAAAAGAACAAATTTCTAGCCCTATGGGTTCGAAGCATCTATAAAAGAGACGAAGGTGGCCAAAGCCTATGGATTCCAGGCTTTGGCTTGTTAGGATCCGTAGAAGAGTCTAAGGACTTTAAGAGAACATATTTCTGGCCCTACGGGTTCGAAGCATCTGTAAAAGAGTCATAGTTGACCAAGCAATAAGGTTTCAAGGCTCCGGCCAAATGAAACACTTCTTAAGTCCTAAAGTGACTATTATCGGAGATTACAAGTATAAACTTAGTTCCAAAATTTATAAACATCACAGTATGAACACACAGTTCGAAGAACTCTCCGAAAGAGCTAAAGCCATGGTTACTGTTGTAGCAATTGCGTTCGCTATAGCACATGTTTTGTATGTGTGTATATGGGGTGTAAGATGAACCTCGAAGGGTTCCCTAAGAGGGAGAAAGGATTTATACTGGTTTAGGCCTCCCCTAGGGGATAATAGCCCTACGTCCAGTTTGTGGTCGATTTGGCGTGGTACGCCTTGGTGTAGAGAAATGAACTCCAGGGTCTCATGGCCCCTCCAGGAGGTGTACTGTTACGAGGGCTTACCCCTGCTTTTATAGGCACACAGGCCTTAAGGAAAGGACCAAAATGCCCTCTATAAGCCCTAGGCTCACTGGGGTAAAAAAGGGAAAAGGAGCTAGCTATTGTACAAAAGTGCTTTACAGCTTTAGAGACATTTAAGACAATGTCATACTTTGACCAGCTAAATGACATATCAGGGGTGGAGGGGCCCCCGGTATGTCCTATACACTTAGATATTTCTTGAGCTTCGGAGTAGGGGCCGGAGCTCTTCTAGCGGAGGCTGTAAAGAAGACTTCGAAGTACACTCCGAAGGGGGGCTTCGAAGCATGCTCCGAGCAAGGCTCCAAACTGGTCTCCGAACTGGGGTCTCGGAGACTTGGCTTTGAATTGGCCGGACAGGTTCCGAAGGCTAGCTCTGAGGAGCTCCGAAGGGGGGCTCGAAGGCCACCCCCGGGCAGGGTCCGAAGGATAACCCCGAGCAAGGCTCGGAGGTTAACCCTGAACCAGGCCCGGAGGCTGATTTCGAGGCCAGCCCGAGACTTAGCTTGTGGCGTCCTTCAGGGAATCTTGAGGGCTTTGCTCCAGATGGCTCCAAGGGACCTCGCTACAGAGGGCCTCGACGGGGCCCGGGGGCTTCACCCTAACAAGCTCTGGAATGAACCTTGAGACTTGGGAACAGTTTCTTGGGGAGGATATAGGCTTCGACAGTGTTGGGCTCCGGGCCAAAGGCTATCGGAGGCTGACATCATTTGGCCCCTGCCCAAGGGAAACCTATTCCCCCAACAGTAGCCCCTTGCGTGCAGGCCTTCGGGACGAAGGGGTGTGCGCGCCCTTTGGACAAATGACCTCAAAATTACAACTTCGGAGAAAACATGCCTTCGGAGCTTGGACCGAAGGTGACATTGAAAACAACAGGTAATAACTGCCTGCGCCAGCTGTCAGAACGACCTCAGGGAGCTCAAACGGCTCCGCAACGGCTAGAAAATTTAACGTTACCCTGCGCTGGGCTGCTTCGCCTTCGCTGGAGGCCCACCCGGCAGTGGGTTCGGCCCACGACCGTCGGAATTCTTACCGCCTATAAATAGGGGTTTACCGCGTGCGGCTCCGGCATGCTCTCATTTGCTTCCTTCTCATTGCCTTACAACCTTCGCTCTCTTCTCCTCCTTGGCTTCATGCGGAGCGCCCTTCGCTAGCTTTAGCCCCTCGCGCCGAAGCCCCACCAAAATGCCGAAGAAGGTGGCTTCGAAGTACTTGTCCTTGGGCCCGAGCTCGAGCTCTGCCCAACTGGAGGCAGCAGCGGCTGCGGCAGCGAAGCCTGCACCTAGGCGACTGGGGCCGAGGGACCTTCGGACACCCTCTGACAAGTTCGAGCAGATGCTGGAGATGAGGGCTTCGATCTCTACGGAGGAGTCCGTCCGGAGGGCCTGCGAAGGGAGGATTGCGGCGAAGATCCAGCTAAGAGTCCCGGAGAAGTCAGAGGCCGTGCCAAGGCCTCGGGATGATGAAGTGGTCGTGTTTGAAGCATTCTTCGAAGTCGGCCTGCTGCCAGCAGTCAGGATGCTGAGCGAAGTCTTGAGGGCTTACAACCTCGAGCTTCCTCAACTCTCGCCCAAAGCCGTGGCGAGGCTTGCTGTCTTTGAATGGGCCATGAGGGCCGAAGGTTGCGAGGGCCGCGCGGACGTCTTCGTCGCCCTCCATGACGCCAATTTCTAGCCGAAGCCCAGGGAGGGCTTAGACCGCGTCAAGAGGGCGTTGGCCTTCGGCAACGCTAACTTCCAGCTCCGGAGAGAGTTCCAAGATGCCTTCCCGGTGAGGGCTGTCAACAACAAGTGGTACTCGAAGTGGGATCAAGAGTGGTTTTACGCCTCCGTCGGCGCGAACTCTCCCCTTCGGAGTACAAATGCCTTTATCTTGTATCGACGCGAAGGGGTGGTGAAGACAAGCCAGGACACCCTCCGCTCGAGGATCTCGCTACTTCGGAGGGTAGCGGCGAAGATGATTATAACGGACCTCGCAGAGGAATTCATCACCCTCCGACTCAGCCCCCTCATGTGCTCTTGGCCAGAGGGGCTCTTCCAAGCTTCGGGCCGAGGGGGACTGAGCGAGTTGGCCTCCAAACGCCTTTGTAAGGCTTCACAATCTTTGTACTTTCATACTTCATGAAACTTCATTTCTGACTTGAACTTTTATGAAGCCCATCTTGAAGTGAGGACTCCAGAGGAGGCCATTGTGGCGGCGGAGCACGTCGTTGGGACCCCGACACCGGAGGAGCAGGCCCAGCGCCTTGCTTTGGTGGGGTCCTGGGAGCACTGGAACAGGGTATGGACCATGCTTGGCTTCGAGGTGCTCCCTGCCCTGCCGGACTTCTCCCACCTCACAACTTCGACAGTTGTAGCCAAGAGGAAGAGAGGGGACGATGACGATCCTGAGACTTCGAGGGCCCGGCCGGAGGTCCCCACGACCGAGGTCCCTACCGCGGAGGAGGCAGCGCCGGAGCCCACAAGCCCTCCGGCTACCAAGAAGGCAGCGAAGCCCCCGGCGGTGACGACTTCGGCGGCGGAGGCCGACGCGGTCACTCCAGCCGCCAAGAAGGCCACGGAGGCTTCGACAGCGACAACTTTGGGTGCGAAGGCCGACACGCCAGCTTCGCAGCGAAGGGACTGGGGGGCACACATAGCCCCTCCTTCCTTCGAAGAAATCTCCGACGAAGGTAAACCCATTTAACATGCTTCTCTTCAATATGCAGATCTTGACTTGGTCTTTTGCAGAGGAGGATGCCGATGCGAGGACCACCGTGGCGAAGTCAGTAGACGAAGCCGGATCGAAGTCCGCCATGGCGAAGCCAACAGAGGCTTCGGGCAGCAGTGGCAGCAGCAGCGGCAGTGGCAGCGATTCAAAGTCCGAAAGCCCTTCGTCTGAAGAAGACGGGGGTAGCGACCGCGACGAAGGGGATTCTCAAAGTGACGAGGAGGTCGACGTGGTGGGCCTAAGCCCTGCATTGCCGAAGCTTGCGCAGGTGGCCGCGGCGGAGGAGATGGTCCATCCCTTTCGGCCGAAGGGTGCCGTGACGGAGGTAGCGATCAACAGCTTCTACGAGGCTTGTGCAGCTGCGGAGGCAGGGGACTTGGTGGCTCAACTCAGCCACTCGAACCCCACGGAGCTCTTCATCAGTGCGAACGAAGCCCTCGTGCGGGTGAGCGAAGCCCTTCACGGCTTTCGAATTATACTCTAGTCTTCGATCAATACTTATGATTTCTTGAATTCCTGCAGGCCTTCGCACTGAACGCAGCGGCTTCGACTTCTGCAGACTGGCGGATGATGCACCTGGCAGAGGAGAAGGAGGCCCTCCTACGCGAAGTATCGGTGGAAGCCGAGAAGCGAAGGCGAGCGGAAGCTTCGGCCGACGCGGCGAGGGTCGAGGCTAAGACGGCGAGGGCTGAGGCCGGACAAGGCTAAGGAAGCCTTGGCCTCGGAGATGGATCGGCTCCGCGTGGAGCTCAAGGCTTCGAAGGACGCAGAAGCCTAGCAGGCGAAGGAGAACTCTTCACTCCGCCGACGGGCTCAGAAGCTTGAAGACTTCGTCGTGGACAACCTTGGCGAAGCCACCCAGAGCCTGACCGAAGTCCTTGAGCAAATAGGGACCGAATGCCAGGCTCTGGACTTTGGCGACCAGGACCCAATTGGGGACCGCGTCGACTTCTTGAAGACGGTGGCTTCGATGGCGGAGCTATCACTGAAGGGCTTCGCCCTTATGGCCGGCCGAGTCGCGGGCCAAGGGGTGTTGTAGATGCTTCATGACGCGGGGTGCAACCACCTCCAAGCAGCAATCTCCGTGACCCCGGTGGCCTTCGGGAGCCAGCACTTGGTGACGCCTCTGGCAGACGTCCGCGGAGCCTAGCAGCGGCTGCAGGAGCCTTGGAAGGAACAAGGCTGCGAAGCAGTCCTCGACCTCCAGAAGGCCCTCCGCCTTCACCGAGCCAAAGCACCTGGTGCGCCTTACCGGCCTTCGACATAGCTGCAGGCTTCTTGTAATACATAGCTGCAGGCTTGTAAAAACTTATCAGCTTATTAATATGAATGCGGGGGTTTTTTATACCTGCCCAGGCTCAGCCTCCGAATGTTGACTTCGAAGTGCTTGAGGACTCCGAAGAACTTCAACAGTTGTGGGCAGTCCTCGAAGTAGCTAGGTCCGAAGGCCCTCCTCGGTTTAAGCTTCCGAGGGGGCCTAACGGCGAAGCCATCCCCGAAATAGCTTAGGATCTGCTAGCTATTGTGAAGACGGAGTCCCTTCAGAGTTCTTCGTTTTTCCTTCGCGAACGGCCTTAGCAGGTGACGAAGCTTTAGACTTCTCTGCCTTCGACACGGCACCGCCTGCCTCGCTAACTCAGAGCGACCTGCAAAGTGGATGACGAGGTCTACGGGTTTCGGAGCCTGGACGAGCCAGGCGTGGGAGAGCAGGCTCCGACGAGGCTTCGTCCAGCCGAGGGGGCCCTAGCCGAAAGAAAGGCAAGCGAGGGTTAGGGCCTCGCACTCGATTTTTTTAGGCTTAGATACAGACTACTCGTAGTTTTGTTTTCGAAGTATATTTGTAACACACTTCTCAATTATCATTCAATACATGGAATTTATTTCATTTGCATACTTCGTCTACATGCTTCGTACTGTTTGATGGCTTCGAACGTTTTAGCTTGTCACGCTCGTACCGCGTATTATAACCGCACACCTCACATACATGCTTCCCCCTTTGCTCGTGGCAGCTAGGGACTTAGTCGTTGCTGGTGCGGGCAATAAAAAATGCGAAGGGGTGCGCCTTTTGGCGGCTTCGGATGTTTGGAATACTTGAGTGAAGGCCTCTTTTGGGCTTCGAACGCGTTAATTTGGTGCGAAGCAAGGCTTCAACACAACCAAATTAAGCGAAGCATGCTTCAGCATGTTGGAATTTGAATGATGTGCGTGAGCAAGGCTCCAAAACAAACTTAGATTTTAGGCGAAGCTTGGCTTCGACAAGCTTAGGCGTGTATTAGATTTTGACACGCGAAGCAAGGCTTCGGAGCGTGTTTGAATAGCGAAGCAAGGCTTCTGAGCTTGATCCTGTACTAGAAAATGGATATTTGGTGTGGATTCACCGAACCTGTGATAAGTTGAGCCACCTTCGACTCTAAGCCACCTTCGACTCGGGGTCGCCTTCGACCCTAGGCCACCTTCGACCCAGGGATGCATCAGGCCAGAGCTTGGAATCTCGGACTTGCCGAGCCGTCGCCCGGAAGTCTCAAAGCTCACTGCTACGGGCCCGGAGGCACTGTATAGCTTTCGGAGGAGTGCTCCGGATTTTGTAAAGCGAAGCAAGGCTTCGAATTTTAAATACGGTGAAGCAAGGCTTCGGGTTTTTGATAAGGCGAAGCAAGGCTTCGAGTTTTTCCAATAAGATGGGGCAGAAATTTGCTTTAAAGGCGAAGCGAGGCTTCGAATTCAAGGCGAAGGGGGCTTCAAATATATACCAAAGTGATTGCAAAATTGTACATCGAAGTGGTACTTCGGATAGTGGACATACCTCGTAAAGCGGCCGAAGGTTGGCCTCGTAGCCCCTGGGGCTTCGACGGCCTTCGACGCGTGAAGCAGAGCCCCTTGCTGAAGGGTGAGCTCCGGTATGGGAAGGCGAAGATGGCCTTCGAGCTGCACCCGAAGCTCCCCCCTCAAGCGTACTTCGAGTTGTAGGCAGTGGCAGGGAACTTAGCTTTTAGGACTAAGATCCCCACGGACGACGCCAACTGTTGTAGCAATTGCGTTAGCTACAGCACAGGTTTTGTATGTGTGTATATGGGGTGTAAGATGAACCTCGAAGGGTTCCCTCAGAGGGAGAAAGGATTTATACTGGTTCGGACCTCCCCTAGGGGATAATAGCCCTACGTCCAGTTTGTGGTGGATTTGGCGTGGTACGCCTTGTTGTAGAGAAATGAACTCCAGGGTCTCATGGCCCCTCCAGGAGGTGTCCTGTTATGAGGGATTGGCCCTGCTTTTATAGGCATGCAGGCCTTAAGGAAAGGACCAAAATGTCCTCTATAAGCCCTAGGCTAACAGGGGTAAAAAGGGAAAAGGAGCTAGCTACTGTACAAAAGTGCTTTATAGCTTTACAGATGTATCAGACAATGTCATACTTTGACTAGCTAAACTACATACCAGGGGTGGAGGGGCCCCCGGTATGGCCTATGCACTTAGATATTTCTTGAGCTTCGGAGTAGGGGCCGGAGCTCTTCTGGCGGAGGCTGTGAAGAAGACTTCGAAGTACACTCCGAAGGGGGGCTTCGAAGCATGCTCCGAGCGAGGCTCCGAACTGGGCTCCGAACTAGGGTCTCGGAGACTTGGCTTTGAACTAGCCGGACAGGTTCCGAAGGCTAGCTCTGAGGAGCTCCGAAGGGGGGCTCGAAGGCCACCCCCGGGCCGGGTCCGAAGGTTAACCCCGAGCAAGGCTCGGAGATTAACCCTGAACCAGGCTTGGAGGCTGATTTCGAGGCCAGCCCGAGACTTAGCTTCTGGCGGCCTTCAGGGAATCTTGAGGGCTTTGCTCCGGAGGGTCCAAGGGACCTCACTCTGGAGGGCCTCGATGGGGCCCGGGGGCTTCGCCCTAACAAGCTCCGGAATGAACCTTTAGACTTGGGAACAGTTTCTTGGGGAGGATACATGCTTCAACAATGTTGTGCTCTGGGCCGAAGGCTGTCGGAGGCTGACATCATTTGGCCCCTGCTCGAGGGAAACCTATTCCCCCAACAGTTACCAAGTATTATTACGAAACATTAGGTTGTTATACAAATCATTGTGTCAGACGGACCCTATCGCATTGCGTATGGTCCCCCACCCACAAGGAGGGGCAGGGGAGTAAGGCATAGTCAAATGATGCTTCTCAAACAAATTATATTGATTGGGTAATCATATTACAAATATCAAGATTAAGAAAAATTATGGTCTAAGCCTAAATAAAAACGGAGAATCCTCCGACCTCTAGAGCAACTTCTAGGACCGCTTCGGTCTTCGGAGCCCGGAGTTCTCAAAACATTCATCTTAGTCCGAGTGCCTTTCTTCCTCGAAGCTCACAACTTTTTCTGCTCTTCTTGAAGTTCAGCCTAGGACAGAAGTTTGTCGGAGCTAGCCTTCGTTAGGTCTTCGACTTGATATTCCGAGCCAAACCAATCTACATACTCTGAAGACGAAAATGCAACCTCCTTATCTTCTTCTTTAATATAAGATAGGACTTCACTATGAACATCGGGTGCTATTTCCCCTTGCTCTCCTCGAGGAATAGAAAATCGCGAACACTAATAAGGCCTTAAGCATTCGAGGATAGCCCATAGTTGGCGAAGCCCTTCACTAAGCTCCAATACTTCGAGTTCTGGCTCCGAGGTATGTAACAAAACCTAAAAACAAACATCCAATCAAAGACTTCTCATTTATAAACCTTTCATTCATTAAAATAAAAGGGAATTAAAAGATTTCTTGTACAAGCTGAGTGCCCTATGAGCTAGACCTGCGGGTCAGTTGGCGGACCTGTTGGAGTCAGAGCCGGAGGCTTCGTCTGAGCTAGCTTCTGCCAATGGCATTCGTCGATCCAAGCCTTGGCTGCAGCTTCGTAATCTGTTTTCCTAGTTGCCCGAAAGGCTTCCCAGGTTGAAGCCACGTCCAAAGAACGTCGCAACATGTCCTCATCGGCGAAGCCTACTGGCGTCAAACGCCTCACTTGATCAATAGAGACCCCGACCTTATACTTTCCAATCATGCCAAGCCTAGGCAGGAAGGCCATCAGAACCTTAAGGCAGTTATTTTGGCATACACTGAATTATCCTAGTTCATACCAAAGTGCAATGGTAAGTAGTCTAGAATAAAGTAGTGCGACAAACAAACCCACCTGGTTCTTTTCACTCTTAGTATCTTAAGTCATGGATTTTTGATTTTTGATAATCGAACAAAACGTGTAACAATTATTTGAAGAATAACAATGTGAAAGCAGTGATTTTTCAAGTTGCAATTTTTGCATCGAGAGAAAAGGATTCTTGCTATCAAGTAGATAAAAGATAGCTAGAGCAGTTCCGCCTAAACATGCTAGATTCAAGACTAAGAAGTGATTATGGTTTAATTTTTGAAGAAGAAAATCATGCAAAACATGAATCAGATACATTAAACAGTGCTGAGCTGACACGAGGACATCAATTAAAATAAGGCATATGAGTGCAAAACATGTAAATGCAATTTTACACAAGAGAAGCATATGCACGTCATTGAAAATGTGCTCCTCCTCACAAAATGCCGTAAGGGTGACAAACACCAAGTTCCCCATACAAGTAGGTGAAACATGAAGCATCGAGTGGTTTTGTGAAAATATTGGCTAGCTGGTGTTGGGTATCAACATATATATTGATGTTCATTATCACCCTTCTCATTGTGTTCTCTAAGAAAATGATATCGCACATCAATATGTTTGGTTCTGAAATGCTAAACCGGATTGTTTGCAATACAAATAGCACAAGTGTTATCACAAAATAGTGGCACACTCTTATAATCTAACCCAAAATCCCGCAAAGTGGAGACCATCCACAAAATCTGAGAGCAACAGCTAGCTGCAGCAACATATTCGACCTCAGCCGTTGATTGTGCAACACTAGACTGATTGTGGGAAGACCAACAAACCAGCGAGGTACCTAAAAAATGACAAGTACCGGAGGTACTTTTCCTATCAATCCTACACCCAGCAAAATCCGCATCAGAATAACCTCGAAGACACAAAGAGGAAGACGCAGAATACCAAATGCCAAATTGAAGAGTATGCTTGAGATACCTAAGAATGCGCTTGACCGCTTGGCAGTGTGAAGCTCGTGGAGAAGCCTGAAAATGAGCGCACGGACACACAGCGAAGTGTATGTCCGGCCTTGTAGCTGTCAAGTAGAGGAGGGAGCCAATCATGCTCTAAAACTCCTTTTGGTCCACGACTACTCCATCCTCATCGGGATCCAATGCTATCGAAGTAGCCATCGGAGTAGCGAGGGGCTTCACATCGGACATATCGAACTTCTTGAGCAGGTCCTTGGTGTACTTCGTTTGATGAAAGAAAGTACATTGTGTCTTTGCTTGATTTGCAAACCAAGGAAAAAGGTGAGTTCACCCATCATGGACATTTCAAATTCCCTGCTCATAATTTCTATAAACTCAGCAACCAAAACATGAGAAGAGCCACCAAAGATGATATCATCCACATAAATCTGAACTAGGAGGAAATCTTTGCCATGCTTGAGAGTAAAAAGGGTTTTGTCGACTTACCCCATCATGTACCAATGCTCAAGCAGAAAACACCGAAGTCTATCATACCACGCCCAAGGGGCCTAGTTGAGTCCATAAAGAGCCTTATGAAGTTTAAGGACTCTATGGGGGTATCTGGGGTTCTCGAAGCCTGGGGGTTGTTTTACATAGACATCTTCATCTATGAAGCCATTAAGAAATGCACTTTTGACATCCATTTGATAGAATTTGAATCCCCAGGATGTCGCAAAGGCAAGCAAAATCGTAATGGCCTCTAGACGCGCAATTGGTGCAAAAGTCTCAGTAAAATCAATCCCTTCTAATTGAGAATAACCCTGAGCTTCTATACTAGCCTTGTTTCTAACTACAGTCCCATCCTCCCCTTGTTTGTTTTTGAAAATCAATTTTGTTCCAATGAAATGAACATTTGGTGGAGGATCAACTAAAGTCCAGATTTGGTTTCTCTAAAAATTTTCAAGTTCTTCATGCATGCATTGATCCAGCTAGAATTAGAAAGTGCATGACTAACATCTAAGGGCTCGAAAGAAGCAACAAGGGCAGAATATGTAAAGTGAGCGAAGGAATGAGTTACCCTTTGATCAAGCTCACCGATAATCTTCTCTAGAGGGTGCAACATATGAATGTGGTGTAGAACTTCACGACGAGATGCAGCCTCCACCTCAACTTGTGCGTTGGAGCGGTCCAAGATGACCAAAGTCGAGATAGTTGCTTCGGGGCCTTGCGCCGAAGTGATTGAAGAGGGGTTGGCTTCGGGGGTCGATGTCGAGGGTAGTAGGGGTTCATCCTCGAAATCTCCAGGATCTTCATCTTCAAAGATGGTCTATTCCATATCGTGTTCATTTGCCTGTTCAAAAGAAGAGCTAACATAGGGGGTTGATTCATCAAAAGTCACATCACATTACTCTATGACAGTGTTAGTCTCCAAATTGAAAACACAATAAGAATGACAATGGGTAGTGTAACCCAAGAAAATCCCGTCGAAAGAACGTGACTCAAATTTGTCCAAATTTCCACATTTTAGGATGAAGCATCGACAGCCAAAAACTCGAAGATAATTAACTTTGGGTTGTCTCCCAAAACACAGTTCATAAGAAGTCAAGTTCAAAATTGAGCGCAAGAAGATTCGGTTTGAGATGTAACATGCATTGTTCATGGCCTCAGCCCAGATTTTTCTAGGAGTCCTGTGATCATTGAGCATCATCCTAGCCATTTCAAATAAAGTGCGGTTCTTTCTCTCAAGAACATTGTTCTGTTGAGGAACCCGCAGAGCATATAATTGATGTTCTATGACATACTCCATGCAAAAGTCAACAAAGAGACTGTTCTAGAACTCAGTGCCATTATCACTTCGAATGAATTTCAATGCACCGGGGAGTTCAGTGAATAGTCTCAAAGCCAAGTTCCGAAAGTGTGAAAACACTTCATCCTTGTTGGCTAGAAAGAAGACCCAAGAGTAGCGAGAGAAATAATCGACTATGACTAACGAACTAACCCGAGAAGGACCTACAGTGTCCATATGGAGAAGTTATCCTGGTTGTTCAGTCCTCACCATAGCGCCAAAAACTCTCCCAACTCTAAAGATCTTACAAACCATAGCGCCATCAGAATTAAGAACTTGCGAAGTATCGCAATGGAATCACACTTCGAAACCCTCATCAAGCAACGGAGATATAGAAAGAAAATTGTATCGCAAATTTTCAACCAAAAAACATCTTTGAGAGTAAAATTCGAGTTGATTCTTACCACACATTTACCTCTCACTCTACTCCTTCGATTGTTGCCGAGGTGATATGTTCCTTTTTCTTGGTTGTAGTGAGGCTAGAGAACCATGTTGCATCTCCGGTCATATGGCGCGAACAACCGGAGTCCATTGTAACGCCCAGATGTAATAAATCCGGACTTTTATTGAAATTCCATAGAAAATCAATAAAACAAGACGTTCATCACACGACCGCGTACAATACGACAAGCATTCATGGTTCGTAGACCATATTACTACAAAAGTGTTAAATTAAAGAGAAACTAATGAAATAAGGGTCCTAGATGAACGCCTCCTTCTAGTCTCGCCTTGACTAGGTCGCTACTCCAGACCTTCATCCTCCTTGTAGTAAACGGGCTCTGGTGGTGTAAGTCAATGGGGGTGAGTACAATCATACTCAGCAAGCAACCGAATGCAAATATAATGCATAGTAATAACAAGGAAGGAAGTGGCTAATTTGTGGAAAAGCATATTTGTAAAGCAGTTAATGTGATCAAGTTATTAATACAGAAATGTAAACATGTGTATGCCTCATCTTCTAACTCGAGGGGTAGAGTCAGCCCACCCTAGCTCAACAGTCCTTACATGCCATGAATAACACAATCATTCACCCAAAAGTAAACTAACTGCGAGAAGTCACCCAACCCGCTCTTGACCGTGGGCTCGTCTTTTCGAAAAGATTTAAACTCTGATCAGAGGTGTACCACTGTACCCATAAGGCACGCACTCATCCCATACACCAAAGTGTAACGAGATGACCCATAACACGAGAACTCGTGCCAAAACCTTGCGTATGGAATGCACCGATTCGATAACACCCTCTTATGGGTTTCATATGGTGCCCCGACGCGTCGAGCCAACACCATACCCCCTGTTGGGGGAAAATACTTCATCCTCAGAGCCATTGTTGTGACAAGACAGAAGCAGGAGATTCAATGAAGGGCTTTAATTGTCTAGCTTCGGGAGCGCTTCGGATAGGATTCGAAACATAAAGACTAATGCTAGTTCGAAGCATATCTTCGAACGTAGACTCTTCAGATAACCTTTTTGCCAGCTAAGATGGAAGATTAATATTCTTTCTTATTAGATTAGACTCTTACCATTTTAGTCGTGTTAAGGATACCGAATAGTTTCCACTATGTCGGTTGTAATAGAGGGGAAAAAGGGTCTTTTCCTTAATTTTTAGGCCTATAAATACCTCCCGTTTTACCCTGTAAAGAGGATCGGATACCAAGTCATTCAATACACATCTTCGAACTGTTTAGAGTTATTATCCTTTCGGAGACTCGAAATAGTTTACTTCGCAAACACTTCGTTTGTTAGTTTCTAACTTCTAGAAACCTGTTAGCGTAATCTTTTATGCCAACACCCCCCTTGAGCCACGTCGGTACAAGTCACCCGCAGGTTGCCCCTTGCCCCCTCCACTATGGTGAATCAAGTTGGTTTGTTCCATACCTCCTGTTAGGACTTACCCATTAGACATGTGGTTAGTATGGAAGTACTTTGCAACAAATCCCGCAGACCGATCCTTATAGTGCCTCGGGTGCGATCAACCAATGCCCTAGCTTGCACCCAGAACCCACCATACTTATAACATAGCCAAGTCCAACAGAATCCAAAGACGAGAATAACGGGGAAATTCATTGTTGGGGGAAAATATCTCATCTTCGGGGTTATTGCCAAAGCAGCATGAAGACAGTCAACCAGTTCGAAGATTGTCCGAAGACCATCTTCGAAGATGCCCAGAACTTGGTTCGAAGCCCGAAGACAGATACTGGTTCGAAGTATGTCTTCAAACCAAAGCCCTTCAGGATCTTTTCTGCCAGCTAAGATGGAAGACTTATCTTCTATCTTATTAGATTAGTCTTTTACCATTTTAGCCCTATTAAGGAAAACGAATAGTTTCCTTAATGTCGGTTGTAATAGAGGGGTAAATAGGTCTTTTCCTTAATGTTTAAGCCTATAAATACCCCCCATTTCACCCTGTAATAGGGACCGAATACAAGTGATTCAATACACACTTTCGAACTATTCTAAGCTATTATCCTTTCGGAGGCTTAGAACAGTTTGCTTCACAAACACTTTGTTTGTTAGTTTCTTTTCTACAGAAACCTGTTAGCGTAATCTTTTACGCCAACAGTTGGCGCCGTCCGTGGGGAACTTAGTTCAAAAAACTTCGTTCTCTACCAATTTCTGACATCATGCCTCCTAAGCGGAGCGCACCTCGCAATCCCACTCGGAGGTCCTCTCGGATCTCCGGAGAGATACCCTTCAACACAGTCGAAGTCGGAGGGTCTTCGACTATCCCTCCACCTCAAACTCCGCAAGCGGCTTCTATCCCTCGAGGATACGAAACCTCTCCGCCAACCCCCTCCATACTCCGACCGCCCGGAGCCACTCCGCCACCCTCCATTCCGATTCGAACTGATCATACCAGTTCTCAAGACCCGGAAGGTCCTTCCGGAGGAGATGAAGATAGCCTTGGAGACATGGCCACTCAAATGGCCAATCTTCAAGCTGAGGTAGCGAGGTGGCGACAAGAGGCTGCGAACAGGCTTCGCTCTCAAGCCACCCCAGCTATCCCCGAAGTGCCCGAAGACGACGATCTTGGTTATCCCGAAGCCCCGGAGAACGCCTCTTACGACAATGAATCTCCGTTGCATCCTGAGCTGCAGAAGATTCGCTTCGATCCAAAGTTCAAAACTTCGAAGCTCTGCAAGTATGCCGGAGACGAAGATCCTAGTGAGTTCGCGCGTTCTTATGCCCTAGCGATCGAAGCTAGCGGCGGAGATAGAGAAACTATGGCGAAGTGCTTCCCGTTAGCTCTTCAAGGAGTGGCGTTGAGATGGTTCTGGTCTTTAAAGCCAGGATCAATCACTTCGTGGTCACAGCTGAAGAGGAAGTTTATAAGTAACTTTCAGGGCACCTTCGTGCCCCCCATGTCGACAGGAAGCCTTTTCCAAGTGAAACAGCTCCCCGGAGAAACATTGAGGCAGTACTTCAAGCGCTTCGCTCACACGAAGTCGCAAATTCGGGGGCTGTCCACATCCTCGGTGGTTGATGCGGCTCGGGAAGGCGTCAGTCATAAAGGCCTTCTGGATAAACTGCATCGGAAGAGCATCACCACAGTATCACAGCTGATGTCGTACTTCGAGGAGTACTCGAGGTCAGAAGAAGGTTGGCTTCGGAGGACTACTGCTACTTCGACAGTATTGACAGAAGTTAAAGCAGAGGTGAAGACTTCGGCACAGCCGTAATAACCAGTCTTCGAAGTGCAACATGATCGAAGAAGAGGGCAAAAGCACGCCTCGCTCTGAAGTTTTGAACATTGCACCCCCACAGAAGTTTGCACCAAGAGCTCCACAGTCTGCGGGGAACAAGTCCAGCGGCTGGAGGCCGCCAGGGAAAACGGCTGGCAAGGGCCAGACCCTTTTTTGCTGTATACATGGAGAGAATCGAAGCCATGCAACTGACACTTGCAAGGCTATCCTTACCCTGAGGGGAGAATACTTGGAAAGAACTTCGGGTCGAGGTAGTACCGACCGAAGTCCAGCAGCAGCAGTGCGCCCGGAGCCGGTCCAGGCTGTGGCGCGGATAGAAAATTTTGATGCTGCAAGGCACCCTCCAGTGGCCAATGTTATGCCACCTCCGAAGCAAGAGGAAGGGCAAGATAGAGGGAAGAGAGTAGTTCTCCTGATCTCCGGAGGAGGTACCCTCGGAAGCATGTCCGAAGAGACAGCGAAGAGAGTAGTTCTCCCGATCTCCGGAGGAGGTACCCTCGGAAGCATGTCCAAGAGACAGCGAAGAGAGTACGTTCGAGAAGTAGGCCACATTGGGACTTCGTCATCTGCAGCTGCAATGCCGGAGTGGTCTCATGTTCCAATATCTTTCTCTGCGGAGGATGCAGCTGGTATCAAGTTCCCGCATGCAGATCCATTGGTTATTACTGCTGATATTGCAGGGACTGAAGTCCGAAGGGTGCTAATTGACGGAGGTAGCTCGGCAGATATCATATTTGTACAAGCCGTCGATCAGTTATGCATTTCACGGAAGCATCTCCTCCCAGCGCCTCGTCCTCTGCAAGGCTTCGCAGGACCTCCGCTTGATGCACTTGGCCAGATAGGCCTAGAAGTAACCTTCGGAGAAGGTTTACTAGCCCGAACTGAAGAAGTTATCTTTGATGTGGTAGATGCCCCGTATGCTTATAATGTCATCTTCGGACGAGGCATGTTGAATCAGTTCGGAGCTGTGGCGCATCACAACTACTTGTGCATGAAGATGCCCACACAATCAGGAATCCTGACAATCTTCGGAGATCAAGCCATGGCTCGGAGGGCAGAATATGGTCACGGTCCTCCTCTTGATCCGAGGCAAGTAAACAGTGTTCAAAATGATGAAGAAATTTTTTCAGCCTCTTCCGAAGCTTCGAAGAAGTTATTTCCAAGACCAAGTCCCGAAGGAGAGATTGCAACGAAGATCATTGTTAAAGATGGTAAAGAATACACTTTTCAATTTGGTAAAGATTTACCTCCTGAAGTTGCAACTTCCTTGGAAAAGGTCATAGAAGAAAATTTGGATGTCTTCGCTTGGTCTGACGAAGATATCACCGGAGTCGATCGGGATATTATTGAGCACAGTTTGCTTGTAAACCCGAAGGCCCGGCCTGTTCGACAAGGGCTCCGGAAGATGTCCGCAGAGAGAGCTGCTCTAGCTAAGGACGAAGTTGAAAAACTATTGAAGGCTGGGATTATCAGAGAAGTGGCCCATACAGAATGGTTAGCCAACCCAGTCTTCGTCAGGAAGAAGTCTTCCGGGAAGTGGCGCATGTGCATTGATTTCACATCCCTGAATAAAGCGTGCCCACGTGACCCCTACCCCATGCCCCGAATTGATCAACTAGTTGACTCCACTGCAGGTTCGGAGTTACTAAGCTTCCTTGACGCGTATTCTGGTTATCATAAGCGCGAAGATGAAATCAAGACGAGCTTTGTAACTCCTTCGGGAGTCTTCTGCTATGTAAGAATGCCCTTCGGCCTAAGAAATGCCGGGGCTACTTTTTCAAGATTAGTTGCTAAGGCTCTAGGTCATCAACTAGGCCGTAATGTAGAGGCCTATATGGATGATATTGTAATAAAGAGTGCTTTAAAGCACCAACATAGCCTAGACTTAGCAGAAACACTCAATAGCCTTCGGGCATGTGGGATCCGTCTTAACCCCGAAAAATGTGTATTCGGAGCTAAGGCTGGAAAGTTGTTAGGGTACTTAGTTTCAAGCAGGGGAATTGAAGCTAGCCCTACTCAAATAACTGCGCTGCAGAAGATGGCTCCTCCGGAGAATTTAAAGCAAGTGCAAAAGCTGACTGGACATCTGGCCGCACTTAGCAGGTTTTTATCAAGGTCTGCGGAGAGGAGCTTGCCAATATTTAAAGCTTTGAAAGGGTCCGAAGATTTTGCATGGACACCGGAGTGTTAGAAAAGCTTCGAAGATATTAAAGATTATCTCAGCAATCTTGCTACACTCACGGTGCCTATTGCGGACGAAACCCTACTCCTGTATCTTGCAGCTACAGGTTCAGCTGTCAGCGCAGTCCTTGTCAGAGAAGCAGATATCAATGGGAAGTTGGTCCAAAATCCTGTCTATTTTGTATCTGAAGCATTGTCAGGAGCGAAGACAAGATACTCCGAACTTGAAAAGTTCGTTTATGCTCTGATAATGGCTTCGAGGAAGCTAAGACATTATTTTTTGGCTCATAATGTAATTGTACCAACTTCGTATCCTTTAGGAGATATGCTCCGAAGCAAAGATTCCACTGGAAGGATTGGAAAGTGGGCAGTAGAGCTAGCACCCTTCGGCATATCTTTCCTGGCAAGGACAGCTATCAAATCTCAAGTCCTAGCAGACTTCGTAGCAGAGTGGACTCCACCTGCGAAGTTGACTCCAGAGAAATCAGATGACGGAGTTTGGATCATTTACTCTGATGGGGCTTTCCAAGCATCCGGAGCAGGCATTGGAGCAGTATTGATTTCACCGTCAGGGCAAAGAGCAATGTACTCCGCAAGACTCAACTTTAAGTCTACCAATAATATAGCGGAGTACGAAGGGATTTTATTGGGACTCCGGAAAGCACGTGCTCTAGGGGCTACAAGGATAATTATAAAAACAGATTCTCAGATAGTAGCAGGGCACATTGACAAAAGTTTTCAAGTCCGACATCCACAGCTTGCAAAGTATTTAGAAGAAATTCGCAAGATCGAAGCACATTTCAAGGGTATTTCCATTCGGAGTATACCAAGAGCTGAAAACGTGCAAGCGGATATTTTAGCGAAGGCTGCAGCCGGAGCTGTGGATGTGCCTGACGAAGCTTTCTATGAGGAGCTCAATGTACCTTCGGTCCCACAAATTGCCTCTGCGGAGATTCTTTGCATTCCTAGTGCAGATTCGAAAGATTCGATCATAGAACTCCTGCAAGGAGGAACAAATTTGCCCGAAGAGCCCCAATTGTCAAGATTAAAGCTCAGAGCAAGAAACTATCAGTTAATCAACGGTATATTATATAAGGCCGGAGTATGCTCCCCTCTACTCCGATGTATATCTCAAGCCGAAGGCCAAGAAATTCTTCGAGAAATTCACGAAGGCCTTTGTGGAAGCCATTTAGCCCCTAGAGCTCTGGCAGGAAAAACACTTCGCCAGGGGCTTTATTGGCCCACAATAACAGCTGATGCGGAGAGCTTGGTCCGCACTTGTCAAGGATGCCAGTGGATGGGTCGACGGAGTCATCGCCCACCAACAGCTCTTCAAGTCATAGCTCCGGTATGGCCTATGGCCAGATGGGGTATGGATCTAATTGGTCCCTTTCCGTTAGCAAAGGGAAATCTGAAGTTCGCAGTGGTAGCTATTGAATATTTTTCTAAGTGGGTAGAAGCAGAGCCCTTAACAGCTATCACTTCGAACAATGTACAGAAATTCTTCTAGAAGAACATTATTTGCCGGTTCGGAGTGCCTAGATATCTCACAGTTGATAATGGAACACAGTTCGACGCAGAACCCTTCAGGAAGTTTTGCGAAGACCTAGGCATTCAACTATGTTTTGCTGCAGTGAGACATCCTCAGTCGAATGGAGCCGTTGAGCGAGCCAATGGAAATATTTTATCAGGGCTAAATCGAAGAATAGTAGGATTATCAAAGGGACTGTGGACCGAAGAGCTTCCGAAGATTCTGTGGTCCATTCGGACTACGCAAACAAGGTCCACAGGTTTTACTCCGTTCAGACTGCTATTCGGAGATGAAGCTATGACTCCAACGGAGCTCAAAGGAGGATCATTTCGCAGCACCGAACCAGACATCGAAGAAGAGAGACAAGCTTCGTTAGATTTGTCAGAAGAAACAAGACTTCGAGCTGTAGCTAATTTATCAAAATATCACCAGCAGACGAAGACTTGGTATGACCCGAAGGTTAAGCTCAGCGAGTTAAGGCCGGGTCATCTTGTTCTACGAAGCATTATAGCACCAGGGAAGTTAGGCAATAAATGGGAAGGTCCATATCTAATTGTCCGCTCAGGACGCCCTGGTTCATTTAAATTAGCTAATTTAGAAGGTGAAGAGTTAGCACATACTTGGCATGCGGAGCACCTAAAGCGATACTTCGCATAAAGGCTCCTTGTAATTCGCTTGTAATCACCTCTAAATTAATAAAGCATACACCCTGATAGTTGCCTTCCCCTTGTTGACTCCTAGCTTCCCAAGCGGACGCGCTGGAACGGAAGTCGACCGAGAGGGAAGTGTCATTAAGCTGGGCTGTATTTCCGGACTTCGTACCCATAAAGTCGAAGCCTCCGGTGTGGTGGCTGAAATCCATCCGGAGCCCAAGCTGATACCTTGTAGGCATCCGTAAAAGAGCCAATACCACATTCTACGGAGTCCAAGCTTCGGCTGGTAGACTTCCGTAAAAAGAGCCGAAGGTGACCAAAATCTGCGGAGTCCTAGCTGCAGCTTGCAAACTTCCGTAAAAAGAGCCGAAGGTGGCCAAATTCTGCGAAGTCCAAGCTCCGGCTGGTAGACTTCTGCAAAAAAGAGCCGAAGGTGGCCAAATTCTGCGAAGTCCAAGCTCCGACTGGTAGACTTCTGCAAAAAAGAGCCGAAGGTGGCCAAATTCTGCGAAGTCCAAGCTCCGGCTGGTAGACTTCTGCAAAAACAGCCGAAGGAGGCTAAAGCAAAACAACATTTGAGCCATGAGCTTCGAATGTTTGTTCATATAAGTCCAAAGTGACAAATTTTTTAAGACACTAAAGTGTCCTGGAAGTTATCTCAATTGATTTCTTTCGTTAAACAAAGGTACCAAGTTACCATTCTTCTGACTACAAAAAGTCGAAGACATTTCATAAGATTTCAAAAGATCTTTAAATAACAGAGGGGCTCCGAACCCCCAAAAAATTGTACTCCGAAGTTTTTCTTTGCGCATAACCATCTTTGAATACAGTTCGAAGTTGCTTATACCCAAAGAGGGGCTAGTAATATGGAGACAATTTTAAATCGGCATTCATTATCGAAATAAATGTATTTACAGATTACATTATGAAAAATTGGTATCTATGCCAAGAAGGAATCGGAGACCTCTTCGGTCCCGAGAGCTAGGGGTGGAACGACTAGTTCCAACATCGGAAGTTCTAAGAACTTTGCGCTTAACTCTCTTCCTCCCTTTCGAAGCTCTAAAATCCTTCTGCTCTTGTTGAAGCTCGGCCCAAGTTCGAAGCCGCTCGGGGCTTCTTTCCCAGCTTCTAAGATCTTCAGATCTTTTATTTTGGGCTTCACCTTCGTCTTCGGACCAATTAGTGTCTTCAGAAGACGAGGTGTTTGCGTCAATCTCTTTATCTTCCTCTTTAATATAAGACAATACGTCTTTGATTACTTCGGGCGCAATAACGCCGGAGTCATCTCGAGGGATAAGGAATCGAGGACGTTTATAACTCTTTAGAAGTTCGAAGGTGTTCCACAGTGAGCGAAGTTCGCTGTTAAGCTCTAACACTTCGATATCTTCCATAAGAGGCAAAGCCTAAAAATATGATAAACAAGACTTTCATTGATAAATGTTTACAAGCATAAAGCTTTACATGATTAGAAATCCTAAAATATTCCTAAACCTGCGGGTTCGAAGGAGGTTGACTGCTCGAAGCTTGGCTCCGAACTTGCTTCTGGCGTTGGCCTTCATCAATCCAAGCCTTGATCGCAGATCGACCTTCGGCTCTCCATGAAGTTTGAAAGGCTCGCCAGGCGGCAGCCACGCCTTCGGAAGGAGTCAGAAGTCTTGCGTCGTCGAAGATGATGGAGCCCTCTGCGCTCGGAGTAATTACTCGGCCCAAATCCTCATAGTAACGAAGTAATCCAAGGGCAGACACTTGTCCGGAGAGTTCTCCATAACGCATGACTGCCGTCTTCATTTGCTTCGCTGCTCCTTGGATCCTCTTTAACCGGCGCAACAGAGTCACATTGTCATCTGAAGGTAGTGATCCAGTAGTACCGAAGTACTCCAAGACACCTAACATCTGTTCGATGACCTCCGAAGCCACCTTCTCAGACTTAAGCCTTTCCTCAATAAGCGCATCCTTGGCCGAAGTCGTTTCTGCTAAAACTCCGGAGATTCTAGCGTTCTCCGTAGTTAGAGCATTCTTTTGAGTCCGGAGTTGGCCAGCCTCTTCTTGTAGCCTTACAAGTTCGGACCCCTTCGCAGCATCCTCCGTCCGCAGTCTCTCAACCTCTGCTCGAAGCACAATTCTTTCCGCTTCGAGCTCTTTCTTCGCAGCCTCCAAGCTCTGCCTAGCCCTTCGCTCTGCTAGTATTACGTTATCCATCTGAGCTACTCGACCTTCGGAGAAGTTAAAATTTCTTTGAAGAGCTTCGTTCTCTTCCCGAAGTTGAGCAATTTCATTTTCGCTCGATAAAGCCGCAGCGCGGGCTAAGACTGCTTGCTAAGAAAAAATAAAAACTGAAATAAGAAATTATTCATATATAATTTGCTATTTGCTTCGAAGATGCTTTATACCTGATAAGCTGCTCTTTCCACAGCAAGGTTAAGCTCCGGGCCCTTCGCTCTGCTTAAAAGGGCTACTAGTTCTGTTTCCCCGACTTTGCGACTGGCTTGACCCAAAGGTTTAACCAAAGTCCCAAATCCGGTTTTCTCCTCCAAAAAAGGAGTTATGAGAGGAAGCATTTCTAAAGCCTTCTGATCAGCTCTGCTTAGCGAAGGTCCGGAGAGTTCTTCCGAGGCTCTTGGAATTTCTGAAGATGGCCCCCCCTCGGTTGATTCACTTTCATCTGTCGATTCAGATGAAGTCGATCCTTGAGTAAGAGGAGGCTCTATGTGCCTTTTACCTCTTCCAGGCCCTTGTTGAGTAACCTCCGGGCGTGGCTCCGAAGTTGTCGAAGGCCTTTGAATTGTATCTTCGAGGGGTACTTCGACAACAGGAGGCTCTGCAATAACAGAAATATTATACATTGTATAATTTTGCAGAAATTGATAAGAATTATGCAAAAATTTACCTTCAACATTCTCCGGGAGATCAAGTACTGGACTGATCGGAGGATCAAAAGTGAAGTCATCATCTGACTCCGCAGTTAGATTCTCCGCTGTCGGAGCATCTCCGTGATCAGCCCTTTCCTCCACAACCGAAGTTGCAGGAACTTCGGCTTCATCTTCGCCCATAAGGGCTTCGACTTGTTCCTCTTGGGTATCCGGAGCTCTTACTTCTTCGATGTTGGCCTGAGGCTCCGGTATACCTGCAGTATCTTCAATGTGAATACTTCGTTGAGCTGCATCTTCATCAATTAATTTCACTAATAAAGTACCTTCATCCTCTTTAGAACCAGAAAGTGAGGTTCTTGAGCTTGAAGGAGCAGGATCCGAAGGTGCGAGATTCTTTGGCTTCCGAGCCACCTTCTTCACCGGGGTTTTCACTGAACTTGAAGCTCCGGCTTCAGCTACTCTTTTCTTGGGGCCTTTCTCCTGAGGCACCCAATCCATCAGAGGGGGTGGAGTTAACTCCAGCATTCCCCATACCCTGTTAAATCGCTCCCAACTTCCGACTAATTTGATTCGCCATTCTTTTTCCGACGGAGTTGGAGCACCCAGAATCTTCTCCGAAGCCCTTACGATTTGTTCTGATGTAATAGGGTCTGAAGAAGCTAAAAAATAATTCGAGTTAGTCTTTCTTCGAAGTAAATATGTACAATGCATGTTGGTTTCGAAGTTACCTGCAGGGCTCGAAGTATAATTGATTTTGCGAAGGCCGCCTTCGGAGTCATCTTCGAAGATGATAGGCCAGTTGGCCATCAGTGGAGGAATTTGAAGACCGATGAATTCTTCAGCCAAGTCTCGCATACTGAGCCTTCGGCTAACTTTTTCAAGCAGGTTCAGGCGGGCTTCGAGCTGGCCTTCGTCAGGTTGCACTAGGGCTTCTTTCCGGAATCGGATTTCTTTGAGAGGCCCAGCCAGAGGACTGCTAGCTCCGACTTCAGCATAAAACCACCTCAGTACCCAATCAGTGTACCATCTAGCATTGATGGCCTTAGCAGGGAATTGTAGAGCATATTCGTCTCGAAGCCTAAAATTAATGCTTCCGAAGGCAACCACCACCTTCTCACCTCCGGAGCCTGTGAAGGTCTTCGGTTGACAAGTCGCTCTATGCAGTGCAGCGAAGATTTCAGCCCTCCCCTCACAACCTTCGGCTCTCAGCGCCCACTCAAAGATAGCTAATCTAGCTACAGCATTCGGAGATAGTTGGGGGAGGGTTACATGAAATAGGTCAAGAACTTCGGCCAAGAAATCCACAGCAGGGAGGCCTAAGCCTGCTTCGAAAAAAGCTTCGAACACTACAACCTCTCCGGGTCTTGGTGATGGAATTGATTCTTTGCCCGGCCTCCGAACCATAACCCCATTGCTAATCTTACCCCCTGCTGTGATTGCCAAAGATTCTCTCTTGCAGGTAGAAGGCCCCAACTCAAAAGACTGATCCAAGTATTTAGTCGAAGGTGGACACAGACCTTGGTCATCGGGGATTTGGGGATTTCTCCTTCCTGCCGCCATGGATGATCCCGCCTGCATCGAGGGTGTCGCCGCCAATGTCGCCGCTGCTGCTGCTGCGGCTGCCTGCTGCCGAGCCAAAGCCGAAGGAGGCGCAGATCCTTTGGTCTTCACCATTATGATCGCTCGGTTGCTCAAGAACTCAAGGGGCTCAGGAACTCAAAGGCTAGGGCTCAAGAACTTAAGGGGCTCACAAAGCTTTTGACTGAGAAGAACGGTGAAAAGGTAATCGGGTAAGTTTTGGGCTCTTTATTTATAGCCTAAATTTTCCGTTTGTTACCGTTTGGGTTCTGCCCTTTCGCATTCTTGCCCGTTATTTTCCTCCGAAAATAACGGATCGTTTAACTTCTGTTAGAAGAAACAGGCTAACGGCTATTTTTTCTAAGTCTAAAAAGTCTTCAGTCTTTCTAAAGACACTTCTAAGTTACTTCGAATGTAGCTCTTTCGAATGCCAATCCGAAGCATTTATCTCCACATAGTTCGGAGATGATATAAATTTGTTAACCCCTACGCATGAATACTTTTCTTGCGTATACTGCTCTCCTAAACGTTACAGGTCAAACGGAGAAGCGTATTCGAGGGGCTACTGTTGGGGGAAAATATTTCATCTTCGGGGTTATTGCCAAAGCAGCATGAAGACAGTTAACCAGTTCGAAGATTGTCCGAAGACCATCTTCGAAGATGCCCAGAACCTGGTTCGAAGCCCGAAGACAGATACTGGTTCGAAGTATGTCTTCGAACCAAAGCCCTTCAGGATCTTTTCTGCCAGCTAAGATGGAAGACTTATCTTCTATCTTATTAGATTAGTCTTTTACCATTTTAGCCCTATTAAGGAAAACGAATAGTTTCCTTAATGTCGGTTGTAATAGAGGGGTAAATAGGTCTTTTCCTTAATGTTTAAGCCTATAAATACCCCCCATTTCACCCTGTAATAGGGACCGAATACAAGTGATTCAATACACACTTTCGAACTATTCTAAGCTATTATCCTTTCGGAGGCTTAGAACAGTTTGCTTCACAAACACTTTGTTTGTTAGTTTCTTTTCTACAGAAACGTGTTAGCGTAATCTTTTATGCCAACATTCATATAGTAGAATCCAACTATCTACGACTCGTTCTTTTATCCTATAGAAGTTGTGTCGGTACATTGGACACTAGCTAATATAATGTTGGACCGGAAACGGCGACCAGAGGGGGGGTGAATGGGAGCTTTTAAAATTTTAGACTAAAAATAGTCTTCTGTTTTAATTCTGTCTTCTGCAGAACAGGCTTCGAACACACCCTTCGAAGTTCTGGTTCAGAGGTATTTCACTGCTCCGAATACAGGCTTCGCAAGGAGCAAAAGTTCGAAGCCAAGAAGACTTCGCTCCACCCACAACCCTGAAAAATCAGCTTCTGCTAAGTCAGTGCAGCCTTCGCACACAGGGTGCCTTCGTGCAGGCTTCACACTTCACCCTTAGCAAGAGCGGACTTCCCTCTGAAGACTTTGATCAGCTTTGCTAAGTCAGTGCAGGCTTCGCACACTGGGTGCCTTCGAGCAGGCTTCGCACTACAGAATTCGCAAGAGCAGACTTCCCTCTGTGGACTTCAACCAAATACTTAGCGACAACAACTGGTGCTGGGCTTCGCACTTCGAAGGTCTAAATGCACACTAAACAGACTTCGCCGAGGACTTCGACAAGGGAAGAGAAACGAGCTTCGATCTAAGCCAAGACCAGTGCTTCGCTAGTAATCGAAGAGGTCTAGCCTCCAGTTTACACAGAGCTAACAGACACTGAAAAATACACTTCTCTCGAACACACTTCGCTCGAACAAGCTTCTCACACACCTCTCCAGAAAAACTCACAAGAAAATGGAGTACAAAGAAATCGAAGCATGCAGAGAAGTATGCATACAAGTTCAAGCAGAAAATGAAAATAGAATCAAAGCTTCATTGCTTGAACAGGGAACACAAAATGAACTCACAGGATGAATACAAGGTATGTGGTGGCTAGCACAGGAGCCCAAAAATGACTGCTCAAAGTGTTAATGTGACCTAGCCAGCCTCCACTATTTATAGGCACTATTTAGCCCTGTGAATAGACAACTTTACCCCTAGGGTTTACACCAGTTTTGTCTCATCAGAATAGGGGGTTACAACAGGTAGTCTACTTTATTTTGTGGCTTCTTTTGTCAGCTTCGCAGAGGGACAGCACCAGCTTTTGCAGAGCAGACGCTGTCAGCCTTTGCAGTTTTGGACCCTTCTGAAGCCCCCCTTCGCACGCGAGGGGTGCGGTAGCTTCGGTGAGAAGCCTTGAGCCTGACGGCCTTCGCTTCACCGAAGTCAGCCTTCGATACAATGACGGTTTTGAGCTAAAGCCGTCAAAGCCCTTGGGCCTTCGCACCAACACCTTCGGAGTGGACCACCACGGCTTTGCAGCATCTCCCAGCTCGAACTCCGTCATTCCGTGTACCGAAGCCATGCATGGCCGAAGTAACTCAAGTCAGTCTCACTCCGGAGCCAGCCTCGCTCCAGAGCCTGCCTTGCTCTGAAGTCAACTTCACTCCGAAGCCAGCCTCACTCTGAAGCCCCACCTTCGGAGTACCACCCTTCGAAGTCCCTCCTTCATCCAAGGCCTCCGCATGAAGCATTCCATGAGCACTTCATCGTAGTGTCTCTCCCCGAGCACACTCCTCGACGATCCTCACTCGGACCATGCCTTCGATGCACCTCGACTTCTGGGACTTTCGTCGGGTATACCTTCGAGTGTCTCTCTCTAGAGCACACTTCGAACGCCTTTCCTCATTGCTGAGGACTTAGTCCACCATACTCCGATGTCACTCCATTAGGAGTACCCTTCGAAGTGCCTCGCCTCCGAGGACATCGTCTCAGAGTACCTTCACTCGGAGCCACACAAGCGGGAGTGCTCACTATCTTCGGAGATCAAGCTACTGCCGGAAGAGTGGAGTATGGTCATGGCCCCCCTCTTGATCCAAGACAAGTGAATAGTGTGCAAGATAATCAAGAAATTTTTTCTGCTCCTAGCGAATCTTCGAAGAAATCCTTCCCAAGACCAAGTCCTGAAGGAGAGATTGCAACGAAGGTTATTGTTAAAGATGGCAAAGAATATTCATTTCAATTTGGTAAAGATTTGCCTCCAGAAGTTGCTACCTCCTTGGAGAAAGTAGTTGAGGAGAATTTAGATGTCTTTGCTTGGTCTGACGAAGACATCACCAGAGTCAGTCGGGATATTATTGAGCATAGTTTACTTGTAAACCCGAAGGTCTGGCCTGTTCGGCAAGGTCTCCGAAAAATGTCTGCAGAAAGAGCTGCTCTTGCCAAAGACGAAGTTGAAAAATTGCTGAAGGCTGGGATTATCAGAGAAGTGGCTCACACAGAATGGTTAGCCAACCCAGTCTTCGTCAGGAAGAAATCTTCCGGGAAGTGGCGCATGTGCATTGATTTCACATCATTGAATAAAGCATGCCCTCGTGACCCCTACCCCATGCCCCGAATTGATCAATTGGTCGACTCCACTGCAGGTTCGGAGTTATTAAGCTTCCTTGATGCATACTCCGGCTACCATCAAATATGGTTGAAGCGCGAAGATGAAAACAAAACAAGCTTCGTAACTCCTTCATGAGTCTTCTGTTATGTAAGAATGCCCTTTGGCTTGAGAAATGCCGGGGCTACTTTTTCGAGGTTAGTTGCTAAGGCTCTAGGTCATCAATTAGGTCGCAATGTAGAGGCCTACATGGATGATATTGTAATAAAGAGTGCTTTAAAGCACCAACATAGCCTAGACATAGCAGAAACATTTAATAGCCTTCGTGCATGTGGGATCCATCTTAACCCCGAAAAGTGTATCTTCGGAGTTAAGGCTGGAAAGTTGTTAGGGTATTTAGTTTCAAGTAGAGGAATTGAAGCTAGCCCTACCCAGATATCTGCATTGCAGAAGATGGCTCCTCCAGAGAATTTAAAGCAAGTGCAAAAGCTGACTGGTCGTCTGGCAGCACTTAGCAGGTTTTTAGCAAGGTCTGCAGAGAGAAGTTTGCCCATATTTAAAGCTTTGAAAGGGTCCGAAGATTTTGCATGGACACTGGAGTGTCAAAAAAGCTTCGAAGATATTAAAGAGTATCTCAGTAATCTTGCTACACTCACGATGCCTACTGCGGACGAAACCCTACTCCTTTACCTTGCAGCTACAGGTTCTGCTGTCAGTGCAGTCCTTGTCAGAGAAATGGATTTCAATGGAAAGTTGGTACAAAATCCAGTTTATTTTGTATCTGAAGCATTGTCAAGAGCAAAGACAAGATAATCCGAGCTTGAAAAGTTCACTTATGCTCTGATAATGGCTTCGAGGAAATTGAGACATTATTTTTTGGCTCATAATGTAATCGTACCAACTTCGTATCCTTTAGGAGATATGCTTCGAAGTAAAGACTCCACTGGAAGAATTGGAAAGTGGGCAGTCGAACTAGCACCCTTCGGCATATCCTTTGTGGCAAGGACAGCAATCAAATCACAAGTCCTGGCAGACTTCGTAGCAGAATGGACTCCCCCTGCAACATGGATTCCGGAGAAGTCAAGCGAAGGAATCTAGATTGTTTATTCTGATGGGGCTTTCCAAGCATCCGGAGAAGGTGTTGGAGCAGTTTTAATTTCACCTTCAGGGCAAAGAGCAATGTACTCCGCAAGACTCAACTTTAAGTCTACCAATAATATAGCGGAGTATGAAGGCATTTTACTGGGACTCCGAAAAGCGCGTACTCTAGGGGCTACAAGAGTTGTTATAAAAACAGATTCTCAAATAGTAGCAGGGCACGTGGATAAAAGTTTTCAAGTTCGCATCCACAGCTTGCAAAGTACTTAGAAGAAATCCGTAATATTGAAGCACAATTCAAGGGTATTTCCATTCGGAGTATACCAAGAGCAGGAAATATGCAAGCGGACATCTTAGCAAAAGCTGCTGCCGGAGCTATGGATGTACCAGAAGAAGCTTTTTATGAGGAGCTCAGTACACCTTCGGTACCACAGATTCCCTGTGTGGAGATTCTATGCATTCCAAGTACAGATTGGAGAAATTCAATCATGGAACTTTTGCATGGAGGAGCAAATTTGTCTGAAGAGCCACAATTTTCAAGATTAAAACTCAGAGCCAGAAATTATCAAATAATCAACGGTATTTTATACAAGGTCGGATTATGTTCCCCTCTACTCCGATGTATATCTCAATCCGAAGGTCAAGATATTTTTCGGGAAATTCATGAAGGGCTTTGCGGTAGCCATCTGGCCCCTCGAGCTTTGTCAAGAAAAATACTTCGCCAGGGGCTTTATTGGCCTACAATAGTAGCATATGCGGAGAATTTAGTCCGCACGTGCCAAGGATGTTAGTGGATGGGACGACGGAGCCATCGTCCACCAATAGCTCTTCAAGTCATTGGTCCGGTATGGCCCATGGCCAGATGGGGTATGGATTTGATTGGTCCCTTTCCAGTAGCTAAGGGAAATCTAAAGTTCGCAGTGGTAGCTATTGAATATTTTTGTAAATTGGTAGAAGCAGAACCCTTAATAGCTATCACTTCGAACAATGTACAGAAATTCTTTTCGAAGAGTATCATCTGCCGGTTCGGAGTGCCTAGACAACTCACAGTCGATAATGGAACACAGTTCGATGCAGAACCTTTCAGGAAGTTTTGCGAAGATCTAGGCATCCAGTTATATTTTGCTACAGTGAGACATCCTCAGTCTAATGGAGTTGTAGAAAGAGCCAATGGAAATATTCTATCAGGGCTAAATCGAAGGATAGTAGGATTGGCAAAAGGACTGTGGACCGAAGAACTCCCGAAGATTTTGTGATCCATTCGGACTACGCAAACAAGGTCCACAGGTTTCACTCCATTTAGACCGCTATTCAGGGATGAAGCTTTGACTCCAACAGAGCTCAAAGGAGGATCACTTCGCAGCACCGAACCGGAGATTGAAGGAGAAATACAAGCTTCGGTGGATTTAACAGAAGAGACAAGACTTCGAGCTATAGCCAATTTAACGAAGTATCAACAGCAGACGAAGACTTGGTTCGACCCGAAAGTCAAGATCAATGAGCTTAGACCGGGTCATCTCGTTTTACGAAGCATCATAGCGCCAGGAAAATTAGGAAATAAATGGGAAGGTCCATACCTAATTGTTCGATCAGGACGTCGTGGCTCTTTTAAACTAGCTAATTTAGAAGGTGAAGAGTTAGCACATACTTGGCATGCGGAACACCTAAAGCGATACTTCACATAGGGCCTCCTTTTAAATCATTTGTAATCATCTTCTGAATTAATAAATCATATGGTTCAGATAGTGCCTACCCCTCATAAACTCCCAACTTTCGAGTGGACGCACTGGAACCATGGGGTTGACCGAGAGGGAAGTGTCATTAATTTGAATCATATTTTCGGACTTCGAACCATTGGTTCGAAGTTTCCGATGTTGGGGCTGACATAATCCGGAGTCCAAGCCACTGGCTTGTAGGCATCTGTAAAAGAGCCCAAAACCACATCATACGGAGTCCAAGCCAACGGCTGGTAGACATCCGTAAAAAGAGTCCAAGGAGACCAAATCATGGGGAGTCCAAGACACTGGTTGTAGGCATCCGTAAAAAGAGTCCAAAGAGACCACTGCGAATTCCGAACCATTGGTTTGACAGAATTCGCAAAAAGAGCCGAAGGAGGCCAAAACAGAACAGAGTTTGAGCTATGAGCTTCGAATGTCTGTTAGGAAGTCCAAAGTGACTAATTGTTTAAGACACCAAAGTGTCTGGAAAGTTATCCGAAGTGATTTCTTTCAAAACATGAGGTACTAAGCTACCAATCTTCAGACTTCAAATAGTCGAAGACATTTTATAAGATTTTAATCAATCTTTAAATCGCTAAGGGGCTCCAACCCCCAAAATTGTACTCCAAAGTTTTTTCTTTGCGCCTAACCATCTTTGAATACAGTTCAAAGTTGATTACGCACAAAGAGGAGCTAGTAAATAAGGAGACAATTTTAAATCAATATTTATTATTCGAACAATATAATTACATTATGAAAAATCGGTATCTATACCAAGAAGGAATCGAAGACCCCTTCGGTCTCTAGAGCTAAGGTTCGAACGACTAGTTCCAGAGCTGGGAGTTCTAACAACTTTACGTTTAACTCTCTTGCCTCCCTTCGAAGCTCTAAAGTCCTTTTGTTCTTGCTGAAGCTCTGCCCAAGTTCGAAGTCGTTCGGGGCACCTTTCCCAACTTCTGAGTTCTTCAGGTTTGTTACCTTGAGCTACATCTTCATCTTCGGACCATACAATGTCTTCGGAGGATGAAGTGTCCAAGTTAACCTCCTTTTCTTCCTCTTTAATATAAGATAATACAACTTTGCTTACATCGGATGCAATTGCTTCGGAGCTATCTCGAGGAACTAGAAATCGAGGGCGCTTGTGAGGTTTTAAGATATCGAAGGTAGCCCATAATAACGAAGTTCATCGTTAACATCTAACACTTCGACATCTTCCATATGAGGCAAAGCCTAAAAACATGATAAGCAAATTTTCATTCATAAATGTACAAAAACATGATTATTTACATAGATGAAGATCCTAAATATTTCTAAACCTGCGGGTCTGGCGGAGGCTGACTGCTCGAAGCTTGAGCCCGAGCTTGCTTCTAGCGTTGCCCTTCATCAATCCAAGCCTTGATCGTAGAGCGACCTTCGGCTCTCCATGAAGTCTGAAAGGCTTGCCAGGCTGCGGCCACATCTTCAGAAGGAGTAAGAAGCTAGTCGTCATCGAAGGTAATGGGACCCCCTTCTGCGCTCGGAGTTATCGAGTGGCCCAAATCTTCGTAGTAACGAAGAATGCCGATAGCAGCCACTTGACCGGAGATTTCTCCATATCGAATGCTTGCTGTCTTCATCTGCTTCGCTGCTCCTTGAATTCTCTTTAGCTGGCACAGTAGGGAGATGTTGTCATCTGAAGGAAGCGTTCCAGTAGTACCAAAGTACTCCAGAACACTTAACAGTTCGTTCGTGACCTCCACAGCTACCTTCTCCGATTTCAACTTATATTCGTTCAATGCATCCTTCACCGAAGTTAATTCTTTTACCACCTCAGAAAGCCTAGTTGTCTCTATAGTTAGAGAATTTTTATGACTGAGCAGTTGGCTAGCTTCTTCGGCAGCTTTGGCTTTTTCTTCTTGGAGCCTGACAAGGTCAGCCCCCGCAACAGCATGCTCCGCACGCATCTTTTCAATCTCCGCTCGAAGCACAATTTGTTCTGCTTCGAGCTCTTTATTTGCAGCTTCCAAACCTTGTCTGGCCCTACGCTCTGTTGAAACCATGACGTCCAAGTGAGCCACTCGACCTTCGGAGATGGATAAATTTCGTTGAAGAGTTGCATTTTCTTCTCGAAGGCGAATGTTCCCACGCTCATTTGATATGTTCGCTGCTCGGGCCAAGACTGTTTGCTGCAAAAAGAAAAAACAAGGTAAGAAATTATTTGTATATAAATCTGATGTTGTTTTGCAGATACTTCGTACCTGGTATGCTGCAAGTTCCATAGCAGTGTTAAGCTCCGAACTCTCCGCTTTGCTCAAAATAGCCACCAAGTCCGTCTCCCCGACTTCGCGACTAGCTCGATCCAAAGGCTCGAGTAAAGTCCGAAGCCTAGTTCTTCGCTCTAAGAAAGGAGCTAGAAGAGGGAGCAGACTCAAGGCTTGCTGGTCACCTTCGCTTGGCGAAGGCCCGGAGTGCCGAGCTGTGGTTTTTGGAGTCTTGGTAGATGGGTCCCCTTCATTAGATTGGCTCTCGTCTGTTGACTCAGATGGAGTTGATCCTGAGCTCGGAGCAGGGAGAGGATCCATCTTTCCTTTGCCTTTTCTAGGCCCCATTTGAGCAAGTTCTGGAATAGGCTCAGAAGTTGTCGAAGGTCCAAGATTTGCATCTTCAGGACGGACCTCCTCCACGGAAGTGGGTTCTACAAAAGCAAAGGTATTATACATTGTATAATTTTGCAGAAAAGAACAAAAGAATTGTGCGAAGGTTACCTTCAACATTTTGACGATGAGTAAGCATTGGACTGCTTGGCGGGTCGAAGGCTACTCCGAAGTCTTCATCGGAGTTGATGGTTAAAACTTTGACTGTAGGAGCATCTTCTCGGACAGTCATTGCTGCTTCACCTGGAATTGAAGCTGCAGTAACTTCGACTCCGCTGTCATCCATAAGGGCTTCGTCCTGAGGTAAAATTTCTTGAGCGGCCGGAGTTCTTACTTGCTCAAGGTTGATCTGAGACTCCGGCACGCTCGTAGTATCTTCGATATTTGTTTCTGCCTGTTCTGCATCCTTGTCGATTTGGTCGGTCAACATCCTGCCTTCATCCTCCAATGATTCAGAAGCTGAAGCTCTAGGGCTCGAAGGGACAGGAACTCTTGGCTTTCGAGCCACCTTTTTAACCGGAGTCTTGGCGGAGCTCGAAGCTCCGACTTCAGCTTTCCTCTTTGAGGACCCTTTCTTTGAAGGCACCCAATCCAAAAGAGAAGATGGAGTAAGCTCGAGTAGCCCCCATACTCGGTTGGATCGCTCCCAAGTTCCAACCAATTTCTTCCTCCACTCTTTTTCTATCGGAGTTGGGACGCCCAGAATCTTCTCCGAAGCTCGTACAATTTGCTCCGAAGTAATAGGGGCTGAAGAAGCTGGAAAATGAGTTAAGTTAATTATTTCTTCAAATAAATATACATGACATATATTGTTTTCGAAGTTACCTGCAGGGCTTGAGTTCGAAGAAATTTTACAGAGACCACCCTCCGAATCTTCTTCGAAAGTAATCGGCCAGTTGGCCATCAAAGGAGGGATTTGAAGCCCTAGGAATTCTTCAGCTAAGTCTCGCATGCTCAAGTGACGACTAATTTTCTGAAGCAAGCTCAGGCGAGCTTCGAGTTGGCCCAGATCCGGGTGCACTAAGGCTTCCTTTCGGAAGTGGATTTCTTGCAAAGGCCCGGCTAGGCGACTGCTTGCTCCAACTTCGGCATAAAACCATCTCAAGATCCAATCAGTATACCATCTGGCATTGATGGCCATGGCAGGAAATCGGAGGGCGTATTCGTCCCGAAGTCTAAAATTGATACTTCCGAAGGCTACTACTATCTTTTCACCTCCGGGGCCTACGAAGGTCTTTGGTTGGCAAGATGCCCTATGTAGCGCTGCGAAGATCTCCGCCCTCCCTTCGCAACCTTCGGCTCGCAATGCCCATTCGAAGATAGCAAGGCGAGCTACTGCATTCGGAGAGAGTTGGGGGAGAGTGACATGGAACAAATCTAGTACCTCCGCTAAGAAGTCGACCGCCGGAAGCCCTAAACCAGCTTCGAAGAAGGCTTCGAAAACGACCACTTCTCCGGGTCTCGGTGATGGAATAATTTCCTTTCCAGGTTTGCGAATCATAACCCCGGAACTGATCTTGCCTTCTACCTCAGCCGCCAGTGATTCTCTTTTGCACGTTGAAGGCCCGAGTTGATATGATTGATCCAAGTACTTTGTCGACGCCGGGAAGAGATCTTGATGGCCAACATTTTGGGGATTTCCCCCTGCCACCGCCATGGCTGTCACTGTGGGTGTCGGAGCTGTCATCGCCATTGACGCAGCTGCTGCTGCTGCAGCAGCCTGCTGCCGGGCCAGAGTTGAAGCCGCTCCCGGACCCTTGAAGCTGGTTTTCGCCATTAGATCTTGTGGATTGCTTTGAGGGGAGAATGGAGGCTAGGGCTCGAAGAAGGTTTGTTTGCAAGAAAGCGGTGGAAAGGTACTCAGGAAAGGTCCAGGCCCTCTATTTATAGCCCAGACTCTAAATTTTTTACCGTTTGTCCATGGAATTTCGCATTCTTGCCCGTTACTCTCTTCCGGAATTAACGCATTGTGTAACTTCCATCAGAAGGAAAAAGTTAACGTCTATTTTTTCCAAGTCTAAAAATACTTTTTGATTTCCCGAGTTAATTCTAAAATACTTCGAATGCAATTCACTTAGAAAATATTTCGAAGTTCATATCTCCATGCGTTTCGGAGATGCATTAAGTCTGCTAATCCTTGTACATGGAAATGTTTCCTTGCGTATACTGCTTCCTTAGTATCACAGATTTAATGGAGAAGCATATTCGAGGGGCTACTGTTGGGGGAAAATATTCCATCTTTAGGATTATCGCAGTAACAAGACAAAGACAAGAAATCATGTCAAGAGATTCTGACATATACCTTCGAATACATGTTGAAGGCCATTCGAAGTATGAAGACGGACCCTGGTTCGGAGTATATCTTCGAACATGGACTCTTCTGAGATCTTCTTTGCCAGCTAAGATGGAAGACTTATCTTCTTTCTCATTAGATTAGTCTTTTACCATTTTAGCCCTATTAAGGGTACCGAATAGTTTCCACTATGTCGGTTGTAATAGAGGGATAAAAAGGTCTTTTCCTTAATGTTTGGGCCTATAAATACCCCCCGTTTTACCTTGTAATAGGGACCCGAATACAAGTTATTCAAGACACACTTTCGAACTATTTCTAGCTATTATCCTTTTGGAGGCTTGGAATAGTTTGCTTCGCAAACACTTCGTTTGTTAGTTTCTATTCTTCAGAAACCTGTTAGTGTAATCTTTTACGCCAACATTAAATCTTGTCAATCAGACATCACAGACTCCTAAACCAACCCTTGGTTTCTCATCTCTAATCAATGTTAATGCAGAAGGTACGAAGACTTACCTAGGCTTCGAAGCTCTCCCTCCGAAGCATTCTAAAATGCAATTGGCCACTCTTCTCCGAGAGGAGGGATATGAAGGGCAATGAATTCCTCGGCCAGGTCTTGCATACTCATGCGCCTGGCCACCGAAGAAAGTAACCCAAGCCACATATAAGGTAAGCTTGGGTCCGGAGTAACTTCGGCTTCCTTCTGGTACCATATCTCTTGTAGAGAACCCACAAGGCTGCAATCTACCCCAACTTTGGCACAGAACCACCAGAGTATCCAATTGGTGTACCACCAGTCGTTGATTGCCTTTGTTGGAAAGCTCTTTAAGTACTCCTTCCGAAGATAGAAGTTGACACTTCTGAAGGCTACCAACACCTTGGAGTCCTCGAGCCCATCTTGCGGCTTCGGCTGGCAGGAGGCTTTCTGGGTAGTAATGAAGATCTCTGACCTCCCTTCGCACCCTTCAGCCCAAAGGGCCCATTTGAATGTAGCCAATATGGCGATGGCATTAGGAGATAGTTGCGGCAAGGTGATATGAAACATATCTAGTACCTTCGCCGGGAAATTGATAGCAGGAAGACCTAGCCCCGCTTCGAAGAAGGCCTCGAAGACCACCACCTCTCCACTCTACGGCGTCGAGGTCGCTTCTGTTCCAGGGACCCGAGTCCTCATCCTGTGCCCAGCTTCCCGTTCACTGCTTCCTCGATGAACTCTGTCATGCTCGTCGATTGCCTGAGGAGGAAGCTTTGTTTCAGCGGCTTCTTGGACGACGGGCGGAGCTCTCATGGGTTTTTGGGTGAAGAACCCCCCTAGGGCTCCTGCCATTGCTGATGCTGCCGATGCTGCCCAGGCCTACCTCTATGCCAAGGTTCATGTCGCTGTCGGTACTATCACGATGGTCCTCGCCATTGATCTAGTCGCTCAAGAGGGTTGGGGATGGTTTGAAGGTTAAAGTCCATAGGCTTAGAACCAAAGTTCTGTAAAGGTTTCCGCTAGGTTCGAGATCCCTTTTTATAACCCCTTCGCCTTCAATTGCTATGGTTCGTGTATGCGTTTACACTTCAGTTTTGACTTCTGCCACTAACGAGTGGGCCCAGATTTTAAAAGGGTGTGAACTCGCAGTTAAATTTGTATCCGTTACATTCTAAAAAGAGCTTAATGGCTATATGACGGGCAACAGCTCAAATTTAACAGCTCTTTGTGATGCTTCACCTTTGTAATGGTTCATTTTCCTGCAAAGCTTTCACATGGGAATCCAAGTTCGAAGCTTCCGTCAGATATACCTCTGATGTTGAAGACACTTCGAATGGTTATAGTACCTTCAATTTTTTCTAAGTCCCTAAGCATGAAAATATTTCTTGCATATACTGCTCTCCTTCCATACAGGTTATTCGGAGAAGCGTATTCGAGGGGCTACTATTGGGAGGAAAATGCTTCATCCCCAATATCTTCAAGATTACGAGATAAAGACAACTCATAAAGTTCCAAGTCAAAGAGTTGTCTCCGAACTAACGAAGGGTTAAAACCGAAGGATCCATCTAGACTCCAGTCCGAAGATACTCTCCGAAGATACACTACTACAGTGGAAAACAATCAGAAGGATGGAAAGTCTACCTTATCTACCTCCTTAGAACATATTTTACCACTTTAGCCCTATTCGGGGTACCAAATAGTTTCTACTATGTCGGTTTTAATTGAGCGGTAAAAAGGTCATTTCCTTAGAGTTTTTACCTATAAATACCCCCTTCTCATCATGTAATGAGCATCGAATATTCAGATATTCAATACACAACATCGAACTATTCCGAGCTATTAGCCAATATGGAGGCTTGAGACAGTCCACTTCCTCAAACACTTCGTTTGTTAATTCTTAATCTTAGAGAACTTGTTCGTGTAATCCATTGCGCCAACATCCCATATCCCTGAGCTCTGGAAAAACACGTGTCGGCGGTCTTGTTTCTTCCGCACAGAGGCACTGCGCCAGGCACTACTGTGCGCGCATCCCCGCAGAAAATGCCGCCGCCAGAGACTGAATTGAGTAGGAGCTGCCACTACATAGTCTCCAGAGTCACCATGTGTTGTTTGTGCCGATGCCGCAGTCTACGCCTAGCGAACTACTATTTCTAGCGCTGTGCCTCTGGTCACGTGCGGCTCCCTAGCACCTTGCTCTCTTCGCTCAGGGGACGAAAGATCAGCCACCACCTACCAAGCGTTGGCTGGATGCCGAGATACTCCCACAGAGACCTAGTCAGAAGTACCAGCGGCGAAGAGTGGATGAATAGGGGAAAAACTTGGGAAGAAGGACTAAAAGTAAAGTGAACTCTAATTTTTCATTGGAGTGAGTTAAGAAACCCTAGGGGGATTGGGGCCCTATTTATAGGCAGCCTAATAAAACAGAAAAAACCTAATTTACCCTTAGGATTTTTTATACACACCGAAATAAACTAGAAAAGACCAAAATACCCTCAAGATTTTGATAGACTAGACTAACACAAACTGTGGTCCTAAAAGGAAAAATAGTAAAATCCTATCTAAAAGTAACTTGTCCTAATGTGGAGCTTTCGTAGAAGCTACGGCTTCCCTTCAGGACCATCGGATCTCTGATGGGCGATCTTGGATGGTTGCGTCGGTTTTACGCCGAAACCGACATTCATGGCCCATATACCCGGATTGGGTTGACCAACAGAACAATAACAAGACAATTTTCAATGAAAGAAACTAATGCAACTTGGATATTTCTTGATTATCCAACATCTGAAAACACCCTAATGATTTTTGGTTCAGTAATCAGAAATACAAAAAGCTATTCACTAAAAGAACTGAATGCAAATAATATATCTGTTGATACGAAAATGTGACCCCGCACATTAGTCAGTTCGACGATCCAAAAGTGTGTGGATACTTAGAGATGAGCCTAAGCGTAACACAATACTGATGTCACATTCTGACTACCCTTAACAGTGGCAAGGGGGGTGGAGTCACCAGGTAATCAAATCACACAGAAATAATCCAATCAACCGAAAAATATAAAAATTAAATAAACCAACCGGTCGAATGGAGCCTGGTTGATTCAGAGTGTACCATTTGAAGGTTCACCGAATGGAGGCCTTCGGCATCTGATGCAAAGGGTGCACCAAAGATAGTGTTGGGGGAAAATATCCCATCATTAGGGTTATTGCGATAACAAGACAAAAGCAGGAAATAAAGTCAAGGGATTCCAACGTGTATTTTCTACTGTACACTGAAGGCAGTTCGAAGTATGAAGACGGACTCTAGTTCGGAGTATACCTTCAAACTTGGACTCTTCCAAGAGCTTCTTTGCCAGCTAAGATGGAAGACTTATCTTCTTTCTCATTATATTAGTCTTTTTACCATTTTAGCCCTATTAAGGGTACCGAATAGTTTCCACTATGTCGGTTGTAATAGAGGGGTAAAAAGGTCTTTTCCTTAATGTTTGGGCCTATAAATACCCCCCGTTTTACCCTGTAAAGAGGACCGAATACAAGTTATTCAATACACACTTTCGAACTATTTCTAGCTATTATCCTTTCGGAGGCCTGAAATAGTTTACTTCGCAAACACTTCGTTTGTTAGTTTCTAATCTTCAGAAACCTATTAGCGTAATCTTTTATGCTAATAGTTGGCGCCGTCCGTGGGGAACCTAGTCCAAGAAACTTCGTTCTCTACCGAGTTTTCAAACCATGCCTCCTAAGCGGAGTTCCGCTGGCAATCCTATTCGGAGGTCTCCTCGGACCTTCGGAGCAAGACCCTCGGATATAGTTGAGATCGCAGGACCTTCGACTTTTCCTCCACCACAAACCCCGGAAGGGATGCCCCTTCCCCGAGTATACGGAGGTCCTCCGCCAACTCCATCTATACTTCGGCCCGACAGAGTCCCTCTTCCACCTCAAGTTCCACTTCGAACCGATCCCTACAGTTCTCAAGACCCAGAAGATCCTTCCGGAGGAGATGAAGACAGACTTGGTGATATGGCCGCTCAGATGGCCGGTCTCCAAGCTGAAGTAGCGAGATGGCAGCAAGAAGCTGCATATAGGCTTCGCTCTCAAGCCATCCCAGTTATTCCTGAAGTGCCTGAAGATGACGAACCTATTTATCTTGAAGCCCCAGAGAACGCCTCCTTTGACACCGAGTCTCCGCTGCATCCTGAATTGCAAAAAGTGCGCTTCAATCCCAAATTTAAGACTTCAAAGCTTTGCAAGTATGCCGGAGATGAAGATCCTGGAGAATTTGTCCGTTCTTATGCTTTGGCGATCGAAGCCAGCAGAGGAGTGCGGGACACCATGGCAAAATGTTTCCCCTAGCCCTTCAAGGAGTGGCATTGCGGTGGTTCTGGTCTTTGAAACCAGGATCAATCAGTTCATGGGGGAAGTTGAAGAAAAAGTTCGTGAGTAATTTCCAGGGCACCTTCATGCCTCCAATGTCAATGGGAAGTCTTTTCTAGGTGAAGTAGCTCCCTGGAGAAACTTTAAGGCAGTATTTTATGCGCTTCGCTCATACAAAGTCGCAAATTCGAGGGTTAACTACATCTTCGGTAGTTGACGCAGCTCGAGAGGGAGTGATTCATCCAAGCCTACTTGATAAACTTCACCGGAAAAGCATATCTTCTGTTTCTCAGTTGATGTCCTATTTTGAAGAGTATGCAAGGTCAGAAGAGGGCTGGCTTCGGAGAATTGCAGCTACTCCGTCCATACTGCAAGAAGTGAAATTGGAAGTGAAAACTTCAGCGCAGCCGCAAGGACTTGCCTTCGAAGCTCAGCATGATAGGAGAAGGGGGCAAAAGCATCCTCGTTCAGAAGTTCTGAACATTGCACCCCCACAGAAGTTTGCCCAGAGAGCTCCACAACCTTCGGGAAGCAAGACCAGCAGCTGGACGCCTCTAGGGAAATCGGCTGAAAAAGGACAAACTTTCTTCTACTGCATTCATGGTGAGAACCGAAGTCACGCAACTGACGCGTGCTAAGCTATACTTACTCTGAGAGGAGAGTATTTGGAGAGAACTTCGGGTCGAGGTACTACTGACTGAGTTCCAGCTGAAGTGCGCCCAGAGCTTGTCCAGGCTGTGGCGCGAATAGAGAACTTCGATCCAGAAAGACGCCCTCCAGTGGTCAATGTTATGCCACCTCCGAAGCAAGAAGAAGGGCAAGATCGAGGAAAAAGAGTAGTCCTCCCTATCTCCGGGGGAGGGACTCTCGGAAGCATGTCAAAGAGGCAGAGAAGAGAATATGTCAGAGAAGTGGGGCATATTGGAACTTCTTCGTCTGCAGCGCTATGCCTGAATGGTCCCATGTGCCAATATCTTCCTCTGCGGAGGATGCAGCTGGCATTAAATTTCCACATGCAGACCCACTTGTCATTGCTGCTGACATAGTAGGAACTGAGGTTCGGAGAGTGCTAATTGACGGAGGAAGTTCGGCAGATATTATTTTTGTTCAAGCCTTCGATCAACTATGCATCTCCAGAAAGCACCTTCTCCCAGCGGCCCGTCCTTTGCAAGGCTTCGCAGGACCCCCGCTTGATGCCCTTGGCCAAATTGGCCTAGAAGTTACTTTCGGAGAAGGGCTACTAGATAGGACAGATGAAGTAATCTTCGACATTTTGGATGCTCCATATGCATACAATGTCATCATTGGAAGAGGCATGTTAAATCAATTCGGAGCTGTGGCGCACCATAATTACTTATGTATGAAGATGCCCACACAGGCGGGAGTGCTCACTATCTTCGGGATCAAGCTACCGCTCGAAGAGCGGAGTATGATCATGGTCCTCCTCTTGATCCAATACAAGTGAATAGTGTGCAAGATAATCAGGAAAATTTTTCTGCTCCTAGGGAATCTTCGAAGAAATCCTTACCAAGACCAAGTCCTGAAGGAGAAATTGCAACGAAGGTTATTGTTAAAGATGGCAAAGAATATTCATTTCAATTTGGCAAATATTTGCCTCCAGAAGTTGCTACCTCCTTAGAGAAAGTAGTTGAGGAGAATTTAGATGTCTTTGCTTGGTCTGATGAAGACATCACCGGAGTCAGTCGGGACATTATTGAACACAGTTTACTTGTAAACCCAAAGGCCCGGCCTATCTGGCAAGGACTCCGAAAAATGTCTGCAGAAAGAGCTATTCTTGCCAAAGACGAAGTTGAGAAGTTGCTGAAGGCTGGGATTATCAGAGAAGTGGCTCACACAGAATGGTTAGCCAACCCAGTCTTCGTTAGGAAGAAATCTTCCGGGAAGTGGCGCATGTGTATTGATTTCACGTCCCTGAATAAAGCATGCCCTCGTGACCCCTACCCCATGCCCCGAATTGATCAATTGGTCGACTCCACTAAAAGGTTTGGAGTTATTAAGCTTCCTTGACGCGTACTCTAGATATCATCAAATATGGTTGAAGCGCGAAGATGAAATCAAGACAAGCTTCGTAACTCCTTCAGGAGTCTTCTGTTATGTAAGAATGCCCTTTGGCTTAACAAATGTCAGGGCTACTTTTTCGAGGTTAGTTGCTAAGGCTCTAGGTCATCAATTAGGGCGCAATGTAGAGGCCTATATGGATGATATTTTAATAAAGAGTGCTTTAAAGCACCAACATAGCCTAGACTTAGCAGGTTTTTGGCAAGGTCTGCGGAGAAAAGTTTGCCTATTTTTAAAGCATTGAAAGGGTCCGAAGATTTTGCATGGACACCGGAGTGTCAGAAGAGCTTCGAAGATATTAAAGAGTATCTCAGTAATCTTGCTACACTCACGGTGCCTACCGCGGATGAAACCCTACTCCACTACCTTGCAGCTACAGGTTCTGCTGTCACTGCAGTCCTTGTCAGAGAGATGGATTTCAATGGAAAGTTGGTACAAAATCCAGTTTATTTTGTGTCCTGAAGCATTGTGAGGAGCGAAGACAAGATATTCTGAGCTTGAAAAGTTCACTTATGCTCTGATAATGTCTTCGAGGAAATTGAGGCATTATTTTTTGGCACATAATGTGATCGTACCAACTTCGTATCCTTTGGGAGATATGCTCCGAAGTAAAGACTCCACTGGAAGAATTGGGAAGTGGGCCATTGAACTGGCACCCTTCGGCATATCTTTTATGGCAAGGACAGCAATCAAATCACAAGTGTTGGCAGACTTTGTAGCAGAGTGGACTCCCCCTACAACATGGGTTCCGGAGAACCCAAGCGAAGGAATTTGGATTGTTTATTCTGATGGAGCCTTCAAAGCATCTGGAGCGGGTGTTGGAGCAGTGTTAATTTCGCCTTCAGGGCAAAGGGCAATGTACTCCGCAAGATTCAACTTTAAGTCTACCAATAATATAGCGGAGTATAAAGGGATTTTACTGGGACTCCGAAAAGCACGTGCTCTAGGGGCTACAAGACTTGTTATAAAAATAAATTCTCAAATAGTAGCAGTGCACGTCAATAAAAGTTTTCAAGTTCGGCATCCACAGCTTGCAAAGTACTTAGAAGAAATCCGTAAGATCGAAGCACAATTCAAGGGTATTTCCATTCGGAGTATACCTAGAGCAGAAAATGTGCAAGCGGACATTTTAGCAAAAGCTACAGCCGGAGCTACGGATATACCAGAAGAGGATTTTTATGAGGAGCTCAGCACACCTTCGGTGCCACAAATTCCTTCTGCAGAGATTCTTTGCATTCCAAGGACAGATTGGAGGAATTCAATCATGGAACTTTTACAAGGAGGAACAAATTTGTCTGAAGAGCCACAGCTTTCAAGATTGAAACTCAGGGCCAGAAATTATCACATAATCAACGGTATTTTATACAAGGCCGGAGTATGACCCCTCTACTCCGATGCATATACCAAACCGAAGGCCAAGATATTCTTCGAGAAATCCATGAAGGGCTTTGCGGTAGCCATTTAGCCCCTAGAGCTTTGGCAGGAAAGACACTTCGCCAGGGGCTTTATTGGCCTACAATAGTAGCAGATGCGGAGAATTTAGTCCGCACGTGCCAAGGATGTCAGTGGATGGGACGACGGAGCCATCGTCCACCAACGGCTCTTCAAGTCATTGCTCCGGTATGGCCCATGGCCAGATGGGGTATGGATTTGATTGGTCCCTTTCCAGTAGCTAAGGGAAATCTAAAGTTCGCAGTGGTAGCTATTGAATATTTTTCTAAATGGGTAGAAGCAGAGCCCTTAACAGCTATCACTTCGAACAATGTACAGAAATTCTTTTGGAAGACTATCATTTGCTGGTTCGAAGTGCCTAGACAACTCATAGTTGATAATGGAACACAGTTCGATGCAGAACCTTTCAGGAAGTTTTGCGTAGATTTAGGCATCCAGTTATGTTTTGCTGCAGTGAGACATCCTCAGTCTAATGAAGCTGTAGAAAGAGCCAATGAAAATATTTTGTCAGGGCTAAATCGAAGGATAGTAGGATTAGCAAAAGGACTGTGGACCGAAGAACTTCCGAAGATTTTATGGTCCATCCGGACTACTCAAACGAGGTCCATAGATTTCACTCCATTCAAACTACTGTTCGGAGATGAAGCTATGACTCCAACGGAGCTCAAAGGAGGATCACTTCGCAGCACCGAACCGGAGATTGAAGGAGAAAGACAAGCTTCGCTGGATTTAACAGAAGAGACAAAACTTCTTGCTGTAGCCAATTTGAAGAAGTATCAACAACAAACGAAGACTTGGTTCGACCCGAAAGTCAAGATCAATGAGCTTAGACCGGGTCATCTCGTTTTGCGAAGCATCATAGCGCTAGAAAAATTAGGAAATAAATGGGAAGGTCCATACTTAATTGTTCCTTCAGGGCGTCCTAGCTCTTTTATATTAGCTAATTTGGAAGGTGAAGAGTTAGCACATACTTGGCATGCGGAGCACCTAAAGTGATACTTCGCATAGGGGCTCCTTGTAATCATTTGTAATCACTTTCCGAATTAATAAAGCATATGGTTCAGATAGTGCCTACCCCTCATAAACTTCCAACTTCTGAGTGGACGCACTGGAACTGTGGAGTTGACCGAGAGGGAAGTGTCATTAATTTGAATCATATTTTCAGACTTCGAACCATTGGTCCGAAGCTTCCGGCGTGGGGGCTGACATAATCCGGAGTCCAAGCCACTGGCTTGTAGGCATCCGTAAAAGAGCCCGAAACCACATCATGCGGAGTTCAAGCCACTGTCTTGTAGGCATCCATAAAAAGAGTACAAAGAGACCACTGCGAACTCCAAACCACTGGTTTGACAGAATTCACAAAAAGAGCCGAAGGAGGCCAAAACAAAACAGAGTTTGAGCCATGAGCTTCGAATGTCTGTTAGAAAGTCCAAAGTGACTAATTGTTTAGGACACCAAAGTGTCCAGAAAGTTGTTCAGAGTGATTTTTTTCAAAGCATGAGGTACTAAGTTACCAATCTTCAGACTCCAAATAGTCGAAGACATTTTATAAGATGTTAATCAATCTTTAAATTGCTGAGGGGCTCCGAGTCCCCAAAATTGTACTCCTAAGTTTTTCTTTGAGCCTAACAATCTTTGAATATAGTTCAAAGTTGCTTATGCCCAAAGAGGGGCTAGTAAACAAGGAGACAATTTTAATCAATATTTATTATTCGAACAAAACGATTACATCATGAAAAATCGGTATCTATATCGAGAAGGGATCGAAGACCCCTTCGATCTCTAGAGCTAAGGTTGGAACGACTAGTTCCAGAGCCGGGAGTTCTAACAACTTTGCGTTTAATTCTCCTGCTTCCCTTCGAAGCTCTAAAGTCTTTCTGTTCTTGTTGAAGCTCGGCCCAAGTTCGAAGTCGAAGCTCCTTTCCCAGCTTCCAAGTTCTTCAGGTTTTTCGCCTTGAGCTTCATGTTCGTCTTCGGACAATGCGATGTCTTCAGAAGATGAAGTTTCCAAGTTGACTTCTTTTTCTTCCTCTTTAATGTAAGATAATATGTCTTTTCTTACTTCGGGTGTAATCGCACCGGAGCTATCCCGAGGAACTAAAAATCGAGGGCGCTTGTGAATTTTTAAAATATCGAAGGTAGCCCATAGTAAGCGGAGTTCATCGTTCATGTTTAACACTTCGACATCTTCCATATGAGGCGAAGCCTAAAAACATGATAAGCAAATTTTCATTCATAAATGTACAAAAGCATGATTCTTTACATAGTCGAAGATCCTAAGATATTTCTAAACCTGCGGATTTGGCGGAGGCTGGCTGCTCGAAGCTTGAGACTGAGCTTGTTTTTGGCGTTGCCCTTCATCAATCCAAGCCTTGATCGTAGAGCGACCTTCGGCTCTCCATGAAGTTTGAAAGGCTTGCCAAGCAGCAGCCACACCTTCTGAAGGAGTGAGAAGTTGATTGTCGTCGAAGGTAATAGGAGTCGCCCTTGTGCTCGGAGTTATCGATTGGCCCAGTTCTTCGTAGTAACCAAGAATGCCATAGCAGCCACTTGACCGGAGATTTCTCCATATCGAATGCCTGCTGTCTTCATTTGCTTCGCTGCTCCTTGAATTCTCTTCAGCCGGCGCAGCAGGGAGATGTTGTCATCTGAAGGAAGCGTCCCAGTAGTACCAAAGTACTCTAGATTTCAGCTTGTCTTCATTTAAAGCATCCTTCGCCGAAGTTAATTATCTTACCACCCTATAAAGCTTAGCCGCCTCCATAGCTAAAGAATTTTTCTTGTTAAGTAGTTGGTTAGCTTCTTCGGCAGCTTTGGTTTTTTCTTGTTGAAGCCTGACAAGCTCAGCTCCCGCCACAACATGCTCTGCCCGCATCCTTTCAATTTCCACTCGAAGCACAATTTGTTCTGCTTTGAGCTCTTTGTTCGTAGCTTCCAAACTTTGTCTGGCCCTGCGCTCCGTTAAAACCATGCTGTCCAATTGAGAAACTCGACCTTCGGAGATATTGAGATTTCGTTGAAGAGTAGTGTTTTCCTCTCGAAGGCGAAGGTTTCCATGTTCATTCGAGATGTTCGCGGCTCAGGCCAAAACTGTTTGCTGCGAAGAGAAAAAACAAAGGTGAGAAATTATTTGTATATAAGTGTAACTTTGTTTTGCAGATACTCCGTACTTGGTATGCTGCACGCTCCATGGCAGCGTTAAGATCTAAGCTCTCCGCCTCACTCAAGATGGCCACCGGGTTCGTCTCCCCTACTTCACGGTTGGCTCGATCCAAAGGTTCGATCAACGCTCGAAGCCCAGTTCTTCGCTCCAAGAAAGGAGCTAGAAGGGGGAGCATACTCAAAGCCTGCTGGTCATCTTCGTTTGGTGAAGGCCCAGAATCCTGAGCTGTGTTCTTCGGAGTTCCGGCAGACTGGCCCCCCTCCGTAGACTGGCTCCCATCTGTTGACTCAGATGGAGTTGATCTTGAGCTCGGAGCAGGGAGGTGGTCCATCTTGCCTTTGCCTTTTCCAGGTCCCATTTGAGTGGTCCCTGGAATTGGCTCCGAAGTTGTCAAAGGTCCAGGAATTATATCTTCAGGATGGATCTCTTCTACAAAAGTGGATCCTGTTAAAACAAAGGTATTATACATTGTATAATTTCGCAAGAAAAAAGAACAAAACAATTTTGCGAAGTTTACCTTCGACATTTTGGCGACGGGTGAGCATTGGGCTGCTTGGTGGATCGAAGGCTACTCCAAAGTCTTCGTCAGAGTCAGCAGTTAAATCTTCAGCTATTGGAGCACCTTCGGGAGAAACCGTTGTTAATTCACCCAGAATCGAAGCTGCAGCGACTTCAACTCCGCCTTCGTCTGCAGGGGCTCCATCTTGCGGTAAATTTTCTTGAGTGGCCGGAGTCCTCACTTGCTCAAGATTTTCTTGAGACTCCGGCACGCTCGCAGCATCATCAATATTTGTATCTGTCTGGGCTGCATCTTTGTTGATCAAGTCAATCAACATCCTACCTTCATCCTCCAAGGATTCAGAGGCCAAAGCTCTAGGGCTCGAAGGTGCAGGAACTCTCGGCTTTCGTGCCACCTTCTTTACCGGAGTCTTGGCAGAGCTCGAGGCTCCGACTTCAGCTTTTCTCTTTTTAGGCCGTTTCTCTGAAGGGACCCAATCCAAAAGAGGAGGCGGAGCAATTTCGAGTAGTCCCCATACTCGGTTGGATCGCTCCCAGGTACCGACCAATTTTTTCCTCCACTCCTTTTCAGTCGAAGTTGGGACGCCCAGAATCTTCTCCGAAGCTTGTACAATCTGCTCGGAAGTTATAGGGGCTGAAGAAGCTGAAAAATGAATTAAGTTGATTATTTCTTCGAATAAATATATTTGACATATGTTGTTTTCGAAGTTACCTGCAGGGCTTGAATTCGAAGAAATTTTGCGGAGACCACCCTCCGAATTTTCCTCAAAGGTGATCGGCCAGTTGGCCATCAGGGGAGGGATCTGAAGCCCGAGGAATTCTTCTGCTAAATCCCGCATGCTCAGGCGGCGACTAATTTTTTGGAGCAAGCTAAGGCGAGCTTCAAGCTGGCCCGGATCCGGATGCACAAGTGCTTCCTTTCGGAAGTTGATATCTTGCAAAGGTCCAGCTAGACGGCTACTCGCCCCAACTTCGGCATAAAACCACATCAAGATCCAGTCGGTGTACCATCTTGCATTGATGGCCTTGGCGGGAAATCGGAGAGCATACTCGTCCCGAAGCCTGAAGTTGATGCTTCCGAAGGCCACCAGCATCTTCTCACCTCCGGGGCCTACGAAGGTCTTTGGTTGGCACGAAGCTCTGTGCAGTGCTGCGAAGATCTCCGCCCTTCCTTCACAACCTTCGGCTCGCAACACCCATTCGAAGATGGCGAGACGTGCTACGGCATTCGGAGAAAGATGGGGGAGAGTGACGTGGAACAAATCCAATACCTCGGCCAAGAACTCGACTACCGGAAGCCCTAAGCCAGCTTTGAAGAAGGCTTTGAAAACAACCACTTCTCCGGGTTTTGGCGATGGAATGATTTCCTTCCCAGGTTTGCAAATCATGACTCCGGAACTAATTTTGCCTTCTACTGCGGCCGCGAGCGATTCCCTTTTGCAGGTTGAAGGCCCTAGTTGATAAGACTGATACGTATACTTTGTCGACGCCGGGAAGAGGTCCTGAGGGCCAACATTTTGGGGATTTCCCCCCGCCGCCGCCATTACTGCCACTGTAGGTGTCGGAGTTGCCGTCGCCGATGATGCAGCCGCTGCTGCTGCTGCAGCCTGCTGCCGAGCCAAAGTTGAAGCTGCTCCAGAACCCTTGAAGCTGGTTTTAGCCATGGGATCTCATGGATTGCTTCGGATTTGCATGAAAGTAGTGAAAAGGTACTCGAGAAGGGTTTGGGCCCTCTATTTATAGCCCAGACCCCGATTTTTTACCGTTTTCCTATGCCGTTTCGCATTCTTAACCGTTACCTTGTTGCGGAATTAACGCGTCACGTAACTTCCGTTAGAAGAAAAAGCCAACGACTATTTTTTCCATGTCTAAAAAGGCTTTCGGATTTCTCGAGTTAGTTCTAAGATACTTCGAACGTAATTCTCTTAGAAAATAATTCGAAGTTTGCATCTCTATACATTTCGGAGGTGTATTAAGTCTGCTAACCCCTGCGCATGGATATGTTTTCTTGCGTATACTGCTTTCCTAACATCACAGATTTAACGAAGAAGCGTATTCGAGAGGCTACTGTTGGGGGAAAATATCCCATCCTCAGGGTTATTGCGATAACAAGACAAAAGCAGGAAATCAAGTCAAGGGATTCCAATGTGTATTTTCTACTGTACACTGAAGGCAGTTCGAAGTATGAAGACAGACTCTAGTTCAGAGTATGTTGGCGTAAAAGATTACGCTAACAGGTTTCTGAAGATTAGAAACTAACGAACGAAGAGTTTGCGAAGTAAACTGTTCTAAGCCTCTGAAAGGATAATAACTTAGAATAGTTCGAATGTGTGTGTTGAATAACTTGTATTCGATCCTCATTACAGGGTAAAATGGGGTGTATTTATAGGCCCAAACATTAAGGAAAAGAAGCTCCCGGAAGAGTCCAAGTTCGAGGATATACTTCGAACTAGAGTCTGTCATCATACTTCGAACTTGACTTGAGGCATCTCTGAAATTATATGTTGAGAGGCTTCGTCTTTATCACCAGTCTTTCTCTCGTCACTGCAATAACCCTGAGGATGGAATATTTTCCCCCAACAGTAGCCCCTCGAATACTCTTCTCCGCTAAATCTGTAATGTTAGGAGAGCAGTATACGCAAGAGAAATAATCATGGGCAGGGGTTAGCAGATTTGAACCATCTCCGAACTACGTGGAGATGTAAACTTCGAATCAGTTTATAATAAAATTACTTTCAAAGTAACCTAGAACTAACTCGAGAAGCCCGAAAGTCTTTTTAGACTTAGAAGAAATAGCCGTTGGCTTCTTTCTTATAACGGAAGTTACGGAATGCTTTAATTTTGGGAGCAAAGTAACGGTTGGGAATGTGAAACGACACAGGCAAACGGTAAAAAATCAGGGTCTGGGCTATAAATAGAGGGCCCAAACCCTTCTTGAGTACCTTTTCATTGCTTTCGTGCAAACGAGCCATCACCCGAGCCCTAGCCTCCATTTTTCTTCTGAAGCAATCCTTGAGATTCAATGGTGAAGACTAGTTTTAAGGGCTCTGGAGCAGCGTCGACCGTGGCCCGACAGCAGGTTGCGGCAGCAGCGGCGGCTGCAACCTTGGCAGCAGTGACTTCAAATCCTTCAGTGGCGGCAATGGCGCCGGGTGGAGGAAATCCCCAGAATGTCAGCCCCCAATACCTCTTTCCAGCATCAACGAAGTACACGGACCAATCTTATCAACTAGGGCCGTCAACCTGCAGAAGGGAATCCCTTGCGGCTGCAGTGGAAGGGAAAATTAGTTCGGGGGTGATGATTCGCAAACCTGGCAAAGAAATCATTCCATCCCCGAGACCCGGAGAAGTGGTCGTCTTCGAAGCCTTCTTCGAAGCCGGTTTGGGTCTTCCGGCGGTAGACTTCTTGGCCGAGGTATTGGATCTGTTCCATGTCACTCTTCCCCAACATTCTCCAAATGCAGTAGTACGCCTAGCTATCTTCGAATGGGCTTTGCGAGCCGAGGGTTGTGAAGGAAGGGCGGAGATCTTCGCAGCACTGCACAGAGCTTCGTGCCAACCGAAGACCTTCGTAGGACCTGGAGGTGAAAAGATGGTCGTGGCCTTTGGAAGCATCAACTTCAGGCTTCGGGACGAGTACGCTATCCGATTTCCAGCCAAGGCTATCAATGCCAGATGGTATACAGACTGGATCCTGAAATGGTTTTATGCCGAAGTTGGGGCAAGCAGTCGCCTAGCTGGACCCCTTCAAGATATCAACTTCCGAAAGGAAGTTCTTGTGCATCCGGATCCGGGCCAACTCGAAGCTCGCCTCAGCCTGCTCCAAAAAATTAGTCGCCGCCTGAGTATGCGGGACTTAGCCGAAGAATTCCTCGGGCTTCAAATCCCTCCTCTGATGGCCAACTGGCCGATCACCTTTGAGGAAGATTCGGAGGGTGGTCTTCGCAAAATTAATTCAACTTCGAGCCCTGCAGGTAACTTCGAAAACAACATATATTATGCATATTTATTCGAAGGAATAACCAACTTAACTCGTTTTTTCAGCTTCTTCAGCCCCTATAACTTCGGAGCAGATTGTACGAGCTTCGGAAAAGATTCTGGGCATCCCAACTCAGACCGAGAAGGAATGGAGAATCAAATTGATTGGTAGTTGGGAGCGATCCAACCGAGTATGGGGGCTGCTCGAAGTTGTTCCGCCCCCTCTGGTGGATTGGGTGCCTTCGGAGAAAGGGCCCAAGAAAAGGAAAGCCGAAGCTGGAACTTCGAGCTCTGCCAAGACTTCGGTCAAGAAGGTGGCTCGAAAGCCAAAAGTTCCTGCACCTTCGAGCCCAAGAGCTTCAATCTCCAACTCTCAGGAGGAAGAAGGCAGGTTGCTTGAAAGGCTGATTGACGAGGATGCAGCCCAAGGAGCTGCACAAGTTGAAGAACCTGCGAACACGCCGAAGTCTCAAGAGAATCTTTTGCAAGCAAGGACTTACCTCAGGACGGAGTTCCTGTGAATGAGAGTGGAGTCGAAGTCACTATGGCATCGATTCCGGATGAAGCAACGACGACTGTTCAGGAAAAAGCTCTGACAGTTGATGATTTGACGCTTGATTCTAACGAAGACCTTGCCTTCGATCCACCAAGCAGTCCAATGCTCACCGGCCGCCAAAATATCGAAGGTAAACTTCGAATAATTCTTTTGTTCCTTTCTGCAAAATTATACAATATAATACCTTTGATTTTTCAGAGTCCACTTCCATTGAAGAGGTCCGTCCTAAAGATATAGTTCCTGGACCTTCGACGACTTTGGAGCCACTTCCAGAAGCCACTCAAATGGGGCCTGGAAAGGGCAAAGGAAAGATGGACCCCCTCCCTGCTCCAAGCTCAGGATCAACTCCTTGTGAATCAACAGATGAGAGCCCATCCACTGAAGAAGGGCAGTCTACTGAGGCTCCGAAGACCACAGCTCAGCACTCCGAACCTTCGCCAAGCGAAGATGACCAGCAAGCCTTGAGCATGCTCCCCCTTTTAACTCCTTTTTTGGAGCAAAGAACTGGGCTTCGGACTCTGCTCGAGCCTTTGGATCGAGCTAGTCGCGATGTCGGGGAGACGGACTTGGTGGCTATCTTGAGTGAGGCGGAGAGTTCGGAGCTTAACGCTGCTATGGAACGTGCAGCCTACCAGGTACAAAATATCTGCGAAACAACATCAAATTTATATACAAATAATTTCTTACCTTGGTTTTTTTTTCTCAGCAAGCAGTCTTGGCCCGAGCTGCGAACGTATCAAGTGAACGCGAAATCACTCGTCTTCGAGAAGAAAACGAAACTCTTCAACGAAATTTTACTATTTCCGAAGGTCGAGTGACCCAAATGGACAACATGGTTTCAACGGAGCGTAGGGCCAGACAAGGCTTGGAGGCTGCGAAAAAGGAGCTCGAAGCAGAAAAAATTTTGCTTCGAGCAGAAATTGAAAGGATTCGGACGGAGCACGCTACTGTGGGGACTGAGCTTGTTAGGCTCCGAGAAGAAGCTAGCCAGCTACTGAATCAAAAGAATTCTTTGGCTACGGAGGCTGCTAGACTCTCTGGAGTACTAGAAGAGGTAACTTCGGCAAAGGATGCGCTAATTGAAGATAAGCTGAAGTCTGAGAAGGTAGCTGCAGAGGTCATGGACCAAATTCTAGGCGTTCTGGAGTACTTCGATACTACTGGGACGCTTCCTTCAGATGACAACATCTCCCTGCTGCGCCGGCTGAAAAGGATTCAAGGAGTAGCGAAGCAAATGAAGACAGCAGGCATTCGTTACGGAGAACTCTCCGGACAAGTGGCCGCTGTTGGTCTACTTCGTTACTATGAAGATCTGGGTCGATCGATAACTCCAAGCGCAGGAGAGGGCCCAATTACCTTCGACGACGAACAGCTTCTCACTCCTTCCGAAGGTGTGGCCGCTGCTTGGCAAACCTTCCAAACTTCATGGAGAGACGAAGGTCATTCTGCCATCAATGCTTGGATTGACGAAGGACAACGCCAGAAGCAGGCTCGGTCCCGAGCTTCGAGCAGTCAGCCCCCTCTGAACCCGCGGGTTTAGAAATACCTTAGGATTTTTGACTATGTAAAGCATTATGGTAATGTACATTTATAAATGAAGATTTGTTTATCATGTTTTTAGGCTTTGCCTCATATTGAAGATGTCGAAGTGTTAGATGTTAACGACGAACTTCGTTTATTATGGGCTACCTTCGATATCTTAAAACTTCACAAGCGTCCTCGATTTCTAATTCCTCGAGATAGTTCCGGAGCAATTATGTCCGAAATAAGTAAAGACATATTATCTTGTATTAAAGAGGAAGAAAAAGAAGTTAACTTTTAAACTCCGTCTTCTGAAGACGTTATATGGTCCGAAGACGAAGATGAAGCTCGAAGTAAAAAGCCTAAAGGACTTGGAAGCTGGGAAAGGAGCCCCGGATGGCTTCGAACTTGGGCCGAGCTTCAACAAGAACAAAAAGACTTTAGAGCTTCGAAGGGAGGCAAAAGAGTTAAACGTAAAGTTGTTAGAACTCCTAGCACTGGAACTAGCCGTTCCAACCCTAGCTCAAGAGATCGAAGAGGTCTTCGATTCCTTCTTGGTATAGATACCAATTTTTCATGATGTAATCATATTCGTTCGAATAATGAAAATCGATTTAAAATTGTCTCCCTATTTACTAGCCCCTCTTTGGGCGTAAGCAACTTCGAACTGTATTCGAAGATGGTTAGGCGCAAAGAAAAAACTTAGGAGTACAACTTTGGGGGTTCGGAGCCCCTCAGCGATTTAAAGATTGATTAAAATCTTATAAAATGTCTTCGACTATTTGAAGTCTGAAAATTGGTAGCTTAGTACCTCATGTTTTGAAAGAAATCACTGCGGATAACTTTCGAGACACTTTGGTGTCTTAAACAATTAGTCACTTTGGACTTTGTAATAGACATTCGAAGCTCATGGCTTGAACTCTGTTCTGTTTTGGCCTCCTTTGGCTCTTTTTGCGAATTCTGGCAAACCAATGGTTCGGAATTCGTAGTGGTCTCTTAGGACTCTTTTTACGGATGTCTACCAGTCGATGGCTTGGACTCCGTATGATGTGGTTTTGGGCTCTTTTACGGATGCCTACAAGCCAGTGGCTTGGACTCCGGATTATGTCAGCCCCCACGTCGGAAACTTCGAACCAATGATTCGAAGTCCGAAAATATGATTCAAATTAATGACACTTCCCTCTCGGTCAACCCCACGGTTCCAGTGCGTCCACTCGTAAGCTGGGAGTTTATGAGGGGTAGGCACTATCTGAACCATATGCTTTATTAATTCAGAAGATGATTATAAATGATTTACAAGGAGCCCCTATGCGAAGTATCGCTTTAGGTGCTCCGCATGCCAAGTATGCGCTAGCTCTTCACCTTCTAAATTAGCTAATTTAAAAGAGCCAGGACATCCTGAATGAACAATTAGATATGGGCCTTCCCATTTATTTCCTATATTTCCTGGCGCTATGATGCTTCGTAAAACGAGATGACCAGGCCTAAGCTCATTGATCTTAACCTTCGGGTCAAACCAAGCCTTCGTCTGCTGGTGATACTTTGATAAATTGGCCACAGCTCGAAGTCTTGTTTCTTCTGTTAAATCTAACGAAGCTTGTCTTTCTCCTTCAATCTCCGGTTCGGTGCTGCAAAGTGATCCTCCTTTGAGCTCCGTTGGAGTCATAGCTTCATCTCCGAATAGCAATCTGAATGGAGTAAAACCTGTGGACCTTGTTTGCGTAGTCCGAATGGACCATAAAATCTTCGGAAGTTCTTCGGTCCACAGTCCTTTTGCTAATCCTACTATCCTTCGATTTAGCCTTGACAAAATATTTCCATTGGCTCTTTCTACAGCTCCATTGGACTGAGGATGTCTCACTGGATGCCTAGATCTTCGTAGAACTTTCTGAAAGGTTCTGCATCGAACTGTGTTCCATTATCAACCGTGAGTTGTCTAGGCACTCCGAACCGGCAAATGATATTTTTCCAAAAGAATTTCTGTACATTGTTCGAAGTGATAGCTGTTAAGGGCTCTGCTTCTACCCACTTAGAAAAATATTCAATAGCCACCACTGCGAAGTTTAAATTTCCCTTAGCTACTGGAAAGGGACCAATTAAATCCATACCCCATCTGGCCATGGGCCATACCGGAGCAATAACTTGAAGAGCTGTTGGTGGGCGATGACTCCGTCAACCCATCCACTGACATCCTTGACAAGTGCGGACCAAGCTCTCCGCATCAGCTATTATTGTAGGCCAATAAAGCCCCTAGCGAAGTGTTTTTCCTGCCAAAGCTCGAGGGGCCAAATGGCTACCGCAAAGTCCTTCATGGATTTCTCGAAGAATTTCTTGACCTTCGGCTTGAGATGTACATCGGAGTAGAGGGGAACATACTCTGGCCTTGTATAGAATACCGTTGATTATTTGATAATTCCTAACCCTGAGTTTCAATCTTGAAAACTGTGGCTCTTCAAACAAATTTGTCCCTCCTTGTAAAAGTTTCATAATTGAATTTCTCCAATTTGCACTTGGAATGCAAAGAATCTCTGCTGAGGGAATTTGTGGCACCGAAGGTGTACTAAGCTCCTCATAAAAAGCCTCTTCTGGAATATCCACGGCTCCGGCTGCAGCTTTTGCTAAGATGTCTGCTTGCACATTTTCTGCTCTTGGTATACTCCGAATGGAAATACCCTTGAATTGTGCTTAGATCTTACGGATTTCTTCTAAGTATTTTGCAAGCTGTGGATGCCGAACTTGAAAACTTTTATCTACGTGCCCTGCTACTATTTGAGAATCTGTCTTTATAACAACTCTTGTAGCCCCTAGAGCACGTGCTTTTCAGAGTCCCTGTAAAATTCCTTCATACTCCACTATATTATTGGTAGACTTAAAGTTGAGTCTTGCGGAGTACATTGCTCTTTGCCCTGAAGGTGAAATTAAAACTGCTCCAACACCTGCTCCGGATGCTTGGAAAGCCCCATCAGAATAAACAGTCCAGATTCCTTCGCTTGACTTCTCCGGAATCCACGTTGCAGGTGGAGTCCATTCTGCTACGAAGTCTGCCAAGACTTGCGATTTAATTTTTGTCCTTGCCAGAAAAGATATGCCGAAGGGTGCTAGCTCAACTGCCCACTTTCCAATTCTTCCAGTGGAATCCTTACTTCGGAGCATATCTCCCAAAGGATACGAAGTTGGGACAATTACATTATGAGCTAAAAAATAATGCCTTAGCTTCCTCGAAGCCATTATCAGAGCATAAACGAACTTTTCAAGCTCGGAATACCTTGTCTTCGCTCCTGATAATGCTTTGGACACAAAATAAACTGGATTTTGTACCAACTTCCCCTTGTAATCCATTTCTCCGACAAGGACTACGCTGACGGCAGAGCCTGTAGCTGCAAGGTAAAGGAGTAAGGTTTCGTCCGCAGTAGGCACCGTGAGTGTAGCAAGATTACTGAGATACTCTTTAATATCTTCGAAGCTTTTCTGACACTCCGGTGTCCACGCAAAATCTTCGGACCATTTCAATGCTTAAAATATGGGCAAGCTTTTCTCCGCAGACCTTGCCAAAAACCTGCTAAGTACTGCTAGACGACCAGTCAGCTTTTGCACTTGCTTCAAATTTTCCGGAGGAGCCATCTTTTGTAGCGCAGTTATTTGAGTAGCGCTAGCTTCAATCCCTCTGCTTGAAACTAAATACCCTAACAACTTCCCAGCCTTAGCTCCGAAGATACATTTCTCGGGGTTAAGACGGATCCCACATGCCCGAAGGCTATTAAATGTTTCTGCTAAGTCTAGGCTATGTTGGTGCTTTAAAGCACTCTTTATTACAATATCATCCATATAGGCCTCCACATTGCGACCTAATTGATGACCTAGAGCCTTAGCAACTAACCTCGAAAAAGTAGCCCCGGCATTTCTTAAGCCAAAAGGCATTATTACATAACAGAAAATTCCTGAAGGAGTTACGAAGCTTGTCTTGATCTCATCTTCGCGTTTCAACCATATTTGATGGTAGCCGGAGTACGCATCAAGGAAGCTTAATAACTCCGAGCCTGCAGTGGAGTCAACTAATTGATCAATTCGGGGCATGGGGTAGGGGTCACGAGGGCATGCTTTATTCAATGATGTGAAGTCAATGCACATGCGCCACTTCCTATAAGATTTCTTCCTGACGAAGACTAGATTGGCTAACCATTCTGTGTGAGCCACTTCTCTGATAATCCCAGCCTTCAACAACTTTTCAACTTCGTCTTTGGCAAGAGCAGCTCTTTCTTTAGACATTTTTCGGAGTCCTTGCCGAACAGGCCGGGCCTTCGGGTTTACAAGTAAACTATGTTCAATAATATCCCGATTGACTCCGGTGATGTCTTCGTCAGACCAGGCGAAGACATCTAAATTCTCCTCCACTACTTTTTCCAAGGAGGTGGCAACTTCTGCAGGTAAATCTTTACCAAATTGAAATGCATATTTTTTACCATCTTTAACAATAATCTTTGTTGCGATCTCTCCTTCAGGACTTGGTCTTGGGAAGGATTTCTTCGAAGATTCAGAAGGGGCTAAAAAAATTTCTTGATTATCTTGCACGTTATTCACTTGTCTTGGATCAAGAGGGGGGCCGTGACCATATTCCGCTCTTCGGGCAGTAGCTTGACCTCCGAAGATAGTGAGCACTCCCGCTTGCGTGGGCATCTTCATGCACAAGTAATTGTGATGTGCCACAGCTCTGAACTGATTTAACATGCCTCTTCCGAATATGATGTTGTAGGCATATGGAGCATCTACAATGTCGAAGATTACTTCCTCTGTCCTGGCTAACAGTCCTTCTCCGAAGGTATCTTCAGGCCAATTTGGCCAAGTGCATCAAGCGGAGGTCCTGCGAAGCCTTGCAAGGGACGAGCCGCTGGAAGAAGGTGATTTCTGGAGATGCACAATTGATCGAAGGCTTGAACAAAAAAAATGTCTGCCAAACTTCCTCCGTCAATTAACACTCTTCGAACTTCAGTTCCTGCAATGTCAGCAGTAATGACAAGTGGGTCTGCATGTGGAAATTTAATGCCAACTGCATCTTCTGCGGAAAAAGATATTGGCACGTGGGACCATTCAGGCATGGCAGCTGTAGATGACGAAGTTCCAATGTGCCCCACTTCTCGGACATACTCTCTCCTCTACCTTTTTGACATGTTTCCAAGAGTACCTCCTCCGGAGATAGGGAGGACTACTCTTTTTCCTCGGTCTTGCCCCTCTTCTTGCTTCGGAGGTGGCATTAAATTGACCACCGGAGGGCATCTTGCAGCTTCGAAGTTTTCTATCCGCTCCATAGCTTGGACAGGCTCTGGGCGCACTTCGGCTTGAACTCGGTCAGTAGTACCTCGATCCGAAGTTCTTTCCAGATACTCTCCTCTTAGAGAAAGTATAGCCTTGCAAGTATCAGTTGCATGGCTTCGGTTTTCACCATGGATACAACAAGAGAAAGTTTGGCCTTTTCCAGCTGACTTCCCTGGAGGCTTCCAACCGCCTGTTTTGTTTCCCAAAGGTTGTGGAGCTCTCTGGTTAAACTTCTGCGGATGTGCAATGTTCAGAACTTCTGAACGAGGATGCTTTTGCCCTCTTCTCCTGTCATGTTGAGCTTCGAAAGCAGGTCCTTTTGGCTGTGCCGAAGTTTTCACTTCCAATTTTACTTCTTGCAATATAGACGGAGTAGCTGCAGTTCTCCGAAGCCAGCCTTCTTCTGACCTTGCATACTCTTCAAAATAGGACATTAACTAAGAAACCGAAGATATGCTTTTCTGGTGGAGTTCAGTGAGTAGGCCTGGATGAATGACTCCCTCTCGAGCTGCATCCACTACCGAAGATGTAGACAACCCTCGAATTTGCGACTTCGTATGAGCGAAGTGCTTGAAGTATTGTCTTAAGGTTTCTCTAGGGAGCTGCTTCACCTGGAAAAGACTTCCCGTCGACATTGGAGGTACGAAGGTGCCCTGGAAGTTACTCAGGAACTTCTTCTTTAGCTGCCCCCATGAACTGATTGATCCTGGTTTTAAAGACCAGAACCATCGTAAAGCCACTCCTTGAAGAGCCAGGGGAAACATTTTGCCATAGTATCCCGCACTCCTCCACTGGCTTCAATCGCCAAAGCATAAGATCGAACAAATTCCCCAGGATCTTCATCTCCGGCATACTTACAAAGCTTCGAAGTCTTAAACTTCGGATCGAGGCGGACTTTTTGCAGCTCAGGATGCAGCGGAGACTCAGTATCAAAAGAGGCGTTCTACGGGGCTTCTGGATAGATATGTTCTTCGTCTTCAGGCACTTCGGGAATAACCGGGATGGCTTGAGAGTGAAGCCTATTTGCAGCTTCTTGCCGCCATCTCGCTACTTCGGCTTCTAGACTGGCCATCTGTGCAGCCATATCACCAAGTCTATCTTCATCTCCTCCGGAAGGGCCTTGCGGGTCTCGAGAACTATAGTGATCGGTTTGAAGTTGAAATTGAGGTGGAAGAGGAACTCCGTTGGGACGAAGTATGGATGGAGTTGACGGAGGATCTCCGTGTACTCGGGGAACGGATGTTCCTTCTGGGGTTTCAGGTGGATGAAAAGTTGAAGGTCCTCCGACTTCAACTGTATCTGAGGATCTAGCTTCGAAGGTATGAGGAGACCTCCGAGTAGGATTACCAACTGAACTACACTTAGGAGGCATGGTTTGAAAGTTTGGTAGAGAATGAAGTTTCTTGGACTAGGTTCCCCACGGACGGCGCCAACCGTTGGCGTAAAAGATTACGCTAACAGGTTTATGAAGATTAGAAACTAACAAACGAAGTGTTTGCGAAGTAAACTGTTCTAAGCCTCTGAAAGGATAATAACTTAGAATATTTCAAATGTGTGTGTTGAATAACTTGTATTCGATCCTCATTACAGGGTAAAACGGGGGGTATTTATAGGCCCAAACATTAAGGAAAAGACCTTTTTACCCCTTTATTACAACCGACATAGTGGAAACTATTCGGTACCCTTAATAGGGCTAAAATGGTAAAAGACTAATCTAATGAGAAAGAAGATAAGTCTTCCATCTTAGCTGGCAAAGAAGCTCCCGGAAGAGTCCAAGTTCGAGGATATACTTCGAACTAGAGTCCGTCATCATACTTCGAACTTGACTTGAGGCATCTCCGAAATTATATGTTGAGAGGCTTCGTCTTTATCACCAGTCTTTATCTCGTCACTGCAATAACCCTGAGGATGGAATATTTTCCCCCAACAGAGTATACCTTCGAACTTGGACTCTTCCAAGAGCTTCTTTGCCAGCTAAGATGGAAGACTTATCTTCTTTCTCATTAGATTAGTATTTTTACCATTTTAGCCCTATTAAGGGTATCGAATAGTTTCCACTATGTCGGTTATAATAGAGGGGTAAAAAGGTCTTTTCCTTAATGTTTGGGCCTATAAATACCCCCCGTTTTACCCTGTAAAGAGGATCGAATACAAGTTATTCAATACACACTTTCGAACTATTTCTAGCTATTATCCTTTCGGAGGCTTGAAATAGTTTACTTCGCAAACACTTCGTTTGTTAGTTTCTAATCTTCAGAAACCTGTTAGCGTAATCTTTTACGCCAACAGATAGCCTTCGTCGTTCGGATCGGTCTAGCAAATGACAGACTCTAAATAGATCACGACACGCAATCGCCTCCGAACGACAGGGTTCTGTGCGAAGCCTCTTGACACAACAAATTCCAACGCGGTAGTTCGCAGCGAACCGGTAGTTTACTCCACGAGGCTAATGTCGATGGGTAATCTTGTCGAAAATCAACTCACCACGAGGCTAAGACTGAGAGAACCATGTGACATAGCGAGGCCCGGATGTTCGCAGCGAACCGGTAGTTTACTCCAAATGCTTCGGGGCTGCTTCGAAGCTTCGGGGTCCGGGGTTGGCCTTAGAGCAGCTCTGGTGCACTCGATGTGTGCTGGCGCAATCGGAGACTTGACTGACGTCTACGATGCAACTCTAGGACGACCATCACGCGCTAGCCCATGGGAGGTGTTGTACCAGAAGGATTTTAATGCAACTTCGGTGCGACCATCACGTGCCAGCACGTGGGAGGAGTGGACCAGCGGGATTTCAATGCGACTTCAGCTCGATCGTCGCGGGCCAGCGCATCGGAGGAGTGGACCGGTGGGACTTTAAAGCGACTCCCGCGCAGCCGGCGCAGGCCGACGCATGGGGGAATATGAACAGGCGCGGCATTGAATGGGCCTGGCGACGGCGCGCGCGCATAAATACCCCCTTCTGGATACATCCTGCCTCCTTCTCCTGCTCGGTCAACTATGCTAACAGTTGCTCTCGATTGCCGCCTTCATCGCATTGGCTCTCGGCCGCCTCTTTTCCACCGTCGTCTTCATGTATGTCAGGGAGAAGCGCCCCCGTGGAATCAGTCGACCCCTGGTTCCTACAGCACCATGTAGCAGTGGCAGCGGCAATGGCTCCCAGCTCGGCGGAAACCCGTGATCCCTGGGAGCAGACTCTAGAGCTGGGGAAGTCGGCGTGCACGGTCAAGTCTATCGTGCTAGCGACCCAGCACCACCTCAGCCCCAGCGTGGAGGCCAGGAAGCCTGGCCTGGAGACCATCCCCGAACTTCGCGAAGGAGAGGTCGTTGTCTTCGAGGCGTTCTTCGACACTAGGTTGGGATTCCCAGCTTCGGAGCTCCTGGCGGGGGTCCTCGATGCCTTTCACCTTGAGTTACCTCAACTGTCCCTGAACGCCGTGGACCATCTCTCCATCTTCGAGTGGGACATGCGGGCAGAGGTTTGCGAAGGTCGGACGGAGGTCTTCGCGCAGATGCACAAGGCGCTCTGCCAACCGAAGAAGAAGGAAGGCCTGGTGCAGTCATACAACATCATCAACTTCCAACTCTGGAAGAAATACGCCGACTCCTACTTGGGTCTGAGGTACACCGAGCTGATATCGGAGCTCGGCCGATTGGACGGTGCTGTCCTTGGCTTCGCTATCGAGAGCGCCGTGAGCCAGGTATGCCTACGAGAAACTACCAGCCGAGCCCCTAGCACTTCCTTCGCTTCTGGCTTACTCTTTGCTCCATTGCGCACAGATAGTCACACTGGCACAGGGATCGCTGGTATCTCTCTCCGCTGAGTGGAGTCGCCACAATCACGAGGTTTTGAAGCTCCACGAACATGCTGAGGCTGCCGAGACGATTGTTCGGGAGAACACGGCTGAGGCTGACCGGCTCCGGGTGTTGGAGACGGAGGTCACGGGCCTCCAGGTCCAAGGTGATGAAATCGACGTCCTCATGGCCCAAGTCACTGAGATGGACGAACTCCAAACCCGGGCCGCCGAAGCAGACAGGCTCAAGGCCGAGGTCGACACCTTCGGGGCCGAGGTCACCAAGATGGAGGAGCTCTGGGCCCGGGCCGTCGAAGCAGACAGGCTCTAGGCTAAGGTTGACGCCTTCCGGGTCTAGGTCGCCGAGATGGAGGAGCTCCGGGTGAAGGTTGCCGCCGCGGAGATCCAAAAGATCCAAGGCCTCAAGCTCGAGCGAACCGTCGTGGATCTCCTGGCCCGGAACGATGCGGCGGCCGAGGCACTGGCCCAGGGCGAGAACACCACGGCTGACACCGTGGTGTCCCTCCAAAGGGTCCTGGAGTGCTACGGCATGGGATGTGTAGCCTTCGATGTCGCTCGGGAGCCCCTTAGCTGCCGACTGAAGTTTATTCAGGCTTCCGTCTAGCAGATAAGCTCCACGGTGTCGAGGGTACGGGGAGGTGTCGGCACGGGTGGCTTCCCTCGGTGTACTTCATCAGTTGGAGGATTCCGGGGGCACTTTGTCTTCAGCATCGAGCTCGCCTCTAGACACCTTCAGGGGGAGTCGTCTCCTTTCCCCAGCTCTGGCAGTCGTGCAAGCTTGGAGGGTTGTCCAGACGACTTGGAGGGCGGAGGGTTTGGACGCAGCCCTCTTTGAAGCCTCCTCCCATTGCACCCCTTGCGGAACCGAAGGTGTAGTTTCCCCTAGGGCCTTCGTATCACAGCTCTTGTAATAGATAGAAACTTTCGTAATCCATTAATAAAGGGAAGTTATTTTCTGGAAATCATCTAGGGTATCTGTGACACTCGTGATTCCGACGTCAAGATAATCATCGGGGGAGAAGCCCTCCGACGCCAATGGGCCATCTTCGAGGCCCTCGGGGCCGATTGGCCTGCGCGCTTCAACATTCCTCGAGATGACAATGGGCACATTATCCCTGAGGTCCTTCATGAGGTTTTGGGTTTTATCAAGGAAGAAGAGGAAAATACGCGTGCCCCATCCTCATCGCCCGAGCCAGTGAGTTGGTCCAATGTGGAGACTGGCCCCGACGAACCAGGACTCAAAGACTAAGGCTTGTGCAGCTGGGCATAGGTTCAAGAAGAACAGAAGGCTTTTCAGGCTCAGAAGAAGGAGAGGAAGCAGAAGAAGAAAGAGAAGAAGGATTCCATTCGCGCGGCTCTGGGGGCATGGACCGGAGAGAGTGCGAGGGGTCCAGGCAACCTACAAGACCGGAAAGGCTTCCGATTCCTACTTGGCTATGATGACGAGTTCTCTTAGCTTGATTTTTCAGTTCGACCTTGTAATAGCTACCGTCCATGTTCTGTGCAACCTACGACATTTGTTTGCGCCACTAATGGATCTTGATTGCTTCCTTGTCTACTCCTTTCTCCCCGTCTTTACGGGTAGGCAACTTGTCAGCTAGGCGCAATGCATGCGTGAGGACCTAGGATCGGGAGCCAGAAATACCACACATACTTACTACGAGCCATGACCTAAAGCACCAAACACACGGCGCTTCGGACCTAGTGCTCGGGACTTGAGCACGGGGCACATTGGGCTAGGTGCTCGGAACCCAATTGAAGGGCGCATTGAGCCAGAGTTCAGAACACAGATATAGGGCACGTCGAGCTGGAGCTCAGAACCCAAACAATGGTGCTTCGAGCCGGAGCCCGAAATCCTGAGGTAGGGTGCTTTGAGCCAGAGCTCGGAACCCAAAATGGGGTGCTTCGAGCCAGTGCTCGGAACACTTAGGTAGGGTGCTTCGAGCCGGAGCTTGGAACCCATAATGGGGTGCTTCAAGCCGGAGCTCGGAACCCTTAGGTAGGGTGCTTCGAGCTAGATCTCGGAACCCAAAATGGGTGCTTTGAGCCAGAGCTCGGAACCCAGAATGGGGTGCTTCGAGCCGGGGCTCAGATCCCTTCGAGTCTGCCGGGATTACACCTGGTACAGTAGTGCATCCACTTCGATAGTACATTTCACCGGATCTTATTATTGAAGCTGAGAAATAAAGTACAATGAAAAATAAAAAGGCCAAATGTATTACATCAAATTACGCAAAATAGCGCTTCAGATGCTCCGCATGCCAAGTGTGCTTCAGATCTTCACCTTCTAGAGTAGCCAGACGGTAGAACCCCGGTCGTCTAGAGCCGACGATGATGTATGCACCTTCCCACTTATTGCCCAGCTTCGTGGGGGCGACAACGGCTCGAAGGACATGATGCCCTAGCTTGAACTCGCTTTGCTTTACTTTGGGGTCATACCATGCTTTCATCTGTTTTTGATACTTGGAAAGGTTGGTGATGGCTTAGAGCCTTGAATCTTCCATGAGGTCGAGGGAGACGGCATGCCCTTGATCGGCTTATGGAGTTGTGACCCACAGGGAGCCAGCCCGGAGCTCCGTCGGCATCATTGCTTCGTCTCCGAACAACAGCCGGAAGGGGGTGAATCCGGTTGCTTAGGAAGGGGTTGTCCAGATAGACCACAAAATCTGGGCAACTCTTCAGGCCATAGGCCCTTAGCCAAACCCATGATACGCTTTTTGAGGTCGGAAAGTATATGGATGTTGGCTCGTTTAATGGCTCCGTTAGACTGCAGGTGCTGGATGGCTGCGAAGCATAGCTGTACTCCCAGCTCCTCGAAGAATGTCTTGAAAGTACTTGCATTAAATTGAGTGCCATTATCCAACGTGAGCTACTTGGGCACTCCGAACCGCCAGACGATGTTTTGCCAAAAGAACTTCTGGATGCTTCGGGAGGTGATGGCGGTCCACAGCTCGGCTTTGACCCACATGGAGATGTATTCAACGGTGACGACGGCAAATCGCAGGTTGCCCTTAGCTCTGGGAAACGGACCAACGAGGTCCATCCCCCATCGAGCTAGAGGCCAAACAGGCGCAATGATTTGCAGGGTGGTGGGAGCCTGATGGATCTGCTGCCCCATCCATTGCATCCCTTGACAGGTGCGCACCAGATCATCAGCATCGGCGACAATAGTGGGCCAATACACGTCCTGACGGAGAGTTTTCCCGGCGAGGGCCCGAGGGGCCAGATGGCTACCACACAAGCCTTCGTGAATTTCCCGGAGCATCTACTGCCCGTCGGGACGAGAGATGCACCGAAACAGCTGGGAATGGACACCTGACTTGTAGAGTACTCCGTTAATGACCTGATAAGATCTCACGCGGAGCTGAAGTCGCGAAAGCTCGGTACCAGGCTTGATTTCCACCTCACCTTTAAGTAGCTGCAAGATGGGCTCCCGCCAATCACCGTCGACCGTACAATGGACCTCTACTGGTTTTGAGGATGCCAGAGGATCTATCAAAACATGGGTCGGGGTGCTTTCTCACAGAGATGCAGATGGCTTGGTGAGTTCCTCGAATAAAGGAGTGGGAGGAAGGGCTTGACCATCTGCGCCGGCCTTAGCGAGGATATCAGCCTGGCAATTTCTGCTTCTTGGAATGCTTTGGATGGAAATTCCTTTAAAAGTTGCCTTGAGCTTCCGAACGGCCTCAAGGTATGTGGTGACATCAGGGTGCCAAGCTTGAAAAATCTTGTCCACGTGCCCGGCCATGACTTGAGAGTCGGTCTTGACGATCACTCTAGCAGCCCCGAGCGCATGGGCCTTCTGGAGGCCTAGAAGCACTCCTTCATACTCAGCAATGTTGTTTGTCGCGTTAAAATTCAATCAAACGGAGTATAATGCTTGTTGACCTGAGGGAGAAACAATGACTACCCCTGCACCTGCTCCCGAGGCTTGGTAAGCACCATCTGAATAAATAGTCCACACCTCTTCGCTACCTTCATTGGGGGCATGGCCTGCCGCCGGTGTCCATTCGGGGACAAAATCTGTGAGGATTTGAGACTTAATGGCAGTCCGAGCCACGAATGTGATGCTGAACGGAGAAAGTTCCACTGCCCACTTGCCAATTCTTCCTGTAGCATCCTTATTCCGGAACATGTCACCTAGAGGGTAAGCAGATGGGATGACTATGTCGTGGGCCAGAAAGTAGTACCGCAGCTTCCGAGAGGCCATGACGAGGGTGTATTCCACTTTCTTGAGATCGGTGTACCGAGTTTTTGCCCCGGAGAGGGCTTCAGACACGAAGTACACTGGGCACTGAATCAGTTTTCCATTAGCTTCTTCTTCCTGAATTAACGCCGTGCTCGACGCATAGCCCGTGGCGGCGAGATAGACGAGAAGGGGATCGCCACTCTAGGGTGTAGCGAGGGTAATACGATTGACGAGGTATTCCTCTATGCTGTCGAAGCAGTTTTAACATTCGAGAGTCCATTCGAAGTCCTTGGATCCCCGCAGCACCTTGAATATAGGCAGACTTCGCTCGGTTGACCTGGCTAGGAAACGGCTAAGAGCGGCGAGGGGACCAGCCAACTTCTGAGCCTGCTTCAAGTTCTAGGGAAGGGACATATTCTGAAGCACGCTGACTTGGGTTGGGCTGGCTTTGATACCTCGACTGGAAATGAGATAACTGAGCAGCTTCCCAACCCGGGCTCCGAAGACGCATTTCTCTGGGTTAAGGCAAATCCCGCACCTTCATAGGCTGTCAAATGTTTCCGCTATATCCGAGCTATGACATTGTTTATCTGTGCTTTTGATAACGATATCATCCATGTAAGCTTCGATATTGCGACCGATCTGGTGGCCCCAGTGTTCCGGAGGCCAAAAGGCATCCAGACAGAGCAGAATACTCCAGAGGGAGTAACCAAGCTTGTCTTAACTTGATCTTCCTGCTTCAGCCAAATCTGATGATCCCCGGAGTATGCGTCAAGGAAGATGAGGAGCTTAGAACCCGCAGTGGAGTCGACCAATTGGTCTATGCGAGGCATGGGGTAGGGGTCATGGGGGAAAGCTTAATTCAAAGATGTGAAATCGATAGACATGTGCCATTTGCTTGATGTTTTCTTCTGGACGAACATGGGGTTTGACAACCACTCTCTATGACTGACTTCCCGAATTACCCCAGCCCTGAGCAGCTTTTCTACCTCAGCCTTGGCGAGATCAGCTCATTCAGAGGATAGCTTGCGGAGCCCCTAGTGCACTAGGGGAGCCTTCGGGTTGACTGCCGGGGAGTGCTTGATGATGGAGCAGTCGATGCCCGGTATGTCCTCCTCGGACCACGCAAAGATGTCCATGTTTCTTTTGATGACTTCTTCGAGTTGCTTTAATACATTGGAATACTTTGGCACAATGTGTCCTTCGTCTTTGACTGTAGCGAGCAAGCCCATCGACCGGAAGCTGAAAATGATTGAAGTAGCAACAAAGCTGATGACGGGCTCCAGCGTTCGGTACGGAGAGATTTCTGGACAAGTTGCCTGGATTTGAGTCCTTCGTCACATCAAAGCTCTTGGGATTTCGGTTGCTCCGGTTAGGGGTTCAACGCCAACAGGCTTCGCCGACGAGGATCTGCTGCATCCTTCGCAGGATGTAGCTTCTGCCTGGGAAGCTCTCCGGGCAATCTAGAAAACGGACCACAAAGCTGCAGCCAAAGCTTGGATCGAAGAGGCTCGCTAGTAGAAGCAAGCTTAGTCTAGGCCTCTGTATAGGACCGAAAGTAGCGACCAGAGGGGGGGTGAATGGGCGCCTTAAAAAAATTCTTTCGAATCAATGGCCTGCTCCCAGTACCCAACGCACCTCACAAGACTACGCAGCAGAAAAATAAACAGAAGGCCTAAGTCTAAAGGTTTCTAACCTAGAAGCAACTGATGATAAACAGTGTAAAACTAAAGTAGTGCAACTAGGCAGATTAAACAAGGTGTAACAGGCCTAAACTTCTCAAAGTAATGATCTAAGAAAGTGTAAGATGAAAAGAGAAGTTACTGTCCAAATTTGTCTCCTGTTCGGAAAAGGGCGAAGCCTCCTTCGCACGTCGAGGTCTGCTTCGGAGGTTGGTGACGGAGCCTGTCCGAGATGCTGAAGGTGTCATGGTCTAGCCTAGTTCGAAGTGGTAAGTAGCGAAGTGTACTTCGGAGCGAAGTAAGACAATGCCGGAGCGTGGTTCGAAGTATGTACTTCGAAGTCAAGGCTTCGAACACAGCTTCGAACCGAGAGCTTCGGAGCAAGAACCTTCGAATAGAAAACTTCGAACGCAACCCACAGACAGACAACCTTCGGACAAAGATGCGAAGCCTGTCACACGACAGAAAACTAAGTCCGAAGCCTACACTCTACCTTCGAACAGAGAAAGCTTCGGAAAGAGAACCGAAGGCTGACACGCCACAAGGAAATCAAAACGAAGTCTGTCAGAAATGACAAGCTTCGAACCCAACTTCGAAGCCTACCGAAGTGTGGACTTCAAACAGCTAGATTCGGAGTATGTTGTTCGAAGTATGCGATGCTGTCCGTTCAGAAAAATACTTCGAAGCTTATCAACATAGACCGCACACCGAAGATCGACGATTGAGCGAAGCCTTCAAAGATGTTAAATCGAAGCCTGTCTCACGGAGCTGAGGGGCTTCGAACAGAGAAAGACTTCGCCAGAGACACAGCCAGAAAAGGTAATAGACCCTGTCAGCTTCGATCAAAAAGCTGTGCAGTAGAAGGTGAAAAGCTGCACAGAACACTGTAGCTGCAGGGAAGTAGTACTACTTCCAACAGGAAGAACTAGTACTACTAGAATGAAGAACACACCCAGCCGAAACCTCCAAAGCCTCTAAAATCACGGGAAAACTTGCTATGCTAATGAAATGAAGCCATTTAAAACCTTTGCAGATGCAGCACACAACGAAATAGGGCATTTACTGCAAAATTAAAAGCAAGGCATTAAACACAGGGGCAAAACTTCCTGGCGGCGCAAGCAGGGAACCAGAGAAGAGAGAGAGGCAAGGAAAGAGACAAAAAGTGACCCAATAGAGAGGATTTGATTTCAGCCAAAAGGGTAGTCCAAACCCTAGGAATTGGGATCCTATTTATAGGCTGCCCAACACAAGGAATATTCTACCAGCCCCTTAGGGTTTTTACAGACGCAAGAATAAAGGAAAAGACTCTACTGCCCTTAGGTATTTTTACAGACACGACTGACTGACTGTGGGCCTAGAGTTACAGATGACTTATCCGGAAGCTAAGCTTTCGTAGCGACTACGGCTTCTCTTCTGGACAGTCGGATACAGAATCAACGGTTGTCAGTTTTGCGCCGAAACTGACAAAGCCTCCACCGGCTTTGCACCAGGTACCCGGATTGGGCCGGCCCGACTCCGCAGCTCTCTCAGCCCGGCAATCGCTCACCGCCCGTGTACCTGAGTCAGTCCTGGTCAACAGCCCAGTGGGTCTTCTACTGCTTCTGGCCCATGCACCCGGATTGGGCCAGCCCGACTTCGCAGCCTCCTCTTCCCGACAGTCGCTCACTGCCCGTGTACCTGAGTCACACGCGGCCCATGAAACAGCCGATCTCCTCTCTTCTTCTGTCCTCTTTGACTATCATTGACAATGACTCATCACATCTGGAGCCATGAGGCCCACGCTATTCAGCATGGCTCCTCAATCTCCCCCTTGATGAGTGCATTGTCAACACTCCTCTTCTTCAGCTCTTCTGCGAACAAATGTGGAAACACGAAAACAAAACACAAGAAAACAAAGAAGAAGAAAAATAAGGTAAAAGTTTAACCCTAATGACCAAAAACCGAACAAAAGCAAGAAGCGGTCATTATGGTTAACCAAAACAGAAAAACTCAAAATGAGTGCGATTTCAGAAGAACAAGGATATCAACAGAGTAAAAACTCCCCCTTAAACTCTGATCCCAAATTTTCTCCCCCTTGTTGACAAGTGAACTCATCAAGCACTCAATAGAGACACAGACTCCCCCTGAAATGCAACTCCCCCTCAAAATATGCAGTGAATTCAACTGGAGTGCATAAGGAGTGTAGAAAGCATGCTTCTCAAATATGATTGACTGCAATTACAACATCTAACAAGTATAGCAAAAGAGATACTGTCTAAGACACATGGCATGATCAGTGCAACAGATGATATCTAAAGAAAGTCATTAGCACGCATTTTTCAGTTTTTGCAAACAAAAAGCATCACCACATTTTCCAGTAAAACAAGCAAGGTAAAAACATGAGATGCAAAAGCTAACTGATATCTACCAAGATAAGCTTTGTTCAGAAACAAGTGCTTCAGCAAACTTGTTATCTTTTAAATGTTCAGGCTTTTTCAGAATTCCTTTTTCATTTATGCCAAGGGTTATTTGCATGTCAATCCTTATGCTAACCAACCAAGTCAAGCCTAGGCCAGAACTGGACCATCAGAAGCTTAAGACATTGGTCTTGGCATACACTACACTGTCCTAGTTCATACCAAAGTGCTATGGTAAGCAGTCCAGAACAATGTAATGCGACAAAGCAAACCCACTTGGATCTTTTCAATTCAAGCATAAAAAGGCATGGAATTTTCATTCATTTTTGAATTTTATCATTTTTATAGCTCATTTTCCATGTGAAAGCATAAAGATGTCCAAGTTGCATATCTGCATCTATGTGATGAACTAGCTACAAGGCATGTAACAGATAGCAAAAACACTCAGCCTACACATGCTAGTTACTAGAAACAAAGGTGATCATTTTTGAAGTTGAAAGCGTAAAAGCCATGCATATGACAGATATCAGATATATCAAGTGAACTGAACCAAGGCATGATCATCGACAAGTAATCAAAAGCATGTACCAGCTAGAATAAGTAAAGCAGTTCAATCATATAACAGAAGCAAGCTCAAAGGTGTTGTTGGCGTAAAAGATTACGCTAACAGGTTTCTGTAGAAAAGAAACTAACAAACGAAGTGTTTGTGAAGCAAACTGTTCTAAGCCTCCGAAAGGATAATAGCTTAGAATAGTTCGAAAGTGTGTATTGAATCACTTGTAATCGGTCCTTATTACAGGGTGAAATGGGGGGTATTTATAGGCCTAAACATTAAGGAAAAGACCTATTTACCCTTCTATTACAACCGACATTAAGGAAACTATTCGGTTTCCTTAATAGGGCTAAAATGGTAAAAGACTAATCTAATAGGATAGAAGATAAGTCTTCCATCTTAGCTGGCAGAAAAGATCCTGAAGGGCTTTGGTTCGAAGACATACTTCGAACCAGTGCCTGTCTTCGGGCTTCGAACCAGGTTCTGAGCATCTTCGAAGAAGGTCTTCGGACAATCTTCGAACTAGTTGGTTGTCTTCATGTTGCTTTGGCAATAACCCCGAAGATGAGATATTTTCCCCCAACAGTAGCCCCTCGAATACGCTTCTCCGTTCGACCTGTAACGTTAGGAGAGCAGTATACGGAAAGAAAAGATAACCAATCATAGGGGTTATTGATTTTCGTTTTATCTCCGAAATACATGAAGATATGAACTTCGAATCAGTCATAAGGTAATTACTTTTCGAACTATCTTAAAACTGACTTAGGAAGTTCGAAAGTCTTTTTAGACTTAGAAAAAATAGCCGTTAGTTTCTGTTTCTAACGGAAGTTATACGAGGCGTTATTTTCGGAGGAGAGTGACAGGCGGGAATGCGAAAGGGCAGAGTCCAAACGGTAACAAACGGAAAGATTAGGCTATAAATAAAGAGCCTAAAACTTACCCAATTACCTTTTCACCGCTTTCTCTCAGTCAAAAGCTTTTTTAGCCCTTTGAGTTCTTGAGCCCTAGCTTTCGAGTTCTTGAGCCCTAGTCTCCATTCCCTCAGATCAGTTCAGCAATCGCGATGGCAAAGACCAAGGGATCTGCGCCTCCTTCGGCTCTGGCTCGGCAACAGGCGGCCGCAGCAGCAGCGGCGGCGACATTGGCGGCGGCACCCTCGATGCAGGTGGGATCATCCATGGCGGCAAGGGGGGAGAAATCCCCAAATCCCCGACGACCAAGGTCTGTGCCCACCCTCTACCAAGTACTTGGATCAATCTTTTGAGTTGGGGCCGTCTACCTGCAAGAAAGAGTCTTTGGCAATCACAGCGGGGGGAAAGATTAGTGATGGGGTTATGATTCGGAAGCCGGGCAAAGAATCGATTCCATCACCGAGACCCGGAGAAGTCGTAGTGTTCGAAGCTTTTTTCGAAGCGGGCTTGGGTCTCCCGGCTGTGGATTTCTTGACCGAAGTACTTGACTTGTTTCATGTAACCCTCCCCCAGTTGTCTCCGAATGCTGTAGCCAGATTAGCTATCTTCGAATGGGCACTGAGAGCCGAAGGTTGTGAGGGGAGGGCTGAAATCTTCGCTGCACTTCATAGAGCAACTTGTCAGCCAAAGACCTTCGTAGGCTCCGGAGGTGAAAAAGTGGTGGTTTCCTTCGGAAGCATCAATTTTAGACTTCGCGATGAATATGCGTTACAATTCCCTGCTAAGGCCATCAACGCTAGATGGTACACCGATTGGGTTCTGAGGTGGTTTTATGCCGAAGTTGGAGTGAGGAGTCCTCTGGCCGGTCCCCTCAAAGAAATCCAGTTCCGGAAGGAAGCCTTAGTGCAACCTGACGAAGGCCAACTCGAAGCTCGCCTCAACTTGCTCCAGAAAATCAGCAGAAGGTTGAGCATGCGGGACTTAGCCGAAGAGTTCCTCGGACTGCAAATTCCTCCGTTGATGGCCAACTGGCCTATCGTCTTCGAAGATGACTCGGAAGGCGGTCTTCGCAAGATTAACTATACTTCGAGCCCTGCAGGTAACTTCGAAACCAACATGTATAGCACATACTTACTTCGAAGAAAGACTAACTCGAATTATTTTTTAGCTTCTTCAGCCCCTATTACTTCAGAGCAAATTGTAAGGGCTTCGGAGAAGATTCTGGGTGCTCCAACTCCGTCGGAAAAAGAATGGCGAATCAAATTAGTCGGAAGTTGGGAGAGATTTAACAGAGTATGGGGAATGCTGGAGTTAACTCCACCCCCTCTGATGGATTGGGTGCCTCAGGAGAAAGGCCCCAAGAAAAGAGTAGCTGAAGCCGGAGCTTCAGGTTCAGCAAAGACTCCGGTGAAGAAGGTGGCTCGAAAGCCAAAGAATCTCGCACCTTTGGATCCTGCTCCTTCAAGCTCAAGAACCTCACTTTCTGGTTCTAAAGAGGATGAAGGTATTTTATTAGTAAAATTAATTGATGAAGATGCAGCTCAACGAAGTATTCACATTGAAGATAATGCAGGTATTCCGGAGCCCCAAGCCAATATCGAAGAAGTAAGAGCTCCGGATACCCAAGAAGAACAAATTGAAGCCCATATGGGTGTAGATGAGGCCGAAGTGCCTGCGAACGTACCGGAGTCTGGAGATAATGCTGATCAACCAATGACTTCGGTAGTTCAAGAAGATACAACTCAGGCCGGAGTTCCTGTGGATGAAGGTGGAGTCGAAGTCACTATGGCTTCGATTCTCGAAGAAGTAACGAGGACTCTTCAGGACGATGCTCCTGCAGTCCAAGATTTAGCGGCTGATTCGGATGAGGACTACACTTTTGATCCTCTGATCAGTCCGGTGCTCGATATTCCAGAGAATGTCGAAGGTAAATTTTGCATAATTCTTGTCAATTTTTGCAAAATTATACAATGTGTAATATTTTTGTTTTTTCAGAGCCTCCTGTTGTCGAAGTATCCCTCGAAGATACAATTCAAAGACCTTCGACGACTTCGGAGCCACAACCAGGGGTTACTCTACCGGGGCCTGGAAGAGGAAAAAGACACATAGAGCCTCTCCCTGCTCAAGGATCGACTTCATCTGAGTCAACAGATGAAAGTGAATCGACTGAGGAGGGGCCATCTTCAGAAGTTCCAAGGGCCTCGGAAGAACCCTCCGGACCCTCGCTAAGCAGAGCTGATCAGAAGGCTTTAGTAATGCTTCCTCTCATAACTCCATTTTTGGAGGAGAAAACCGGACTTGGGACTTTGGTTAAACCTTTGGGTGAAGTCAGTCGCAAAGTCGGGGAAAACAGAACTGGTAGCCCTTTTAAGCAGAGCGAAGGGTTCGGAGCTTAATATTGCTGTGGAAAGAGCAGCTTATCAGGTATAAAGCATCTTCGAACCAAATAATGAATTATATATGAATAATTTCTTATTCCAGTTTTTCTTTTTTCTTAGCAAGCAGTCTTAGCCCGCGCTGCAGCTTTGTCGAACGAAAACGAAATTGCTCAACTTCGGGAAGAAAACGAAACTCTTCAAAGAAATTTTAACTTCTCCGAAGGTCGAGTAGCTCAGATGGATAATGTAATATCATCAGAGCGAAGGGCTAGGCAAAGCTTGGAGGCTGCGAAGAAAGAGCTCGAAGCAGAAAGAATTGTGCTTCGGGCAGAGATTGAAAGACTGCGGACGGAGGATGCTGCCAAAGGGTCTGAACTTGTAAGGCTACAAGAAGAAGCTGGCCAACTCCGGACTCAGAAGAATGCTTTGACTACGGAGAATGATAGAATCTCCGGAGTTTTAGCAGAAACGACTTCGGTCAAGGATGCACTTAATGCGGAAAAGCTCAAGTCTGAGAAGGTGGCTTCGGAGGTCATCGAACAGATGCTAGGTGTCTTGGAGTACTTCGGTACTACTGGATCACTACCTTCGGATGACAATGTAACTCTGCTGCGCCGGCTAAAGAGGATCCAAGGAGCAGCGAAGCAAATGAAGACGGCAGGCATGCGTTATGGAGAACTCTCCGGACAAGTGTCTGCCCTTGGAATACTTCGCTACTACGAGGATTTGGGCCGAACAATCACTCCGAGCGCAGAGGGCTCCATCATCTTCGACGACGCGAGACTTTTGACTCCTTCCGAAGGCGTAGCTACTGCTTGGCGAGCCTTCCAGACTTCGTGGAGAGCCGAAGGTCGATCTGCGATCAAGGCTTGGATTGATGAAGGCCAACGCCAAAAGCAAGTTCGAAGCCAAGCTTCGAGCAGTCAGCCTCCTCCGAACCCGCAGGTTTAGGATTATTTAGGATTTTTTGATTATGTAAAGCTGATGCTTGTAAATATTTATCAATGAAAGTCTTGTTTGTCATATTTTTAGGCTTTGCCTCTTATGGAAGATATCGAAGTGTTAGAGCTTAACAGCGAACTTCGCTCACTGTGGAACACCTTCGAACTTCTAAAGAGTTATAAGCGTCCTCGATTTCTTATTCCTCGAGATGACTCCGGCGTTATTGCGCCCGAAGTAATCAAAGACGTATTGTCTTATATCAAAGAGGAAGATAAAGAGATTGACGCAAACACCTCGTCTTCTGAAGACACTAATTGGTCCGAAGACGAAGGTGAAGCCCAAAATAAAAGATCTGAAGATCTTAGAAGCTGGGAGAGAAGCCCCGAGCGGCTTCGAACTTGGGCCGAGCTTCAACAAGAGCAGAAGGATTTTAGAGCTTCGAAGGGGAGGAAGAGAGTTAAACGTAAAGTTCTTAGAACTTCCGATGTTGGAACTAGTCGTTCCACCCCTAGCTCTCGGGACCGAAGAGGTCTCCGATTCCTTCTTGGTATAGATACCAATTTTTCATAATGTAATCTGTAAACACATTTGTTTCAATAATGGATGCTGATTTAAAATTGTCTCCATAATTACTAGCCCCTCTTTGGGTATAAGCAACTTCGAACTGTATTCAAAGATGGTTATGCGCAAAGAAAAACTTCGGAGTACAATTTTTTTTGGGGGTTCGGAGCCCCTCTGTCATTTTAAAGATCTTTTGAAATCTTATGAAATGTCTTCGACCTTTGTAGTCAGAAGAATGGTAACTTGGTACCTTTGTTTGTTTACGAAAGAAATCAATTAAGATAACTTCGAGGACACTTTAGTGTCTTAAGAAATTTGTCACTTTGGACTTATATGAACAGACATTCGGAGCTCATGGCTTAAATGTTGTTTTGCTTTAGCCACCTTCGGCTATTTTTGCAGAAGTCTGCCAGCCGGAGCTTGGACTTCGCAGAATTTGGCCACCTTGGGCTCTTTTTGCAGAAGTCTACCAGCCGGAGCTTGGACTTCGCAGAATTTGGCCACCTTGGGCTCTTTTTTTGCAGAAGTCTACCAGCCGGAGCTTGGACTTCGCAGAATTTGGCCACCTTGGGCTCTTTTTTTGCAGAAGTCTACCAGCCGGAGCTTGGACTTCGCAGAATTTGGCCACCTTCGGCTCTTTTTACGGATGTCTGCAAGCTGCAGCTTGGACTCCGCAGATTTTGGCCACCTTCGGCTCTTTTTACGGAAGTCTACCAGCCGAAGCTTGGACTCCGTAGAATGTGGTATTGGCTCTTTTACGGATGCCTACAAGGTATCAGCTTGGGCTCCGGATGGATTTCAGCCACCACACCGGAGGCTTCGACTTTATGGGTACGAAGTCCGGAAATACAGCCCAGCTTAATGACACTTCCCTCTCGATCGACTTCCGTCCCAGCGCGTCCGCTCGGGAAACTAGGAGTGTCAAGGGGAAGGCAACCATCAGGGTGTATGCTTTATTAATTTAGAGGTGATTACAAGCGAATTACAAGGAGCCCTTATGCGAAGTATCGCTTTAGGTGCTCCGCATGCCACGTATGTGCTAACTCTTCACCTTCTAAATTAGCTAATTTGAATGAACCAGGGCGCCCTGAGCGGACAATTAGATATGGACCTTCCCATTTATTGCCTAACTTCCCTGGTGCTATAATGCTTCGTAGAACAAGATGACCCGGCCTTAACTCGCTGAGCTTAACCTTCGGGTCGTACCAAGTCTTCGTCTGCTGATGATACTTTGATAAATTAGCTACAGCTCGAAGTCTTGTTTCTTCTGACAAATCTAACGAAGCTTGTCTTTCTTCTTCGATGTCTGGTTCGGTGCTGCGAAATGAGCCCCCTTTGAGCTCCGTTGGAGTCATAGCTTCATCTCCGAATAGTAGTCTGAACGGAGTAAAACCTGTGGACCTTGTTTGCGTAGTCCGAATGGACCACAGAATCTTCGGAAGCTCTTCGGTCCACAGTCCCTTTGACAACCCTACTATTCTTCGATTTAGCCCTGATAAGATATTTCCATTGGCTCGCTCAACGGCTCCATTCGACTGAGGATGTCTCACTGCAGCAAAACATAATTGAATGCCTAGGTCTTCGCAAAACTTTCTGAAGGGTTCTGCGTCGAACTGTGTTCCATTATCAACTGTGAGATATCTAGGCACTCCGAACCGGCAAATAATGTTCTTCCAGAAGAATTTCTGTACATTATTCGAAGTGATAGCTGTTAAGGGCTCTGCTTCCACCCACTTAGAAAAATATTCAATGGCTACCACTGCGAACTTCAGATTTCCCTTTGCTAACGGAAAGGGACCAATTAGATCCATACCCCATCTGGCCATAGGCCATACTGGAGCTATGACTTGAAGAGCTGTTGGTGGGCGATGACTCCGTCGACCCATCCACTGGCATCCTTGACAAGTGCGTACCAAGCTCTCCGCATCAGCTGTTATTGTGGGCCAATAAAGCCCCTGGCGAAGTGTTTTTCCTGCCAGAGCTCTAGGGGCTAAATGGCTTCCACAAAGGCCTTCGTGAATTTCTCGAAGAATTTCTTGGCCTTCGGCTTGAGATATACATCGGAGTAGAGGGGAACATACTCCGGCCTTGTATAATATACCGTTGATTAACTGATAGTTTCTTGCTCTGAGCTTTAATCTTGACAATTGGGGCTCTTCGGGCAAATTTGTTCCTCCTTGCAAGAGTTCTATGATCGAATCTTTCCAATCTGCACTAGGAATGCAAGAGAATCTCTGCAGAAGGCAACTTGTGGCACCGAAGGTACATTGAGCTCCTCATAGAAAGCTTCGTCAGGCACATCCACAGCTCCGGCATGCAGCCTTCGCTAAAATGTCCGCTTGCACGTTTTCAGTTCTTGGTATACTCCGAATGGAAATACCCTTGAAATGTGCTTCGATCTTGCGAATTTCTTCCAAGTACTTTGCAAGCTGTGGATGTCGGACTTGAAAACTTTTGTCTACGTGCCCTGCTACTATCTGAGAATCTGTTTTTATAATTATCCTTGTAGCTCCTAGAGCACGTGCTTTCCGGAGTCCCAATAAAATTCCTTCGTACTCCGCTATATTATTGGTAGACTTAAAGTTGAGTCTTGCGGAGTACATTGCTTTTTGTCCTGACGGTGAAATCAATACTGCCCCAATGCCTGCTCCTGATGCTTGGAAAGCCCCATCGGAGTAAATAGTCCAAACTCCGTCATCTGACTTCTCCGGAGTCAACTTCGCAGGTGGAGTCCACTCTGCTACGAAGTCTGCTAGGACTTGAGATTTGATAGCTGTCCTTGCCAGGAAAGATATGCCGAAGGGTGCTAGCTCTACTGCCCACTTTCCAATCCTCCCAGTGGAATCTTTGCTTCGGAGCATATCTCCTAAAGGATACGAAGTTGGTACAATTACATTATGAGCCAAAAAATAATGTCTTAGCTTTCTCGAAGCCATTATCAGAGCATAAACGAACTTTTCAAGTTCGGAGTATCTTGTCTTCGCTCCTGACAATGCTTCGGATACAAAATAGACAGGATTTTGGACCAACTTCCCATTGATATCTGCTTCTCTGACAAGAACTGCGCTGACAGCTGAACCTGTAGCTGCAAGATACAGGAGTAGGGTTTCGTCCGCAATAGGCACCGTGAGTGTAGCAAGATTGCTGAGATAATCTTTAATATCTTCGAAGCTTTTCTGACACTCCGGTGTCCATGCAAAATCTTCGGACCCTTTCAAAGCTTTAAATATTGGCAGGCTCCTCTCCGCAGACCTTGATAAAAACCTGCTAAGTGCGGCCAGACGTCCAGTCAGCTTTTGCACTTGCTTTAAATTCTCCGGAGGAGCCATCTTCTGCAGCGCAGTTATTTGAGTAGGGCTAGCTTCAATTCCCCTGCTTGAAACTAAATACCCTAACAACTTTCCAGCCTTAGCTCGAATACACATTTTTCGGGGTTAAGACGGATTCCACATGCCCGAAGGCTATTGAATGTTTCTGCTAAGTCTAGGCTATGTTGGTGCTTTAAAGCACTCTTTATTACAATATCATCCATATAGGCCTCCACATTACGGCCTAGTTGATGACCTAGAGCCTTAGCAACTAATCTTGAAAAAGTAGCCCCGGCATTTCTTAGGCCGAAGGGCATTCTTACATAGCAGAAGACTCCCGAAGGAGTTACAAAGCTCGTCTTGATTTCATCTTCGCGCTTCAACCATATTTGATGATAACCGGAATACGCGTCGAGGAAGCTTAGTAACTCCGAACCTGCAGTGGAGTCAACTAGTTGATCAATTCGGGGCATGGGGTAGGGGTCACGTGGGCACGCTTTATTCAAAGATGTGAAATCAATGCACATGCGCCACTTTCCGGAGGACTTCTTCCTGACGAAGACTGGGTTGGCTAACCATTCTGTATGGGCCACTTCTCTGATAATCCCAGCCTTCAACAGTTTTTCAACTTCGTCCTTAGCTAGAGCAGCTCTCTCTGCGGACATCTTCCGGAGCCCTTGTCGAACAGGCCGGGCCTTCGGGTTTACAAGCAAACTGTGCTCAATAATATCCCGATCGACTCCGGTGATATCTTCAGTCAGACCAGGCGAAGACATCCAAATTTTCTTCTACGACCTTTTCCAAGGAAGTTGCAACTTCGGGAGGTAAATCTTTACCAAATTGAAAAGTGTATTCTTTACCATCTTTGACAATGATCTTCGTTGCAATCTCTCCTTCGGGACTTGGTCTTGGAAATGACTTCTTCGAAGCTTCGGGAGAGGCTGAAAAAATTTCATCATTTTGAACGATGTTTACTTGCCTCGGATCAAGAGGAGGACCGTGACCATATTCTGCCCTCCGAGCCATGGCTTGATCTCCGAAGATTGTCAGAACTCCTGATTGTGTGGGCATCTTCATGCACAAGTAGTTGTGATGCGCCACAGCTCCGAACTGATTCAACATGCCTCGTCCGAAGATGACATTATAAGCATACGGGGCATCCACCACATCAAAGATAACTTCTTCAGTTCGGGCTAGTAAACCTTCTCCGAAGGTTACTTCCAGGCCTATCTGGCCAAGTGCATCTAGCGGAGGTCCTGCGAAGCCTTGCAGAGGACGAGCCGCTGGGAGGAGATGCTTCCGGGAAATGCATAACTGATCGAAGGCTTGTACAAATATGATATCTGCCGAGCTACCTCCGTCAATTAGCACCCTTCGGACTTCAGTCCCTGCAATATCAGCAGTGATAACCAATGGATCTGCATGCGGGAACTTGATACCAGCTGCATCCTCCGCAGAGAAAGATATTGGAACATGAGACCACTCCGGCATTGCAGCTGCAGATGACGAAGTCCCAATGTGGCCTACTTCTCGAACGTACTCTCTTCGCTGTCTCTTGGACATGCTTCCGAGGGTACCTCCTCCGGAGATAGGGAGAACTACTCTCTTCCCTCTATCTTGCCCTTCTTCTTGCTTCGGAGGTGGCATGACATTGGCCACCGGAGGATGCCTTGCAGCATCAAAATTTTCTATCCGCGCCACAGCCTGGACCGGCTCCGAGCGCACTGCTGCTGCTGGACTTCGGTCGGTACTACCTCGACCCGAAGTTCTCTCCAAGTATTCTCCCCGAAGGGTAAGAATAGCCTTGCAGGTGTCAGTTGCATGGCTTCGATTCTCTCCATGAATACAGCAAAAAAGGGTCTGGCCCTTGCCAGCCGTTTTCCCTAGCGGTTTCCAACCGCTGGACTTGTTCCCCGCAGACTGTGGAGCTCTTGGTGCAAACTTCTGCGGAGGTGCAATGTTTAAGACTTCAGAGCGAGGGTGCTTTTGCCCTCTTCTTCTATCATGTTGCACTTCGGAGACTGGTTCTGGCGGCTGTGCCGAAGTCTTCACCTCTGCTTTAACTTCTGTCAATATTGTCGAAGTAGCAGTAGTCCTCCGAAGCCAACCTTCTTCTGACTTCGAGTATTCCTCGAAGTACGACATCAGCTGTGATACTATGGTGATGCTCTTCCGATGCAGTTTATCCAGAAGGCCTTTATGACTGACGCCTTCTCGAGCCGCATCAACCACCGAGGATGTGGACAGCCCCCGAATTTGTGACTTCGTGTGAGCGAAGCGCTTGAAGTACTGCCTCAATGTTTCTCCGGGGAGCTGTTTCACTTGGAAAAGGCTTCCTGTCGACATGGGGGGCACGAAGGTGCCCTGAAAGTTACTTATGAACTTCTTCTTCAACTGTGACCACGAAGCGATTGATCCTGGCTTTAAAGACCAGAACCATCTCAACGCCACTCCTTGAAGGGCTAACGGGAAGCACTTCGCCATAGTTTCTCTGTCTCCACCACTAGCCTCAATCGCTAGGGCATAAGAACGTGCAAACTCACTAGGATCTTCGTCTCCGGCATATTTGCAGAGCTTCGAAGCTTTGAACTTCGGATCGAAGCGAACCTTCTGAAGCTCGGGATGCAACGGAGATTCATTGTCGTAAGAGGCGTTCTCTGGGGCTTCGGGATAATCAAGATCGTCGTCTTCGTGCACTTCGGGGATAGCTGGGGTGGCTTGAGGGCGAAGCCTGTTCGCAGCCTCTTGTCGCCACCTCGCTACCTCGGCTTGAAGATTGGCCATTTGAGTGGCCATGTCTCCAAGGCTACCTTCATCTCCTCCGGAAGGACCTTCCGGGTCTTGAGAACTGGTATGATCAGTTCGGATTGGAATGGAGGGTGGCAGAGTGGCTCCGGGCGGTCGAAGTGTGGAAGGGGTTGGCGGAGAGGTTTCGTATCCTCGAGGGATAGAAGCCCCTTGCGGAGTTTGAGGTGGAGGGATAGTCGAAGACCCTCCGACTTCGACTGTGTCGAAGGGTATCTCTCCGGAGATCCGAGAAGACCTCCGAGTAGGATTGCGAGGTGCACTCCGCTTAGGAGGCATGATGTAAGAAATTGGTAGAGAACGAAGTTTTTTGGACTAGGTTCCCCACGGACGGCGCCAACTGTTGGCGTAAAAGATTACGCTAACAGGTTTCTGTAGAAAAGAAACTAACAAACGAAGTGTTTGTGAAGCAAACTGTTCTAAGCCTCCGAAAGGATAATAGCTTAGAATAGTTCGAAAGTGTGTATTGAATCACTTGTAATCGGTCCTTATTAGAGGGTGAAATGGGGGGTATTTATAGGCCTAAACATTAAGGAAAAGACCTATTTACCCTTCTATTACAACCGACATTAAGGAAACTATTCGGTTTCCTTAATAGGGCTAAAATGGTAAAAGACTAATCTAATAGGATAGAAGATAAGTCTTCCATCTTAGCTGGCAGAAAAGATCCTGAAGGGCTTTGGTTCGAAGACATACTTCGAACCAGTGCCTGTCTTCGGGCTTCGAACCAGGTTCTGAGCATCTTCGAAGAAGGTCTTCGGACAATCTTCGAACTAGTTGGCTGTCTTCATGTTGCTTTGGCAATAACCCCGAAGATGAGATATTTTCCCCCAACAGGTGTGATATGTGAATATGCAAGATATGAACACACACATAAAGACTCAAGAAAAGAGTAAAGAAGAAGGAAAACTGACGCAAAATATCCTAGAAAGGATACACAACACCCAAATCCCCTCGTAAACGCTCAAAGGTAGACTGATCTAGGGGTTTGGTGAAGATATCAGCCAACTGATGATGGGTATCAACATGAACAAGGTCAATGACACCTTTCTCATATTGATCCCGCAAGAAGTGAAAGCGCACATCAATATGTTTGGTTTTTGAATGGAGACACGGGTTTTTCCCTACACTAATAGCACTGGTGCTGTCGCAAAACAATGGAACTCTGGTAGGAAAGAACAACCCAAAATCTCGTAGAGTGGAAATCATCCAAACCAACTGTGAGCAGCAGCTAGCAGCAGCTACGTACTCAGCCTCTGTGGTCGAGAGAGCAACTCCAGATTGCTTTCGTGAAGACCAAGACACAAGAGATGAACCAAGAAACTGGCAAGTACCAGAAGTCGACTTGCGATCCAACTGGCACCCACCAAAGTCGGCATCCGAAAAGCCAGATAAATCAAGAGATGATGATGCTGAATAGTAAAGACCGAGATCGGGCGCATAAGTGAGATACCTGAAAATGCGCTTGACAGCCTGCCGATGAGACGTGCGTGGTGAAGACTGAAAACGCGCGCAAAGTCCCACAGCGAACTGTATGTCTGGTCTTGTTGCCGTTAAGTACAACAGCGAACCAATCATCCCTCGAAACTCTCTCTCATTGACCTTGACACCGCTCTCATCCTTGTCCAGACCCCCAGAAGTGCCCATCGGGGTCATCTGCGGCTTCAATTCACCACCAAAGTCAAATTTCTTTAACATATCACGAGTGTACTTACCTTGGTGGATGAAAGTGCCGTCCTTGGTCTGCTTGATCTGGAGCCCTAAGAAGTACTTGAGCTCACCCATGAGGCTCATCTCAAACTCACTGTGCATCTACTCAGAGAACTTGGACACAAGAGAATCAGTAGTACCGCCAAAAATAATATCGTCCACGTAAATCTGAGCAACTAAAAAATCTGAAGCATCTCTGAGCAAGAAAAGAGTTTTGTCCACAGAACCCATCACAAAGCCCTTCCCCAACAAAAATTGCTTCAACCGGTCATACCAAGCCCTGGGGGCTTGCTTCAACCCGTATAAAGCTTTGTGCAACTTAAAAACATGTCGAGGAAACTTAGGGTTCTCAAAACCGGGGGGTTGCCTAACATAAACCTCCTCCTCTATGAACCCGTTCAGAAAAGCACTCTTAACGTCCATTTGAAAAAGCTTAAAACCCTTCGAAACGGCAAAAGCTAGAAGAATACGAATGGACTCAAGACGGGCAACAGGAGCGAAGGTTTCTTCAAAGTCAATACCTTCCTTCTGGCAATAACCCTGGGCAACTAGTCGAGCCTTGTTGCGCACCACAACCCCAACTTCACCTTGTTTGTTCTTGAATACCCATTTGGTGCCTATGGGGTTGCATCCTGATGGCGGCTCAACTAATGTCCAAACCCGATTACGGACAAAATTCTCAAGCTCTTCTTGCATAGCATTAATCCAATTAGAATCAGAAAGAGCATGAGAAACGTCTCTGGGCTCAAAAGATGCAACAAACGCAGATTCAGCAAACACAGCAAGAGAGGCAGAATAACGCAAAGTTCTTTCAGTCAAATCACAAATGATGAGCTCTGAGGGGTGATCACGCTGTACTGCTCGGGTTCCCTGGTGATCCGAAGTCACCTCACCGGAGTCAGCAGCTGGCACCTCTGGACTCGACTGAGGGAGCTCGATCATAGTGGAAGAAGTGATCAGAGGTCCGCCCTCATCCTCAGTCGAAGTCTCAGAAGGTGTGGGCTCTGCGGGGGATGCAGAAGGCCCACCCTCATCAGCAGCTGGAGTATCCTCGTCTTCCTCGAAGATGGACTCTCCGAGCTCATCATCACCAGAAAGCTCAAAAGAAGGAGTCAAAGAAGGCAAGGACTCATCAAATGAAACCTCACAAGTCTCGACAAGCAGCTGGGATTCGAGGTTCCAAACACGGAAACCTCGAGAATGCAATGCATAACCAAGAAAAACACCATCCCAGCAACGAGACTCAAACTTGTCCAAATGCCCTCCCTTCTTGAGCACAAAGCACTTGCAGCCAAACGCTCGCAAGTGGCTCACCTTGGGCTGTCTGCCAAACCGCAACTCATATGATGTCTTACCAAGGTAAGCTCTAAGAAAAATGCGGTTGGCCAGATAGCAAGCCGTGTTCATGGCTTCAGCCCAAAAACGCCTAGGAGTCCTGTGCTCATCGAGCATCGTCCTGGCCATCTCAACTAGCGTGCGGTTCTTTCGTTCCACAACGCCGTTCTGTGGAGGAGTGTAAGGAGAAGAAAACTGATGGTCCAGACCCTGATCACTACAGAAGCTGACGAACTGAGAGTTCTTGAACACAGAGCCATTGTCCGAGCGAATTTCTCGCATCCGACCATTGTTCTCATTCTTCAGCTTCAAAATCAGGTCATGGACAAATTGAAAAGTTTCATCCTTAGACTCCAAAAAGAAAACCCACGAGAATCGAGAAAAGTCGTCAACAATCACAAGTGCATACCACTTCCCACCGACTGAGCGTACCCGAGCTGGACCAACAGTGTCCAAATGTAAAAGCTCGCCCGGATACGAAGTCATCACCTGAGTCACAGGTGAGTGAGAAGCGGCAACCATTTTCCCATGACGACAGGGATGACAAACTAGATCCTTCTCCATCTTAAGCTTGGGCAATCCTCGGATGAGGTCCATAGAGCTTAACCTGACTAGCAGATCAAAACTCAAGTGACCTAACCTCCTATGCCACTTCCAGAGCTCAGAAGAAGATCCAGCAATCAAACAGCGAGAAGGGCCAAAAGAACTAGAGAAGTCAATTCGAAAAACTTTACCAAAAGGTAAAATCTGACAAACCAAAGACCCTCTAGAATCAACCACAGAAGAATTGCCCTTCTTAAAACGCACTTCCAAACCATCCTCAAGAAGTTGCGAAACAGAGATCAAATTAAAGTTCAAATTCTTAACCAAAGCAACATTCTTTAAAGAGAAATGATCTGAGATGCTAATTGAGCCTATACCACTTACTTTCCCTTGACCGCTGTTCCCGAATGTGATGTACTCTTTGGAGCTCGGGGGAGTGAGACTGGAGAACCATCTGCGATGTCCCGTCATGTGGCGAGAGCATCCTGAATCCATGATCCACACTTTCTCTAGTCCCCGGTCCTGCACAATCAGTGTCTGTAAGTGGGAGCAAATGGTCCGGCACCAGGTTTAGCAAAAGAGCTAAACCAGTGTCGAGCCATCTGCTCAAAAGATGGAAAGCGAAAACCATCAAAAGAGTTTGGACCACAACGCGGCTCAAAGCGCGGTCCTCGGTTCTGTCTAACCCTGCGGCCACGAGGTCCAGAACCGTAGCCAACACGGTCTGGAACTCTGCCGGAACGGACACCACCAACTGGAGTACGGGCAAGAAAGTCGTCTCCTCTACCACCACCTACACGACGCGGCCTGGCCTCCAGCCTCTCCTCGCGCCGAGCAACACGCAGTCTACCACCCTGCTGGTAGAACTGCTCCTGATCACTACGAGCCCTCTCTGCTCTCTCAACCCGCTTCCTCCTGAAGCAGAATTCCGCAAGATGCCCGTCTCTCTGACAGTACTCACAATGATAGGTAGGCTTCTTGGGATGTGGTTGAGGCTTGGGATTCTTGGGCTTAGTGGTGATTGGTGTTGTCTTCTTGGGCTGAGAGGGTCCAGGAAGAGAGTCTAGAGAAGAGTGGAGGTGTTTGGGCTTCGGGACCAAGATAGGCTTCTTGGGTGGAGCTTTAGGTGGTTCATGGATCACTCCATCCTTGGGCTGACAAGCCTGGGAAGACTCAGTGGAGTGAGTCTTGGGATACCTCTGCTCTGGAGTCATTTTACTCCACTCCACTGCCCGGCTGATGGCACTCTCAAAGTCAGCCTTGGTGTAGGTGTAACCTACCCCAAACCCATCCTGCCTCTTGAACTGCTGGATCATCATGCCAAGTTGTGGCTCTCTGGCACTGATCCAACTCAGGATAGAACGGAGGTAAAAGTTCTCATTTTGAGAATCTGCTAGCTCCTCTCTCAAAGAAGCTAGAACCTCCACCTGAGACAAGCAGGTCTCACACTCACTCTCTACTTGGACAGACTTTTCGGCTTTAAGCTTAATCAACTTCATTCTAAGAGACAGGTAGTTCTCACAGACAGTGGGTGGAACTGACAGTGTCTCAAGCTCTAGCCTAGTCTGGGCAAGCTCAGCTCTCAACCTCTCTAAATTACCCAAATGGTCATCGCCCTTGGATTTCAGCTCAGCTAAGGCAGCTAGATGAGATGGGCAATCAACACAGGGTGCGACGACAGTGGCTTGAGCATCTTTCAGCTCCAGCTGAGCACTTTCAAGCTCAGTGGCCAAAGCGTCCCTCTCATCAACCCTTTCTGTGTACCTGGACTTCAGAGTCGACAGGTCACACAGAAGCACCTCACACTTCGGGCACTCACTGCTATCACCCAAGCAAGGGGAAGAAGATAGACTCTCAATTCTATCGTTGGCCACGGCAAGCTCACTCTCTAACTCATCTATCCTCTTCTTAGCCCCCCTAAGCAGTTTTTCCCGATATCTCAACTCCTGACGATTGCTTTCAAGTAAATCAACTATTTCGCGCTCGTAGGATGATACCTTATTGTCATCGTCGTCGGAGTCGTCGGAGGAGCTCTTTTCTTCCCTATCCCCAAGAGCCATTGAGCAGAAGCTCTTGCGGGATCTTCGGCGCTGGAGTGAGCGGCTCTTCGGCTTGTCTCCGAAGGCCATGAAGCAGAGGCCCGCCAGATCGTCCTTGTCCTTCCCCTTCCTGATGGCGATCTCCTCATCGCTTGAGCTCGATGAAGAGGAAGAAGATGTGGACCGCTTGGAGTAGCTCTTCTCCATCTCAGCGAAGAAGGCCTTGTCGCGCTTCTTGTTCTCTCGCCGGTAGTCCTTCAGGGCCTTTCTGAAGAATCTGGTCTTTGGCTTGCCCTTGTTGAAGGAGGAGCTGTCGTGCTTGCCGGAGTCATGGAAGCCACCACCGGTGCCTTTCTTGTGGCCATTGCGCTTGGGGCAGTCGGCGATGAAATGTCCTGGATCACCACACTCAAAGCACCCGGTTTTTGTGCCGTGTCTCTTGAACATTCTTTTGTCATAAACACGACGCACCCGGTTGTTAAACAGACACAAATCATCATCTCCCAAAGACTCAAGCTGGTCCTCAGTGATAGACATCAAAGAGAACCCAGCACAGCTCATAGAAGAGGGATCAACAGAAGGTGTAGCAAGGGCCAGAGACTTTGATCCAGAGCCAGTGAGATTTGATCTCAACTGGGTATCAACCTCGGTGGCCTTCAGCTTGCTAAATAACTCAGAAATGGTCAAGGTATCGTAAGAAGTACTCTCAACGATAGAAGATACCTTGATCTCCCAGATCTTTGGGTCCAAGGTATGGAGAACCTTGAGCGCCTGCTCGTGATCTGAGACTAACTGAGCACCCTCAGCCTTGTTGTCCCGAAGCTTGTTAATGATCGACTGAAAGCGACCAAACAAAGCCTCAACAGATTCACCCGGCTTCTGTGTGAAATTCTCATATTCACGCCGGTAGGTCTGATAGAGCCGAGCCTTGACCTGTGCTGTTCCCTCATGGTGTGCCTTGAGGGTAGCCCAGATCTCTCTCGCAGTGGAGAGATGACTCACACGCTCAAACTCAGTGGGACCTAAGCCAGAAAACAAAATGTTCACAGCCTTACGGTTGCTCAGATGCTCAGCAATGATACTAGCAGTACCTTGCTCAGTAACTGGCAAAATGACAAACGTGGTGTGAACGCAAATGTCCCATATGTCCGAACCCTCGCTCATGAGATAGGCTCGCATGCGAGTCTTCCAATAATTATAGCCATAGGCTTCCAAGGACGGGACCTTGCTAGGAGACGTCATAGTCACTACTGGGGTTTAGAACCGGTTAAGGTATGGAAAAACCCTAAGCTTGCTCTGATACCACTTGTAGGACCGAAAGTAGCGACCAGAGGGGGGTGAATGGGCGCCTTAAAAAAATTCTTTCGAATCAATGGCCTGCTCCCAGTACCCAACGCACCTCACAAGACTACGCAGCAGAAAAATAAACAGAAGGCCTAAGTCTAAAGGTTTCTAACCTAGAAGCAACTGATGATAAACAGTGTAAAACTAAAGTAGTGCAACTAGGCAGATTAAACAAGGTGTAACAGGCCTAAACTTCTCAAAGTAATGATCTAAGAAAGTGTAAGATGAAAAGAGAAGTTACTGTCCAAATTTGTCTCCTGTTCGGAAAAGGGCGAAGCCTCCTTCGCACGTCGAGGTTTGCTTCGGAGGTTGGTGACGAAGCCTGTCCGAGATGTCGAAGGTGTCACGGTCTAGCCTAGTTCGAAGTGGTAAGTAGCAAAGTGTACTTCGGAGCGAAGTAAGACAATGCCGGAGCGTGGTTCGAAGTATGTACTTCGAAGTCAAGGCTTCGAACACAGCTTCGAACCGAGAGCTTCGGAGCAAGAACCTTCGAATAGAAAACTTCGAACGCAACCCACAAACAGACAACCTTCGGACAAAGATGCGAAGCTTGTCACACGACAGAAAACTAAGTCCAAAGCCTACACTCTACCTTCGAACAGAGAAAGCTTCGGAAAGAGAACTGAAGGCTGACACGCCACAAGGAAATCAAAACGAAGTCTGTCAGAAATGACAAGCTTCGAACCCAACTTCGAAGCCTACCGAAGTGTGGACTTCGAACAGCTAGATTCGGAGTATGTTGTTCGAAGTATGCGATGCTGTCCGTTCAGAAAAATACTTCGAAGCTTATCAACATAGACCGCACACCGAAGATCGACGATTGAGCGAAGCCTTCGAAGATGTTAAATCGAAGCCTGTCTCATGGAGCTGAGGGGCTTCGAACAGAGAAAGACTTCGCCAGAGACACAGCCAGAAAAGGTAATAGACCCTGTCAGCTTCGATCAAAAAGTTGTGCAGTAGAAAGTGAAAAGCTGCACAGAACATTGTAGCTGCAGGGAAGTAGTACTACTTCCAACAGGAAGAACTAGTACTACTAGAATGAAGAACACACCCAGCCGAAACCTCCAAAGCCTCTAAAATCACGGGAAAACTTGCTATGCTAATGAAATGAAGCCATTTAAAACCTTTGCAGATGCAGCACACAACGAAATAGGGCATTTACTGCAACATTAAAAGCAAGGCATTAAACACAGGGGCAAAACTTCCTGGCGGCGCAAGCAGGGAACCAGAGAAGAGAGAGAGGCAAGGCAAGAGACAAAAAGTGACCCAATAGAGAGGATTTGATTTCAGCCAAAAGGGTAGTCCAAACCCTAGGAATTGGGGTCCTATTTATAGGCTGCCCAACACTAGGAATATTCTACCAGCCCCTTAGGGTTTTTACAGACGCAAGAATAAAGGAAAAGACTCTACTGCCCTTAGGTATTTTTACAGACACGACTGACTGACTGTGGGCCTAGAGTTACAGATGACTTATCCGGAAGCTAAGCTTTCGTAGCGACTACGGCTTCTCTTCTGGACAGTCGGATACAGAATCAACGGTTGTCAGTTTTGCGCCAAAACTGACAAAGCCTCCACCGGCTTTGCACCAGGTACCCGGATTGGGACGGCCCGACTCCACAGCTCTCTCAGCCCGGCAATCGCTCACCGCCCGTGTACCTGAGTCAGTCCTGGTCAATATCCCAGTGGGTCTTCTACTGCTTCTCGCCCATGCACCCGGATTGGGCCAGCCCGACTTCGCAGCCTCCTCTGCCCGACAGTCGCTCGCTGCCCGTGTACCTGAGTCACACGCGGCCCATGAAACAGCAGATCTCCTCTCTTCTTCTGTCCTCTTTGACTATCGTTGACAATGACTCATCACATCTGGAGCCATGAGGCCCACGCTATTCAGCATGGCTCCTCGGCCTCCACTTCCGACTTCGCCAGCTCTAACCCCACCTGCTCTGCTCGTCGACCCGCAGGTTTAGCTTTATAGGGCACTTAAGCATGTACAAGAAATCTTGTAAAGCCCCTTATATTAACGAATGGAATGTTTATAAATGCGGAACTTTGTTTGGATGTTTATTATTTTAGGTTTTGCCATGCACTTCGGAGCTTGACTTCGATGTATTGGAACTTAACGAAGGGCTCCGTCGGTAGTGGTCTGTCCTCAAAAGCTTAAGGCCTTATCGACACCCGCACTTCTCTGTTCCTCGCAGGGATCAAGGGGAGATAGCACCCGAAGTCCATCGCGAGGTCTTAGCTTATATCAAGGAAGAGGATAAGGAAGAAGCGTCTTCGTCCTCTGAATACGTAGATTGGTCTGACTTGGAGTACCAAGACGAAGATCAAGCAGAGGCTAGCTCCGAAAAAATTCTGTGTTGGGCTGAACTTCAAGAGGAGCAGAAAAACTGCGAGGTTCGAAAATGAAAAGCACTCGGACTAAGAAGAAAGAACCGAAGGCTTCGAGCTTCGAAGGTTGAAGTGGTCTTAGAAGTAGCTCTAGAGGTCGGAGGGGTCTCCATTTCTATCTAGGCTTAGACCAAAACTTCTCTTGATGTAATAATATGATTATCCAATATGAATGCTTTGGAAGCATCTTTGTGTTGTTCCTTACTCTCCTGCCCCTCCTTGTGGGTGGGGGACCGTACGCGTTGCAATAGGGTCCCTCGGACACAATGATTGATATAACAATCTGATGCTTCGGACAACACTTGGTAATCATACTTCACTCTTTCATAGAGTTCTTCGAACTATACGTTCGTATTGTGATGTTTATAAGTTTGGGAGCTAAGTTTATACTTGTAAGCTCCCATAGCAGTCGCTTAGGACTTTAAAAGTGTTTCATTGGCCGTGGCCTTGAAACCTTATTGCTTGGTCACCTTCGACTCTTTTTACAGATGCTTCAAACCCGGAGGCAAGAAATCTGCTCTTTTAAAGTCCTTAGACTCTTCTATGGATCCTAACAAGCCGGAGCATTGAATTCGTAGGTTGGCCACCTATGGCTCTTTTACAGATGCTTTGAACCCGGAGGCCAGAAATATGTTCTTTTAAAGTCCTTAGACTCTTCTACGGATCCTAACAAGCCAGAGCCTAGAATCTATAGGCTGGCCACCTACGGCTCTTTTACAGATGATTCGAACCTGGAGGCCGGAAATCTATTCTTTTAAAGTCCTTAGACTCTTCTACAGATCCTAACAAGCCGGAGCCTAGAATCCATAGGCTCGCCACCTACGGCTCTTCTACAGATGCTTCTAACCGGGAGACCAGAAATCTGTTCTTTTAAAGTCCTTAGACTCTTCTACGGATCCTAACAAGTCGGAGCCTAGAATCCGTAGGCTGGCCAACGGAATCCTTGAACCAATGGTTCGAAGGCCGTTGTCTGGGTTCCTTCAAAGATGCTTGACTCCACAAGCATCTCTGTTTTCTAGATGCGTCCACCAGGAGTAAGGGATATTTGTAGAGTAAACAATACTGCTGCGACTAGGGTGAAGCATGTGGACCTGGCTTGAGTGGTCCGAATGGACCATAGAATCTTAGGAAGTTCTTCGGTCCATAGTCCTTTGGGCAGCCCGACAATCGTTCGATTTAAACCAGAGAGAATATTTACATTGGCTCACTCGACAGCTCCGATGGATTGTGGATGGCGAACTACTGCGAAGCATAACTTGATGCCTAGTTCTTTGCAAAATTCTTTAAAGGGTTCGGCTTTGAACTGGGTTCCATTATCCACAGTTAACTCCCTTAGCACTCCGAACCTGCATATGATATTTTGCTAGAATAATTTTTGCACATTTCTTGAAGTGATAGTATTTAGGGGTTCAACTTCGACCCATTTAGAAAAATACTCAATTGCTACCATTGCAAACTTCAAGCTGCCTTTTTCCATTGGAAAAGGGCCGATGAGATCCATTCCCCATCATGCCATTGGCAATATCAGGCAATAACTTGAAGTGGTGTTGGTGGATGGTGGCTCCGTCTACCCATCCACTAGCATCCTTGACAGGTTCGAACTAATTCTCCTGCATCTCTTACAATTGTTGGCCAATAGAGCCCTTGTCGAAGTGTCTTTCCTGCTAGAGCACGGGGGGCCAGGTGGCTTCCACATAAACCTTTGTGAATGTCCCGAAGTATATCTTGGCCTTCGGGTTGTGAGATGCACCGGATTAAGGGAGAACAAACTCCGGCTTTATATAATATCCCATTGACAAGCTCATAATTTCGAGCCCTTGCTTGCAACCTTCGGAAATCCGGACCTTCTGACAAGAATGTGCTGTTGTTGGCGTAAAAGATTACGCTAACAGGTTTCTATAGATTAGAAACTAACAAACGAAGTGTTTGTGAAGTAAACCATTTCAAGCCTCCGAAGTGGATAATAGCTCAAAATAGTTCGAAGATGTGTATTGAATAACTCAGTATTCGATCCCCATTACAAGGTAAAACGAGGGATATTTATAGGCCTAAACATTAAGGAAAAGACCCTTTTAACCCTCTATTACAACCGACATAGTGGAAACTATTCGGTACCCTTAATAGGGCTAAAACGGTAAAAGAGTAATCTAATGAGAAAAAAGATAAGTCTTCCATCCTAGCTGGCAAAGAAGCTCTCGGAAGAGTCCATGTTCGAAGATATACTTCGAGCTAGAGTTGGCCTCCATCTTTCGAACTTGGTCCAAGGTATTCCCGGAGTTAGACGCTGGAGACCTTTGATTAAATCACCTGCCTTTGTCTTGTTATAATAATAACCCTGAAGATGAAGTATTTTCCCCCAACAGTAGCCCCTCGAATACGCTTCTCCGCTAGATATGTAACGTTAGGAGAGCAGTATACGCAAGAAAAATAATCATGCATAGGGGTTAACAGATTTAATCAAATTCCAAAATATGTGGAGATTCAAAAGTTCGAATCAGCCTCTAAGAAAGTTACATTCGAACTATCTTGGAATTAACTTGGGGAGCCCGAAAACTTTTTTAGACTTAGAAGAAATAGCCGTTGGCTTTTTCCTTCCAATAGAAGTTACGCGATGCGTTAACATCGCAAGGGGTAACAGTCAAGAATGCGAAACAGCAAACACAAACGGTAAAAAATCATGGGCCTGGGCTATAAATAGAGGATCCAGACCCTTCCCGAATACCTTTTTCACCGCTTTCATGCAAACAAGCCCTAGCTTCCAAATTTCCCCTTTAGCAATCACCAATTTTTGATTCCTCAAGATAGCTCCGGTGCAATTGCGCCTGAAATATGTAAAGATATATTATCTTATATTAAGGAGAAAGAAAAAGAGGTTAACTTGGCAACCTCATCTTCTAAAGACATTGCATGGTCTGAGGATGAAGGTATTGATGAAGATCAAGGGAAAAAACCGAAAGAACTTCGAAGCTGGGAAAGGAGCCCTGAACGACTTCGAACTTGGGCTGAACTTCAACAAGAACAGAAAGATTTTAGAGCTTCGAAGGGAGGTAGAAGAGTTAAACGCAAAGTTGTTAGAACTCCCGGCACTGGAACTAGTCGTTCCAAGTTTAGCGGTAACTCTAGAGATCGAAGAGGTCTTCGATTCCTTCTCAGCATAGACACCGATTTTTCGTGATGTAATTGTAATTTGTTCGAATGATAAATATCAATTTTTTAAAATTGTCTCCTTACTTCCCAGCCCCTCTTTGGGCGTAAGCAACTTCGAATTATACTCGAAGATGGTTAGGCACAAAGAAAAACTTAGGAGCAGAATTTTGGAGGCTCGGAGCCCCTCAGCAATTTAAAGATTGGTTAAAATCTTATAAAATGTCTGACTACTTGGAGTCATAAAAATGGTAACTTAGTACCTTTTGTTTGCAAGAAGTCACTTCGAACAAACTTTCCTGGCACCTTAATTCCCCAAACGATTGGTCACTTTGGACTCTTTTCACATATATTTGAAGCTTATTAGCTCAAACTCTTTTTTGTTTTGGCCTCCTTCGGCTCTTTTAGCGAATGCTATCAAACCGGTTGTTTGGAATTCGCAATGGTCTACTTGGACTCATTTTACGGATGCTTTCAAGCCGGAGCTTGGAATCCGCATTATTTTGTCTCCTTCGACTCTTTTTACGGATGCTTACAAGACGGTGGCTTGGAATCCGTTTTTTCAGTGACTTTCCCACCTCATCGGAAGCTTCGAACTAGTGGTCCGTAGTCCGAAAAAATGATTCAAATTAATGACACTTCCCTCCCAGCCAACTTCGTTCTTCCAGTGCGTCCACTAGAAGTAGGAAGTGTTGGGGGGAGGGTAGGCATTATCTGAACCATGAACTTTATTAATTCAGAAGGTGTTTACAAATGATTACAAGGAGCCCGTATGCGAAATATCGCTTTAAGTGCTCCGCATGCCATGTATGCGCTAACTCTTCGCCTTCCAAATTAGCTAATTTAAAAGAACCAGGGCGGCCTGAGCGGACAATTATGTATGGACCTTCCCACTTATTTCCTAATTTCCCTGGCGCTATAATACTTCGCAAAACAAGATGACCCGGCTTAAGTTCATTAATCTTGACCTTCGGGTTGAGCCATGTCTTCGTCTACTGCTGATACTTTGACAGCTTGTCTCTTCTGTTAAATCAAGCGAAGTTTGCCTTTCTGCTTCTATTTCCGGTTCGATGCTGCGAAGGGATCATCCTTTGAGCTCCGTTGGCGTCATAGCTTCTTCTCCGAATAATAGTCTGAAAGGAGTGAAACCCGTAGACCTTGTTTGAGTTGTCCGAATGGACCATACAATCTTTGGGAGCTCTTCGGTCCACAATCCTTTTGCCAATCCCACTATTCTTCGATTCAGCCCTAACAAGATATTACCATTGGCTCTTCCCACAGCTCCATTAGACTGAGGATGCCGCACTACAGCAAAGCATAATTGGATGCCTAGATCTTCACAAAACATCCTGAAGGGTTCTACATCGAATTGTGTTCCATTGTCAACTGTTAGTTGCCGAGGCACTCCGAACCGGCATATGATATTTTTCCAGAAAATTTTGTACATTATTCGAAGTGATAGCTATTAAGGGCTCTGCTTCGACCCACTTGGAAAAGTACTCAATTGCTACCACTGTGAATTTCAAATTTCCTTTTGCTACTGGGAAGGGGCCAATAAGGTCCATGCCCCATCTGGCCATGGGCCATACTGGGGCAATAACTTGAAGAGTTGTTGGTGGACGATGACTTCTTCTTCCCATCCATTGACAACCTTGGCAAGTGCGTACTAAGCTTTCCGCACCAGCTACTATTGTAGGCCAATAAAGCTCCTGGTGAAGTGTTTTTCCTGCCAAAGCTCGAGGGTCTAGATGGCTACCGCAAAGTCATTCGTGAATTTCTCAAAGAATTTCTTGACCTTCGGCTTGAGATATATATCAGAGTAGAGGAGAACATACTCTGGCCTTGTACAAAATACCATTGATTATATGATAATTTTGAATTCGGAGCTTCAACCTCGAAAGTTGTGGCCCTTCTGGCAAATTTACTTCTCCTTGCAACAATTCCATAATTGAACTTCGCCAATCTGTACTTGGAATGCAAAGGACTTCCGCAGAAGGGATCCGCGTTACCGAAGGTGTACTGAGCTCTTCGTAAAAAGCTTATTCTGGAATGTGCAAAGCTCCGACATCAGATTTTGCCAAGATATCAGCTTGCGCATTTTAAGCTCTGGGTATACTTCGAATGGAAATTCCTTTAAATGCTGCTTCAATCTTACGGATCTCCTCCAAATATTTCACAAGCTGTGGATGTTGAAATTGAAAACTTTTATCTACGTGTCGTCCTACAATTTGAGAATCTGTTTTAATAACAACTCTTGTAGCCCCCAAAGCACGTGCCTTTCGAAGTCCTAACAAAATTCCTTCATACTCCGCTGTATTGTTGGTAGACTTAAAGTTGAGTCTTGCGGAGTACATTGCCTTTTGCCATGAGGGCGAAATTATCACTTCTCCGACACCTGCTCCAGATGCTTGGAAAGCTCCATCAGAGTATATTGTCCAAATTCCTTCGCTTGGCTTCTCTGGAGCCCATGCTGCAGGAGGAGTCCACTCTGCCACAAAATCTGCTAACACTTGTTACTTAATTGTTGTCCTTGCCACGATGGAGATACCGAAGGGTGCTAATTCAACAACCCACTTCCCAATTCTTCCTGTGGAATCCTTACTTCGGAGCATATCTCTCAAGGGATATGAAGTTGGTACAATTACATTATGCGCCAAGAAATAATGTCTTAACTTCCTCGAAGCCATTATCAGAGCATAAGTGAACATCTCAAGCTCAGAATATCTTGTTTTTTCTCCGGACAATGCTTCGGATACAAAATAGACTGGATTATGTACCAACTTTCCATTGAAATCAACCTCTCTAACAAGGACTGCACTGACAGCAGAGCCAGTAGCCGCAAGGTAAAGGAGTAGGGTTTCATCCGCAATAGGCACCGTGAGTGTAGCGAGGTTACTGAGATAATTCTTAATATCTTCGAAGCTTTTTTGACACTCCGGTGTCCATGCAAAATCTTCGGACCCTTTCAATGCTTTAAAAATGGGCAAACTTCTCTCCGCAGACCTTGCCAAGAATCTGCTAAGTGCTGCAAGATGACCAGTCAGCTTTTGTACTTGCTTTAAATTCTCCAGAGGAACCATCCTTTACAACGCAGTTATTTGAGTGGGGCTAGCTTCGATCACTCTGCTTAAAACTAGATACCCTAACAATTTTCCAGCCTGTGCCCCGAAGATACATTTTCTGGGGTTAAGACGGATCCCAAATGCCCGAAGGCTACTAAATGTTTCTTCTATGTCTATTCTATGCTGGTGCTTTAAAGCACTCTTTATTAAAATGTCATCCATATAAGCTTCTACATTTCGGCCTATTTGATGACATAGAGCCTTAGCAATTAACCTCGAAAAAGTTGCCCCAGCATTTCTTAAGCCAAAGGGCATTCTTACATAACAGAAGACTCCCGAAGCAGTTACAAAGCTTGTTTTAATTTCATCTTCGCGCTTTAGCCAGATTTGATGATAGCCGGAATAAGCATCAAGAAAGCTTAATAACTCCGAACCAGCAGTGGAGTCGACCAATTGATCAATTCGGGGAATGGGATAGGGGTCACGAGGGCATGCTTTATTCAAAGATGTAAAGTCAATACACATGCGCCACTTCCCGGAAGATTTCTTCCTAACGAAGACTGGGTTGGCTAGCCATTCCGTATGAACTACTTCTTTGATAATCCCAGCCTTCAGCAACTTTTCCACTTCGTCTTTAGCAAGAATAGCCCTCTCCGTTGATAGCTTCCGGAGTCCTTGCCGAACAGGCCAAGCCTTTCGGGTTCACAAGTAAACTATGCTCAATAATATCCCGACCGACTACGGTAATGTCTTCATCAGACCAGGCAAAGACATCTAAATTCTCCTCAACTACTTTTTCTAACGAAGTAGCGATTCCTGGAGGCAAGTCCTTGCCAAACTGAAATGAATATTCCTTGCCATCTTTGACAATAACCTTCGTTGCAATCTCCCCTTCAGGGCTTGGCCTTGGGAAGGACTTCTTCGAAGATTCGCTAGGAGCAGAAAAATCCTCCTGGTTAACTTGCACGCTGTTCACCTGTCTCGGGTCAAGAGGAGGGCCATGACCATATTCCACTCTTCGCGCAGTGGCCTAATCTGCAAAAACAGTGAGCACTCCCGCTTGTGTGGGCATCTTCATACACAGATAATTATGATGCGCCACAACTCCGAATTGATTCAACATGCCCCTTCCGAAGATAACATTGTAGGCATATGGGGCATCTACCACATAAAAAATTACTTCTTCCATCCTGGCCAATAGCCCCTCTCCAAAAGTAACCTCCAGGCCTATTTGGCCGAGGGCATCAAGAGGGGGTCCTGCGAAGCCTTGCAAAGGACAAGCTACTGGGAGGAGTTGCTTCCTGGAGATGCAGAGTTGATCAAAAGCTTGGATGAAGATAATATCCACTGAACTGCCTCCGTCGATCAACACTCTCCGAACCTCAGTCCCTGCTATGTCGGCAGTGATGACAAGTGGGTTTGCATGTGGAAACTTTATGCTAGCTGCATCATCTGCACAAAAAGATATCGGCACATGGGATCATTTAGGCATAGCCTTTGCGGACGAAGAAGTTCCAATATGGCCCACTTCTCGGACATATTCTCTTCTCTGCCTCTTTGCCATACTTCCGATGGTCCCTCCTCCGGAGATGGGGAGGACTACTCTTTTCCCTCGATCCTGACCATCTTGCTACTTCGGAGGTGGCATAACATTGACGACCAGAGGCCGTCTTGCAGGGTCGAAGTTCTCTATATGCGCCACAGCTTGGACAGGATCCGGACGCACCTCGGTCGGAACTCGGTCAGTAGTGCCTCGACCCGAAGTTCTTTCCAGGTACTCGCCTCTTAAAGCGAGTATAGATTTACACGCATCAGTTGCGTAAATTCGATTCTCACCATGGACACAACAGAAAAAGGCCTGGGCTTTGCCAACCGGTTTCCCTGGCGGCCTCCAGCCGCTGGTCTTGCTTCCTAAAGGCTGCGAAGTCCTTGGGGCAAATTTCTACGGGGGTGCAATGTTCAAGACTTCTGAACGAGGATGCTTTTGCCCCCGATGCCTGTCGTGTTGAGCTTCGAAGCTAGGCCCCTGTGGCTGTGTTGAAGTCTTTACTTCCAGCTTGACTTCTTGCAGGATTGACGGAGTTGCAGCAGTTCTCCGAAGCCATCCCTCTTCTGACCTTGCATACTCTTCAAAATAAGACATCAACTGAGCAACAGAAGATATCTGCTTCCGATGAAGTTTATCAAGGAGGCATGCGTGGGTAACTCCCTCTCGGGCTGCATCAACTATAGAGGATGTAGTTAACCCACGAATTTGCAATTTTGTATGAGCGAAGCGCTTGAAATACTGCCTTAAAGTCTCTCTAGGGAGCTGCTTCACCTGGAAAAGACTTCCTTTTGACATTGGGGGTACGAAGGTACCCTTAAAATTGCTTATGAACTTCTTCCTTAATTGCTCTGAGGTTCTGATTGACCCTGGCTTTAAAGACCAGAACCACCGCAGCGCCACTCCTTCAAGAGCTAGAGGGAAATATTTGGCCATGGTGTCTCGCACTCCTCCACTGGCCTCAATTGATAATGCACAAGAACGGGAGAACTCCCTAGGAACTTCTTCTCTAGCATACTTGCAAAGCTTCGAAGTTTTAAACATAGGATCGAAGCGCACTTTCTATAGCTCTGGATGCAGCGGAGATTCACTGTCGAAGGAAGCGTTCTTTGGGGCTTCGGGATAATGAACATCGTCGTCTTCAGGCACTTCGGGGATGAATGGGGTGGCCTGAGGACGAAGCCTATCTACGGATTCTTGTCGCCACCTTGCTACTTCAGCTTGAAGACTAGCCATTTGAGCGGCCATATCGCCAAGACCGTATTCATCTCCTCCGGAAGGACCTTCCGGGTCTTGAGACCTGTATGCATCAGTTCGAAGTGGAACTTGAGGTGGAAGGGGAACTCCGGGTGGCCGAAGTATGGATGGAGTCGGGGTAGGAACTCCTTATGCTCGGGGAAGGGGAATTCCTTCTGGAGTCTGAGGTGGAGGAAATGTCAAAGGTCCTCCGACCTCAATTGTGTTTGAAGATCTTTCTCCGGAGGTCCGAGGGGACCTCCGCGTAGGGCTACCACCTGAACTCCGCTTGGGAGGCATGGTTTCAAAACTTGGTAGAGAACGAAGTTTTTTGGACTAAGTTCCCCACGGACAGCGCCAACTGTTGGCGTAAAAGATTACGCTAACAAGTTTCTAGAGATTAGAAACTAACAAACGAAGTGTTTGTGAAGTAAACTATTTCAAGCCTCCGAAGTGGATAATAGCTCAAAACAGTTCGAAGATGTGTATTGAATAACTCAGTATTCGATCCCCATTACACGGGTAAAACGGGGGGTATTTATAGGCCTAAACATTAAGGAAAAGACCCTTTTACCACTCTATTACAACCGACATAGTGGAAACTATTCGGTACCCTTAATAGGGCTAAAACGGTAAAAGACTAATCTAATGAGAAAAAAGATAAGTCTTCCATCCTAGCTGGCAAAGAAGCTCTCGGAAGAGTCCATGTTCGAAGATATACTTCGAGCTAGAGTTCGCCTCCATCTTTTGAACTTGGTCCAAGGTATTCCTGGAGTTAGATGCCGGAGACCTTTGATTAAATCACTTGCCTTTGTCTTGTTATAACAATAACCCTAAAGATGAAGTATTTTCCCCCAACAAGCCCCAAATTTGGCAAATGGTCGCCTAGTTGGGAAGGTCCTTTTAAGGTAGCTGAAATCGCTCCGAGTAATGCATACTTGTTAGAGTCTCTACAAGGAGAGCGATTTTGAAGAGCTTTAAATGGCATGTATTTGAACAAGTACTTCTCAAGTGTGTGGCAAAGCACTTAAAAGTGTCAAAAGGTTGATATGGAGTATATCATCCTTAGCCCGTTGTGCTTTTAGCTCACTTAGTTTGCTAAAAGTCAGGGGGCATGTGTTGATAGGAAAAAATGGCATTAATGGTCAAGATTGTCAAAATATCAATTTTGGTAATTTGGGCCAAAAATATGCAACTCCTGGTACATGCCGAAGCCTTGAAGTAACGGAGGCCCACCTGCATGGGGCCTCGGGCGCCTTTTAACAGCCTGCTTTGTAGGATGGCTTCGGCGCGAAGGCCCTTCAGTGGCCTGCTTCACCGAAGCTTCGGCCCAAGAAGCACACTTCGGCGGGACTACAAAAGGCCCTCTTCGGGTAGGCTTCGGATAGTAGTCTGATATAGATTCAGGTTGTTTTTATCTCTAATCTTGATTAGGCTGAATCTTATCAGATTAGAGTTAGATATAAGAAGACTATCCCCTATAAATACAAGTTTGAGGCTAGTTCATAGGACGCCCCAACACAGTCAACTCTTCAAACCCTAATTTGAACTGTACCCTTACTTTTATTTACTTTCCGCATTAGATCAGTACACCTTTGTGGGTTTACGCTTTGTGGCAAGCCTTGTTGGTTCGCCTATGAATCATCTGTTAATCTACATAACAGATTGCTATCACCTTGATGGCGCACTTGTGAACATTCCGTTAATCTACGTAATAGATTGCTACCCTTCGTTTTGTACAGTACTACACTTGGTAATTTGGTCTCTAAGCCGAATTGGCACTTAATCTTCGTTTCACTGCAGGTTTCACGTCCAGAGCCCCCTTCGCCGATGGTTTCCAGAGCTAGCAAGCTGGTTTCAGAGGCTGCCAGAGAATCATTCGGCAAGTCTTCGCTTCATCTGTTCATGATGGACACGTCACCCTGTTGTCGGTTTGGTCAGATTCCATGTGCAGGAGCCACTTCGCATCAGAGTTACTTCACACTGGAGTCATGCCAGAATGCTCTGCATCAGACTTCGTTGCGCTAGAATGCTCCGCATCGGACTTCATCGCACCAGAATGCTCCGCATCAGACTTCATCACGTCAGCGCTCTGTGTTGTATCCTGTCATGCAAGAGGCTTCGCACCAAACCCTATCATTCGGACACAATTTAGCATTGTGATCTATTCGGAGCCTGTCTTCGGCGCACCCTTCGCACCAGACACTGAAGGACTCCCTTCGGTGACCCTTCGCACAGTACTTTTTGAACCAATCAGGCTCCGTTCGGCTGATTGGTTTATTTTATCTATTTATTTCGGCTAATTGGGTTATTTCTTTGTGATATTATTACCTGGCGACTCCACCCCCTTGCTACTATTAAGGGTAGTCAGAACGTGACGTCGATGTTGTGTTACGCTTAGGCTTATCCCTAAGTATCCACGCACTTTTGGATCATCGAATCGGCCCAAGTGCGAGGGCACGTTTTTGTGTCAACAGGAAGCCAGTGCAAGTGACATGGTGGCTCGAGCGATCGAGGGCGGGAGAGACTTGTTAGCAGTCGAATTCGCGGACTCACGACAAATGTCGAAGATATTGGAGGCTTTGTCGGTTTTGGCTAAAAACCATCACATCAGAAAATGTTTTTAAATTCTAGTAAATAGGAGTTTATTTTTCAGTTTAGTAGTCTAGTTTAAGTGTCATCTTTTAGTATTTTTCGGAATTTTTAATTCTGAAAAAATATTAAAAGAATAGGGTCAATGATGTAATAAATTAGGAGTCTACATTTGTGTATTTTTCAGAATTGATAATTCTGAAAATACATAATGGCAATTAGGTAAATACTCAGTCTTTTAACCCTAATGGCATTTTTGGGAATACCTTGATGGGCTTGCCTATATAAAGGACCCCATGCCCAAGAGTTAGAAGAACTTTTTGGATGAACTATTTGAAGGCTACCAACCAGAAATTTCATTTTTGCTCTTCCATCTTTGCTGATTTATTTCTCCTTGTGCACTATTCATCAAATCAGCACTGTTCTGGCGTCCCAGATTCTCTACAGTGTGTAGTGCTGGTTTTCTGAATCTCCTCGGTTGCCGCTATAGAAGCCTTTAGTTTCAGTTATCTGATTGTTGTTTGGTTCTTGTTTTTGATCCTCGGTTTTTCTTAAAAATTGAACATTTGGGTGATGTTCTTTGAGGTTTTTCTTTCTAATTCAGTTGAAGTTTACTCAAATTGATGTGATTGAAGGATCTATTTCTCTACTGAAAGGATAAATAGAGTGCACTAGGCTGTCTGTTCTTGGTTTTTTTGCTGAACATCAGGACTGCTATTGTCTGAGTGGTGCATTGATTGCATGTAGCCGACCAGTGGTTTTATTTGTGAAAACCCAACAATAAGTGTTGGCGTAAAAGATTACGCTAACATGTTCTCTAAGATTAAGAACTAACAAACAAGGAGTTTGTGAAGCGAACTATCTCAAGCCTCCAAATAAGATAATAGCTCGAAGTAGTTCGAAGTTGTGTATTGAATATATTAGTATTCGATCTCTCTTACAGAGTGAGAAAGGGGGGTATTTATAGGTAAAAACTCTAAGGAAAAGACCTTTTTACCACTCTATTACAACCGACATAGTCGAAACTATTTGGTACCCTGAATAGGGCTAAAATAGTAAAACATTTTCGATGAAGATAGATAAGGCGGACGTCCCGTCAGTCTTGCTATTTCACTCTGTGGAGACGGAACCTTTGGAGGGTATCTTCAAACAGGGGTTCGGATAAACCATTTGGCCTTGAATCATCATCAACATGGGGACAAGTCTTTGTCTTAGAACTGTATGAGTCGTCTTTGTCTCTTGATCTTGAAGGTCCTAGGGATGAAGTATTTCCCCCAACAGTAGCCCCTCAAATACTCTTCTCCAAATAACTTGTATAGTAGGAGAGCAGTATACGCAAGAAATATTTTCATGCTCTAGGACTTAGAAAAAATTCAAGGTACTATAACCATTCGAAGTGTCTTCAGCATCGGAGGTACATTTGACGGAAGCTTTGAACTTGGGTTCCCGTGTGAAAGCTTCGCAAGGAAATGAACCATTGTGGAGGTGAAGCATCGCAGAGAGCCATTAATTTTGATCCGTTACCCCTCAAGTAGTCGTTAGGCTTCCTCGAAAAAGTAATGGACACAATTTTAACCACAAGTTCACACCTTCTTCACCTTCTAGACCCACCTATCAGTGATATAAGCTAAACCTGCAATGTGAATGCATGCTCGACACACAGTAAGTGGAGGCGAAAGGTTTATAAAAGGGGGACTCGAGGCTCATCAGAAATTTTTACAGAGGCTTGGTTCTAAGCCCTCTTTCCTTAACCTTCAAACTTTCCCCAATCTCCTGAGCAACCAACCGATGGCGAGGACCAGTGCGACGGTGCCGACAGTGGCAAGAGCTCTGGCACAGAGGTAGGCTTGGGCTGCATCAACAGCGGTCCAAGAAGCCACTGAGGCAAAGTTTCATCCTTGGGCAGTCAATGAGCACGGCGGAGTCCATTGAAGAAGCAGTGGACAGAAAGATGGGCCCTGGGATGAGAACTCGGGTCCCCGGAACAGAAGTGACCCCGGCGGCACGGAGCGGAAAAGTTGTTGTCTTCAAAGCTGGACTGGTGCTTCCTGTAATCAATTTCTTAGCCGAGGTACTAGATATGTTCCATATCACCTTACCTCAGTTGTAACCGAATGCTATCGCAAGATTGGCCATCTTTGAATGGGCCCTTCGGGCAGAAGGGTGCGAAGGGAGATTAGAGGTCTTCGCCGCCACCCACGAAGCCTCCTGCCAGCCGAAGCCGCATGATGGGCTCGGAGACACCAAGGTACTGGTAGCCTTTGCAAGTGTGAACTTTCAACTTCGGATGGAGTACTCGCATAATTTTCCGGCGAAGTCCATCAACGATCGGTGGTACACCAACTGGATACTCCGGTGGTTCTACACCGAAGTCGGATAAGATTCTAGCCTCATGGGACCCCGGTAAGAAATTTGGTATCAGAAGGAAGCCGAAGTCACTCTGGACCCAAGCCTGCTCTCAACGCGTCTTGGGTTGCTTTCATCGGTGGCCAGCCGCCTGAGCATGCGGGACCTGGCTTTTTGCTTGTGAATTGACCATAAAAACTCATGAAAGAGCAAAACATGTCACTTGGTAAAAGATCTCTCTACTTGGGCAAAAACCTTATGCAAGGCAAAGCAAAAGCAAAAGCATCAAAAGCATCAAAAGCATCAAAAGCGCATCGCATCAAAAGCATTTCAACTTCTATTCAAGCCAACTCCCCCTTAACCAAGCAATCCAAAAGCCAAAGCATCGTGTAGATCATTTCTCCCCCTATGACATTGCAGGCATCAAGGAGATAAAAAATGCAAAGAGGGAAAGAGGGTAAAGCAGAGATGTGAGATTCTGAAACATGAGCAGCTGCAATTACAGTAAAAACACGTATTTGCCTTGAATATCATATAAATGTATTGTATGACATCCTCATATGTATATCATTTAAACAAAAAAGCATGAGCAAGCATTTTCAGGTTTTAGCAAATAAAAGCATCACCACTCAGACTAGCATACTCGAGGAACTGGGATAATCAGTTCAAAGCATCGAGGGAGCTGCTCGAGGAACTCTGGGTGCTCGGGGTCTGATTACCACTTCGGGAGTTGGTGGAATGACTGAGGGTCCTACACCGTTGGTCCGAGGGGACCTTCAGGGAGGATCGGTGGCTAGGCTCCACTTGGGAGGCATGGCTAACATAGTTAAGGTCCGAAGACCGAATACATCAAATTATTTGGGAAGGAGAGAAGAGGCCTTTGAACTACACTTAGAAGCCCCTTACTGAAGGGCACTTTCTACATGTCCGGATGCAGTCAGCAGCGGAGAACTAGGTTTTAGAACTAGGTTCCCCACGGACAGCGCCAACTATTAGCGTAAAAGATTACGCTAACCGGTTCTCTAAGATTAAGAACTAACAAACAAGGATTTTGTGAAGCGAACTATCTCAAGCCTCCGAATAGGATAATAGCTCGAAGTTGTTCAAAGTTGTGTATTGAATATCTGAGTATTCGATCTCTCTTACAGGGTGAGAAAGGGTGGTATTTATAGGTAAAAACTCTAAGGAAAAGACCTTTTTACCCCTCTATTACAACCGACATAGTGGAAACTATTCGGTACCCCGAATAGGGCTAAAATAGTAAAACATGTTCGAAGAAGATAGATAAGGCGGACGTCCCGTCAGTCTTGATGTTTCCCACTATGGAGACGGAACCTTCGGAGGGTATCTTCAAACAAGGGTTCGGATGAACCCTTTTGCCTTGAACCTTCATAAACTTTGGGACAAGTCTTTTTCCTAGAACTGTATGAGTCATCTTTGTCTCTTGATCTTGAAGGTCCTGGGGATGAAGTATTTCCCCCCAACAATAAGCAAGCTACATGTTTGGGTAATTTATTCACTGGTTACTACTTTTCTCTACATCTGTTTTTCAGAAATTTGATCCAGAGTGCTGCTACTGGTTTTCTCTGTAGCACTGTTTTTCTGGTTCATGTTCAATTGATCTGTCTAGTTCATAGTGCATGCGGTTTTTTTCCCTGTTACATGCACTAAAAAAGTACCTGGTATCTTCTGTGTGATTTGAGTAATTGAACCTTGTTGCCTGATAATCTACAGTAGCAAGATTGTGTTTCAAACACTTGATACAATACTACATAATAGATCAGATTTCTGACTAAAATTTATTATGTTTTGCTTCTATGCAGTATAGTACTTATCTGCTATGATATTTTTTCTTGTTTTTGATTGTTTCTATACAATATTGATGAGAGCATCAAGCATTTTCAGAGCAAATAAGACTTGTTCTGAATCTCTTTACTTGTAATGATGTCTGAATGTTTCTGTATCAGTTATTGTCTATCTGTGTGCTTTTATCTAACATACACCTCATTCTCTGATCTGAACTAAATTCAGTGCAATACAAGTTTGTTGAAGCTTCATCAATTTTAGTGATCAATCAGAGTTGAATACATGTTTTGCTTTGGGGTTTGTTTTGTTCAGAATCAATGATCAAATCAAGTGTATGTGCATCATCTCAAGAATGCAGTAAACAGTTTGGGTTTTCAGTTTTGGTTTTGTGGCATAGATTCTGTAATTTCTGTTTTGGTTAGTTTGTTGGTGCTTACTTCAATTCAGTATGCAATTTATGTCCATATCTCTTGATCAAATGTCAGTTCAATATCTATTCGCAGGATTAGCAATACTGAATGAAACATTATTGATTCTATTCTAAAATTTGGATTTTAACCTGTTCTCTGAAATCTCTGAACCCTGTCGGCATCTCAAATACTGATAGCCTTCTATCGGTATTTCAATTACCAATCTAGAAGCTGCATATCGGCAAACCATTTACTGACAACCATTTTGCAGTTTCAAACTCCGATCTAGAGGAAGAATTCAATTTGGATTGTTTTGGTCTGAATTCTTAACAAGTGATATTCAATTTTGCTTCTGCAATATTTTAGGGGTGCGTTGGGTGATTTGAACAAGCCATCAATTTGCGAGAATTTGTCGAGGCTCCTATTAACCCCCTCTAGTCGCCATTCCGATCCCATGGATTACCTTTTGCCGAACGTTATAGGTGGCCCTCACCAGATCTGGCAGAATCGGCTTGACCCATCTACCGAGGACTTACTTCTTACTTTATAAGTACCACGGTCACTCCACCTTTCTTATTCACGCTTTCTACTCACTATTCATTCATACCCCCAACTCACCGTCACATACTTGCGACTGCCACAGGTCGTCCTCCTCCTCTTTTTTGTCGACCCGTATGCCGGTAAGACTCCAGCGTCTTTCGCTCTTCATCATTCTCCGGCCCTTGACTTGTCCGCCACTTTTACTCACTGTTCTCGTTTTCTTTTATTTGCTTCATTTACCTTTTTGTAGAATCTACAGAACTAAGTTCTGATTCCCATTGGCACTCATCCATCTTGTTTCTTCTTAGGCCCTATGTGTAAACCCGACCGTACAGACTTTATCAATGCCAAATCATGTTGAATCCCTTTAAAGTTCTCTTCTATACTTTCTTCAGTCTGGCAATCCAGTTTTGAACCCTGTTGGCGTAAAAGATTACGCTAACAGGTTTTCAGAGATTGGAAACTAACAAACGAGGTGTTTGTGAAGTGAACTATTTCAAGCCTCCGGATTGGATAATAGCTTGAAGTAATTCGAAGTTGTGTATTGAATAACTGAGTATTCGATCCTCATTACAGGGTAAAATGGGGGGTATTTATAGGTAAAAATCTTAAGTAAAATACCTTTTTACCCCTCAATTACAACCGACATAGTGGAAACTATTCGGTACCCCTAATAGGGTTAAAATGGTAAAAGACTAATCTAATCAAAAAGAAGATAAGGCTTCCATCCTTGCTGGCAGATGAGCTCTCTGAAGATTCGACCTTCGAAGTTATACTCCGAACATGAGTCTACATTGATTCTTCGAACTTGATCACGTACTAAACCGGAGTTAATTCGGGAACTTCGGTTTAGTAGATTGCCTTTGTCTTGTTACTGTAGAGACCCTAAGGATGAAGTATTTTCCCCCAATAGTATCCCCTCGAATACGCTTCTCCATATGATCTGTAAGGTTAGGACATCAGTCTATGCAAGAAAAATAATCATGAGTAGGGGTTAATAAAATTTATCAACCTTCAGAATATTTAAAAATTTAGAACTTCGAATCGATTTCTAAGAGAGTTCTATTCGAACAACTCTGGAATCAATTTCTATGAAGTCGAAAAGACCTTTATACTTAGAAAAAATAGTTGTTAACCTTTTTCCTTTCAGAAGAAGCTATAACGCTACATTGAAAGTAAGAGTCAAGAAGACAGAACGCCAAGTCTTAACGGTAAAAAACTAGGAGTCCATGCTATAAATAGAAGACCCAGAAACATCCAAGATACATTTCTCACCGTCCTCATGCAATCCGCCATTTAGCCTCCAAACTTTAGCTCCAATCACTCTGTTTTTCTTGATGGCGAAGACAAGCTTCAAAGCTCCCGGGGCAGCCTCGGCTTTAGCCCGGCAACAAGCCATGGCAGCGGCAGCAGCGGCGGCTCCTGCGGGGAATCCCCAACAAGTTGGCCCCCATGACCTTCTCTCGGCCTCCTCGAAGTACTCTGACTAGTCTTATAAACTAGGGCCATCCACCTGCAAGAGGAAGACAATTGAAGCAGTAGTTGAAGGAAAAATTAGCCCGAGGGTTAATGTTCGCAAGCCCAAGAAGGAAGCCATCCCTTCACCACGGCCCGGAGAAGTCATCGTTTTTAAAGCCTTCTTCGAAGCAGGGTTAGGACTTCCAGCGGTGGACTTCCTATAGGAGGTACTGGATCTTTTCCACGTTACCCTTCCTTAGTTATCTCCGAACGCAATAGCATGCCTCGCTATCTTCGAGTGGGCGCTGCGGCCCAAAGGCTGCGAAGGGAGAGCAGAAATATTCGCAGCACTGCACAAAGCCTCCTGCCAGCCGAAGACTTACTAGGGCTCCATAGGAGAGAAGATCGTAGTGGCCTTCGGCAGCATCAACTTCAGACTCCGAGATGAATTCCAACTGCGATTTCCAGCGAAGGCCGTCAATGCCAGATGGTACACAGATTGGATTCTTCGGTGGTTCTATGACAAAGTCGGAGCAGACAGCCGTTTGGCCGAGGCTTTGCAATACATATATTTCCGAACGGAAGCAGAAATCCATGTAGACCTTGGCCAGCTCAAAGCCCGTCTTAATCTGCTTCAAAGGATTAGTCACCGCATGAGCATGCGGGACTTGGCGGAGGAGTTCATCGGGCTCCAGATTCCACCTCTGATGGCCAACTGGCCCGTTAATTTCGAAGAGGATATGGAGGATGGACTCCGAAAAATTTCTTCGAGTTCGAGCTCTGCAGGTAACTTTGAAAACTACAACATGCTTCATGTATTATTGTTTCATAAAAGATGACATAAAAACTTATCTTTTAGCTCCACAAGCCTCTTTGACTTCGGAGCAAGTCATTCGGACATCGGAAAAGATTCTCGGGGATCCTACCCCCGTCGAAAAAGAATGGAGGGTAAAACTGGTAGGAAGTTGGGAGCAATTCAACTAGGTGTGGGGCATACTCGTAGTGGTAGCCCCTTCTCTCCCAGACTGGATTCCTTCCGAGACGGGACCGAAGAAGAGGAAAGTCGATGCTGGGACTTCGGCACCAGCCAAGACTCCCGTGTAGAACTTAGCCCGTAAACCTAAAAATGTGGTTCCTTCCAAGCTCGCCACTTCATCTTCAGGTTCATCTAAATATGAAGGAGAAATAGAAATACAAAAGATCTTTATAGACCTTGCTACCGAGGACGAAGAGGTGCGAGCGGATGTCGAAGTCGTGCCCATTGGTGATGCAACGGCAGCACCGGCGGTGCTAGACAACTCTGAACAGGCCGGGAATTCGAATGTCCTACCTGACTTTCCGAGCCAAGGAGCCCCTGCTGCTGAAGGTGGAGTCGAGGTAGCAGCTGATCAAACTTTGATTCCGGACGAAGTGGTAACTGTTGCTCCAAGAGAGGTTCTCACAGTAAACCCTTCGGTTCATGATCTCGAATCTGACGAAGATTTCGAGGGGGCATTTGTAGGACCGAAAGTAGCGACTAGAGGGGGGTGAATGAGCCCCTAAAAATTTCTTGCTAAACAATATTTTAATCCCACCACCCAAAAGAACTTAACTATACAAATAATATTATTAGCAAAGTAAATTACTGGATTAAAGTTGTCTAGACTAAAAATAACTGGTGTACCAATTAAACTGATATTAAAGATAAACTAAATAGAGATACTGCAGTAAATAAAATTGGTACTAGCAAATTTTAATAACGTAAGAAAAATACCTAAATAAAGCACATAATATTTATATTTCAATCTAGAAATAAAATACTAATCAAATGAATAAATCATGGATCATTAAAAAATTAATTCAATAATAAACCTAAAATATTGCACGTAGATCTAGAAAAAAAAATTTATTGCGACTAATAATATTTTTCTGGTTATACGAACTGATTAAAGAATATTGAAACAAAAGTATACGAGTACTAAAATATTTAGGCAGATTAAATTACCATGAAATTTCTAAGCAAGTTTTCGCTAATTAATTAATAGATAATTATCTTTAAAATTGATCTACTAAAAAATAGAAGATTGGAAAACTCCCGTGTGACATCGTCTTCGCTTGCCGTGCGTGATGCCAAGGGACCTGCTGAAATCCGGTAGCCGATACGCAGCTTCGGCCATTTCGTGCGCACGCCGGCATGTGACGCGAGACCCCGCGTGCTGTCTCCAATCGCCAAAACAAATCCCACGCCGTACCCTGCCGGGACCCACCGGCGTGATGATCCCTTGCCGCCTGACACACCGCCGGACTGGCCAGAGAGCGTGGGGCCCACGTGATTTATGCCGCAGCCGTGAATTAGCGTTGGTGCCGCTGAGACGCTGCTTGCGCAAGCTTCTCCATCATGACATGACTTGCCGTGGGACCAACCTAGAGTTGGCCAGCAGCACGCCCTGCAGCACTGCTGTGGAGTACCTTGACCAGAAAAAATCACGCCTGCACAAGCATCCACCTCGCCGGCGGAAAGAAAACTCGGAACAGAAAACGACGATGAAGATAAAACTATAGAGGAAAAATAGTAGATCAAAACTACTAGGTGGACTGGAAAAAAATTTAATCTCTCAAAAGCAGTCATCTATCCCCAAAGGGATAGGGGCCTATTTATAGGCAAATCCTAATACATGAAAAGACTACTTTATCCTTGGGTAAAGTGAACTGACTCTAAAATAAATTCCGAAAATTACTAAAATATTCTTAGAAAAATTACCTAACTCAAATAAAAATATTCTAAACTTAAAACTAAATATTAATATCCTAAAAACGAATTAAACATAGATCGTTAATTTTAATGATGGCCGACGGAAGTTAGGGAATTTATTCCCCAACTGCGCGCGCGTATAGGGAGCCCTAACTCCTTGTACACGCGCGCACTCCCGCCCGTTCCCCGCCGCCGCCGCTCCTGCGCCCGCCGCCTCCTGCGCCCGCCGCCTCCCGCCGCCACCGGCCGACCACCGCCGCCGCCGGCCGCCCGGTCCCGCGCGCTGCCCGCTGCCGCCGCCTCCCACGCCAACCCGCGCCGCTCCTCCCCGCCGCCTCTGGCCGGCCGCCGCTGACCGCACGCCCGCACCCCCCGCTCCTCCCCGCTGCTGCCGACCGCCGCCGCCGGCAGCCAGCCGGTCCCGCCGACCACCGCCGCCGCCGGCCAGCCGGTCCCGTGTGCCCGCCGCTGCCTCCCACGCCGACCGCTCACGCCGCTCCTCCTCGTCACCTCTGGCCGGCCACCAACGACTGCCCGCCGCTGCCTCCGGCCATCGTCGTCGCCCGTCGATCAAGTAAGTACGCCACCGGTGTTGATTTGAACCATTTTGTATGATTATGTTTATGCTAATTTATGTTGGTTTCAAAGATGTTTTCTTCCACATTGAATTTACATTCTATCTATGTCTGTTTATGTTTACGCTAATTGTAATGATGTAATAGTTGAATATATGCTTGTTTAGTCATGACATGATTTCTATCCTTGTTTGGACAGTTCACATGGTATGACCGAACAATTTTTCTTTTGGTGCTGTTGTAAGATGTCTCACCTTTTCATACCATGATTTGAACAAATATTGCATGATATGCTAATGATTATTTTCATGCAAAAATTAGACCAAACTTTATGTTATATTAGATACAAAGATAATTGAACTAGCTGTAGAAATAACTTAGCTAAAAATGTATGATAGGTGGATAGCATGAATGGCGGAAAATGTGGAATCGGAAAGTGTTTAATTGCCCATGGACATCGCCGATTGGAATAATTCTAGTACAAGAGTAGTGTGTGAGATTTTTGTTGATCAAGTAGTTGTGCATAACTGTCTAAATACGTATTTAAACATAACGGGATATGAAATGGTTATCGAAACTGCAAGGACCGGTCTTAGGTAAACCAAGCGTCAAGTTGAAAACAAATGGGACAAACTTAGGATTGAATACAGCTGTTGGAAGAAGTTAGCTAACTTCCGTCTCCTCGCTTCCGTCGGCCAAAGGCCGACGGAAGTTAGTGTTTTCCGACGGAAGTTAGCTTCTTCCGTCGGGAAAGGGCTAAATTCCGTCGGCTTTGGCCGACGGAAGTTGCCTATTTTGTTGTAGTGACCCGTCGCCGCCACTAGTTTAAATTTTGAGTAATGTGACCCATTTTGGACCAACATGTCTCACACGTGTCATGCGTGTGAGATGTGTAGGTCCGGAATTGTCCCTTTTTGGACAGCCTCAGAGTGGGTGACAGAGCGTGGTTTTATGATGAGTCATGAGTCCGAATGGGATTTCAGTAACATAACCTTGTTGTTCTCCATTGCACCACTATCAGGCGTGCAATTGGAGAACAGCGGGGTTATGCTGCTGAAATTTCGTTCGAACTCATGGCTCGTCATAAATACCATGTTTTGTCGGTCACTCTTGGGTGAGTTTAGGACCTATCTTTTCCTATAGACCATGGTTGTCACGGCATCGCCTGCGCCGACTAGGCGTCCAGGCGGTCACCACCGGACGCCATGGTGAATCGCCTGGGTGGAGTTAGGCGCCCGCCTGGAGCTTCTAGGCATCGCCCATGGCGCCTAGGCGATCGCCAAGCGTGTCTGGGCGGGCGCCTAGGGTCCGTGGTAGTGTCTAAGGCGTGGCACAGGCCTTTCGGTTAACCCTGTTCCCTTGCACCGCGGGCTCTGCTTCCCCTTGCGTCGCCGGCCGCCCGGCCGCCTCTGCTTCCCCTCCGTTGTCCGGAGGCGGAGGCGGGGGTGGCCAGGGTGTGTGTATGTTGCGAGCCCTTTTATAGCGGCCAGTGCGTGAATCTTCTTGATTGAATGAATGTTTTGCATATAGAATGGCTGAGGACGACCGACGGTGGATGTATAGTGGTTGGATGAAAAGTGGAGCTCACACGAGGGAGTGGGTAATCAACGCTGAGAAATTTGTTGATCGTGCATTCGCTTTGACAACAAACACTAGCGCGAGGTGCCCATGCATGAAGTGCAGAAATTCTCGTTGGCAAGACAAGAGGACGTTGTCATTCCATATTTGCAAATATGGTTTCGTGCCAGGTTATGAAGTTTGGTCTTTTCACGGTGAGACAGGCCGTGAAAAAAACAGTATTAGTAGTGGAAGAAGAAGATGATAGTGTTGCTGACGATAGGATGGATGAGATGGTTGATGCTATACGACCGGAGTTTGAATCAAACCTCGAGGATCCTCCAACACCGGAGGTTCAAAGTTTTTCGACATCCTTCGAGCTTCAGAAGAGCCATTGCATGAGCACACCACCGTAAGCGTTCTCGCTTTCGTGACTCGTATTATGGCTATTAAGTCAAAGTTTGCATTTTCAAACAATTGTTATAAGGAGCTCTTGAATCTGATTAGCGATATCCTTCCTAAGAACCATAAGGTGCCGAAAGACATGTACCAGTCAAAGAAAATGCTTTCTGCTCTCGGTATGGAGTATGAGAAGATTGATGTGTGCCGAGATAATTGTATGCTGTTCTGGAAAGAACATAGTAATGAGGTGAAATACTTAAAATGTGGTAAACCGAGATTCGTAGAGGTCGTAAATGAAGACGGAGAGAAGGTGACGATAGAGGTTGCTCATAAGCAACTTCGTTACATGCCTCTTACATCTCGGGTGAAACGATTGTTTTTCTCAAAGAAAACCGCTAGACATATGCGATGGCATAAAGAAGGTGTACGTGAGAATAATCAAGTAATGGTGCACCCATCTGATGGTGCGGCATGGAAGGCTCTAGATGATTTTGATGCAGACTTTGCTAGTGATGCAAGGAATGTTCGCATCGGGTTGGCAACTGATGGATTCACGCCTTTCAATGTAATGGCATCGTCGTACTCTTGTTGCCCTGTGTTTGCTATTCCATACAACCTTCCACCTTCGTTTTGTATGAAATATGAATTTATGTTCCTGTGTCTCATTATACTCGGTCCAGATCATCCTGGAACACGACTAAACGTGATGATGAAGCCCTTAATTGAAGAGTTGAAACAATTGTGGAAAGGAGTTGAAGCATATGACTATGACCAGAAACAAAAATTCAATCTTCGAGTTGCGTATCTGTGGTCGGTCCACGATTTTCCGGCATACGGTATTTTTTCTGGTTGTTGTTGTCATGGAAGGTTGACATGCCCGATATGTGCGAAGGACACAGATTGTTTCCATCTAAACTTCGGGGGAAAGATTTGTTACTTTGATTGCCATAGATGCTTTTTGCCCTTGAATCACCCATTTAGGTTACAAAGGAACAATTTCAAGAAGGATAGCATTGTTGTAAAGGGACCACCAAGGCGTTTAAATGGTAGAGAAATCGCTGATATGCTGAATGAGTTGGTCCTTAATGAAAATGAGGATGGATTTGTAGGATTCGGAACCGAACATAATTGGACCCACATATGTGGCTTATGGGAACTGCCATATGTCAAATCACTAATTCTGATGCACAAAATTGACGTTATGCATCAGGAACGTAATGTTGGTGAAAGCATTATAAGTACATGTATGGATTTTACTGACAGGACAAAAGATAATGTAAAGGCGAGAAGTGATTTAGCTGAGATTTGTAATCGACCAACCCTTGAGTTGACGAATAGTGGTGGCAAGCAACGTGCCCCATTTTGTTTAAAACCTAAAGAAAAAAACAAGTAATGAGGTGGTTGAAAAATTTGAAATTCGCAGATGGTTATGCCACGGGATTTAGAAGAGCTGTGAACTTGAAGACAGGGAAATTAAATGGATTGAAAAGTCATGATTACCACATAATAATGGAAATACACCTTCCTGTAATGTTTCGCGGGTACCTGAATGATGATGTGTGGAAGGCGTTAGCTGAGCTGAGCCATTTTTATAGACAACTTTGTGCGAAAAAAATTAAGAAAGATATGATGGAGATGCTAGAGAAAGAGATCCCAGTGCTTTTATGTAAACTGGAAAAAATATTCCCTCCAGGGTTCTTCAATCCAATGCAACATTTACTGGTTCATCTGCCATATGAAGCTAAGGTAGGTGGCCCTGTGCAATATAGGTGGATGTATCATATTGAAAGGTCCCTAAAGAAGCTTAGAGCGATGGTTGGTAATAAGGCCAGAGTTGAAGGTTGCATCGCAGAAGAATTTAAATTGAAAGAGATAGCATACTTCACTACTGTATACTTCACTGAGCATCACAATGTCAACACACCTGCTACACGGTACCATATGGATGAAGACCATCCTTGTAGTGATCTCCAAATATTTGGGTGGAAGGGCATAACTGTTGGTGTCTCCACGACATATTATGTAACTCAGGAAGAACGAACAAATGCCTTGCTCTACATGTACTCAAATATGGAAGAGATGGAACAATATTTCGTGTAAGTGATTCTTTTTAGTTTTATATTTTACCACCAAATTTTATACCCGTTTGTTTACCTATTCGTTACAATGACAGTATGTTTGATTCGAAATACTTGACGTCTGGTCGTCAACCAACGGAGAAGCAATTAGATAAATTGCGTCGAGAAGGAGTAAATGGCGGGCCTAGTTTCCTCACTTGGTTCAGAGAACATGTAAATCCTTACCTTTTGTGACACGTATTATTTTAGTCTACTAGGTTAATTATCTGATAATCTCCTATGATTTGCAGTGTGTGCTCGCTGACAATGTACATATAGACTTGCGACAGCTCTCTTACGGGAGTATTAGTGGCAAAAGTTACGGTCGCTATGATGTTAATGGTTTCCGCTTCCGTTCAACTATTTTTGAAGCATATCGACCTCTAGCGGCAACAACTAATACTGGAGTTGTTACAAGGGTCGTTGATGGACAAGGACACGAAACTATGTATTATGGAGTCATCAAAAATATAATCGAGTACAAATTTGCCGGGAATAAGGAGATTAAAGTAGTCTTCTTCGATTGTGATTGGTTCGACCCTAAACATGGTACTCGTGAAAACCAATTTAGGATGGTTGAAGTCAAACACGCGGAACGATTATCTGGTTGCGACAATTTTGTCCTTGCTCACCAAGTCGAGCAGGTGTATTATATGCCCTACCCATGTGAAAAACTAAGTGCTTGGTGGGTAGTCTACAAAGTGAATCCTCGGGAACGTCTACACACCCCAAGTGATGGCGCTTATCAATTGGAGGTTGAAGAGGTCGATGAGGTTTACCAAGATGATGAATTGCCGACTTCGTTTAACGTAGAGTCAGAATCGTCGACAGATTCTTTTCTCGGCGATTCTAATGATGTGGCAGTTCCCGAGAAAAGGAAACACCAACATAAGAAGAAAAAAGTAACATGGCGTGCTTTGGGGAGAAAAGGACAAATTGATCCTGATTTTGATGATAATTGACAAGTAATTGTTTTCATACATGCATATGCAATATACTTCATATTACATGTTTTTTCATATGTACAAACCTTCTTTACTAATAAATGTTTGTTTGTACTTAATTTGAATAGGATGTCAAAAAAGGTGAGGAGTGTCACGAGGAAGCTCTTCCGCTTGGGGAGTTCATCGGCGAGTACTCCGGCGAGTACACCAATGAGTCAGGAGGACACCCTATTCCAGGGTAGTTCCTCTTCGTCAAACAGACGTCGTCAAGAGCAGCTCTTGAGATGCATACATCCGACATTAATTGGTCGGCCTATTGCATTTCAACTAGATGATGAGGTAACTTTCAGATTGTTTTTTATGCCAGTTATAAACTATTACTAATTGTTTCAATACTGTTTTGTAGGAGGAAGAACACTTGGAGAGTGCGGGTCACGAGGATCATCCGGTGGGTGGGGGGCAGGAGGGGGATGTCCCAGAGTGTGCGGCACAGAGGGATGACCCAGAGGGTGTGGGGCAGGGGGGTGACCCAGAGGGTGCGGGGCAGGGGGATCTCCCGGAGAGTGCGGGTCAGGAGGAAGGGGCTGAGGCTGCCGGCGGGTCCTCAGTATCTTTCAGGACGAGCCACCTGGTCGCCCAACCAGTAGTCTCTTCCGATGGAGCCAAGATCGAGATTACGCCTGTAGGTGACGGGTAAGTGTAATACTATTCTGTTGTTTTGCTTTTTTTCAAAAAATTTCTTTCACTAAACTGACTTTATTTATTATGTATTTCTAGATCTTGGATTGACTCTCGGTTTGACGGCACGTCGAGGGTCAGGCAGGTTAACCAGATATTGGGTAACATGTGTCGTCTGCACTACCCAGGGGTGCTGACAATGCCGACCGGTGAGCGGGTTCTATGCCAGACATGGGACCAGTACCGGTTTGCTCCTGACGGGCGCCACGGAACTGCTCAGGGGGCGGTGTCTCATGACTTCTAGGTATGCAAGTGTTTTTTCAATCTTATTTTAGGCTTTTCGAGTTACAACACTTTACTAATCATTACTTTTGCAGTTATGCTTTTGCTTGCTAGAAGTCGGCAATCACCATAACCATGCCCTTCAAGTCTTCAACAACAATGCACATAAGGTGGTGAAGGACGCCATTTCGTATGCCCGCATTCAAGCGAACAATGCTTACTACAAGGAGAAGCTAGGGCAATGAATGAGCAAGGCGACGGGCTCATCGTCAATCTATTTGACTGAAGAAGAATACCGTTCGGTAAACAATTCTAACTTTTTAAATCTTCGATTGTTCAGATTGGTTGTCATATAATACTGAGAAACCAAGGGTTGGTTTCAAGTGTTTGTGATGAGTGATTGACAGACTTTCTACCCTCTGTTCGAAGGGTACCTCCGAAGGGAGTTCGGAGGTTGGACCTTCGAAGGGTGTTCGGAGGTGGTTTCACCGAAGGGTGTTCGGTGTTTGCTTGCTGCAGCTGTTGCAGCGGAGTGTGCATGTCGGAGGGGTCCGACAGTACACGATGACTGGGTGTGTACCGAAGGGTTCGGTACTTTGGGCGGTACACCGGAGCGTGTACCGGAGGTTGCTAACCCGGAGAGGTCTCCGGAGTACTGGATACACTTGTCTACTTGTCTGTGGTGCGCAGGGACTTCGGAGGCGACGGACGATCGCAGCAGGTGAACCTGTGTCAAGCGGGAGGCTTGATGCCAGGGGAGCGGGGAGCTCCGTCACGGTGGCTGCGAAGGTGGTCTGGGTCAGTCCTCGGGTCGAAGGCAGAGAGTGCGGAGTGTGGCTCCGGCTGAAGGTACTCCGAGACAAAGTCTTCAGAGGTGAGGCACTTCGAAGGTACTCCGAACGGAGTGACTTCGGAGTTGGTTGGATCAAGTCCTCTGCGGAGGCAAGGAATTCGAAGTGTGCTCCGGAGGGAGACATTCGAAGGTACCCGACGAAGGTCTCAGAAGTCGAGGCGCATCGAAGACATGGTCCGGGTGAGGCTCGTCGAGGAGTGTGCTCGGGGAGAGGCACTGTGACGAAGTGCTCATGGAATGCTTCATGCGGAGGCCTTGGACGAAGGAGGGACTTCGAAGGGTGGTACTCCGAAGGTGGGGCTTCGGAGGGTGGAAGGCTTCGGAGCGAGGCTAGCTCCGGAGGAAGGTTGACTTGAGGTGCTTCGGCCTGCATGGCTTCGGTACACGGACTGACGGAGTTCGAGCTAGGTGAAGCTGCGAAGCCGTGGTGATCCACTCCGGAGGTGTTGGTGCGAAGGCCCAAGGGCTTTGACGGCTTCAGCTCAAAACCGTCACTGTATCGAAGGCCATCTTCGGCGAAGCGAAGGCCACCAGGCTCAAGGCTTCTCGCCGAAGCTACCGCACCCTCGCGTGCGAAGGGAGGATTCCAGAAGGTCAAAGACTGCAAAGACTGGCACTGTCTGCTCTGTAAAAGGCTGACACTGTCCACTCTTGCGAAGGGTGAAGTGCGAAGCCTGCTCGAAGCACCCTGTGTGCGGAGCCTGCACTAACTTAGCAGAGTAGATTTTCGAGGGTAGTGAGTGGAGCGAAGTCTTCTTGGCTTCGAACTTTAGCTCCTGCGAAGCCTGTGTTCGGAGCTGTCGAAGTACCTCCGAACCAGACCTTCGAAGGTTGTGTTCGAAGCCTGTTCCGCAGAAGACAGATCTGAACCGAAGGCTAAGTCTTTAGCCAGAAATTTTAAAAGCTCCCATTCACCCCCCCCCCCCCTCTGGTCGTCGTTTCCGGTCCAACAATTGGTATCAGAGCAGGTTAAGATCACCAGTTGACCTTAACCGGTTTTGTGATCTATTGGCGACATGGATAGAGGCAGTAAAATTCCTCTGTTCGATGGGACAGACTTTGCATACTGGAAGGTGCGCATGGAGGCTTACTTGTTAAGCCAAGGAAATGCAATTTGGGAGATTGTGGACTCACAATACTCCATCCCTGAGACTCGCACCTCTCAGACTGAGAAGGATCAGTATAATGCCAATTCCAAGGCAAGAAACATACTGTTCATCGGTTTGAGTAGAAGTGAGTTCGATAGGGTGCAGCACCTTAGGACTGCTAGGGAGATTTGGACAACGCTCACTGTCTTTCATGAGGGCTCTACTCAGATTAAGGCCAGGCGCCAAAGCACCTACAATCAACAGTATCAGTTGTTTGTGCAAGCACCTGGTGAATCTATAGATGCCATGTTTTCTCGCTTTGACGCGATAGTGAGTAACTTGCGATCCAACGGGACGCTTGCTTACAGTGATCACGATAGGGCTATCAAGCTTCTCTATGCTCTTGACCGTAGCATATGGGAAGTAAATATATCCAGCATTGAGGAGTTCACAGGTTATGACACATTGACCTGTGATGAACTCTTTAGCAAGCTGAAGTCCACAGAGATTGCCAAGGCATCTCTTGCAGTGCACAGAAGCTCTTTGCCACAGCCATTGGCATTGGTTTCTAGCACTAGCCGTGGCACCACTGCAGAACCAAGCACATCTGGTACTTGTGTTTTTGCAGATGGTTTTGCTTTATCCTCCCTGGTCTCCGTCACAAAGGAGCAGGTGGACACTCTAGCTGATGATGAGCTTGCTCTCATTGCCCGGAGATTCACCCGTTTTCATCATGAGAGACGGGATCAGAGGAGAAGTGGTTTTGGTGGTTGTTTTGAATGCGGTGACACTTCTCACATCAAGGCTAATTGCCCTAAGCTCAAAAAGAGAGATGAGAGTGAGCGCCCCAAATACCACAAGGAGAGGAAGCCCTTTGTGAAGGGTAAGCGCGGCAAGATTGCTAAGAAAGTAGCCAAGGCCGCTTCCAGAGCCTTTGTTGCTGCTCTCAGCGACATCGACACGTCCTCAACTAAGGAGTCGAGCTCTGAGGAGGAGGAGTCCCCAAAGAAGGAGGACAAGAAGGACAAGAAGGGACGAGACTTCACCGGCCTTTGCTTCATGGCCGACAGCGATCACACCGGCGATGAGCTTGACTCATCTGAGGTAAACCTATCATCTGACCAGCTACTAATTAAATTAGATGAGCTGAATGAAGTAGTACTTGGTCAGAATAGATTACTTGTGCAAGCCGCTAGAGAAAGAAAAGACCTTAGACTTAGGCTAGAAAATGTTTCTACTGAATATGTCATGCTTAAGTCTAAATTTGATGATGCTGAATGTGAGTCCTGTTCTGTTGTCATGAGTGAGCTTGCTCAGTTGCGTTATGTTCATGCTCAAACTCTTTCTGAGCTTGAGACTGCACAGAAGCAGCTTTTGGAGGTGGATTCTAGACCTCATGATATTATTGATTGCATGAACTGCTCTTTATTACGCGAAAGCATTAATTTACGTGATAAGCATGTTCATGATTTGGAGGCTAGATTGGAGAGGGCCGGTAGTTCTAAGGATGTGCAGCCTGTGTGTGACACATGCATTACCCTTAAGGACCAGCTAGGCACTGTTAGAGAGCGAGCTGAAAACCTCATGTCTGAAAATGAATACCTTCTTTCTGTGGTGAATAAATGCACTGAGGGAAAGGGTAGGATGGATTTGCTCTTGGCCAAGACCAAGTTGTGTGCTGACAGAGCAGGGGTAGCTCTAGGTTTGGGTTTTGAGAGGATACCTTCAGACAGTAAGACCAAAACTGTTTTTACCTCTCCCACTACCCTAGAGAAAGAGAGAGCTCTGTTAGACACCCCATCAGCCAGAAAGCCTACCCATCCACCAAAGAAAACCACACCTCCTGCCAAGAAAAATCCTCCCAAGAAAACCTCTCAGAAGAAACCCAAGGAGCCTGTGAGAGTTGCTCCTGTGACCCATGAGAGTGCCCCCAGGAGAGTTTTTCACTGCTCCTACTGTCAGCGGGCGGGTCATTTGGTTGGGTTCTGTTTTCGTCGCATCAAGGATGAGCGACGCGCTCAGGCGATGAGTTATCAAGACATGCATTACCCCTCTTTAGGTATGCATGAGTTTGAGATGTACTATCGTCCTGCTTTTGAGGCTCCTCGTGCTTCTCGGAGAGGTTTTGCTCCTCGAGGTATTCACCATGTCCCATATGGTGGTAGACCTCGGGCTAGCAGATTTGTACCTCGTCAGAGTAGGAGACCTCGACATGTTGTTCATTCACAGCATGTAGGTAGACCTCGCACTTTGCATCATTCTGATTATTATGTGCGTAGACCGTCTACTTTTACTGTGCCTACTACTCGTGTCACTCAGTGCTGGATGCCTCGTCATTATTTCACTCACCCCAACACTGAGCGATCGAGACATTCTTATCGTATGTAGGCGACAGATCGAGGCTTGGAGGGCACGTGGATCATGGACTCCGGTTGTTCGCGCCACATGACCGGAGATGCAGCTTGGTTCTCCAACCTCACCACAACCAAGCAAAGGGAACATATCACCTTCGGAAACAATCGAAGGAGTAGAGTGAAAGGTAAAGGTGTGGTAAGAATTAATTCGAACTTCACTCTCAAAGATGTTGCTTTGGTTGAAAACCTGGGATACAATTTGCTGTCTGTATCTTAGTTGCTTGATGAGGGCTTCGAAGTGCGATTCCATCGCGATACTTCGCAAGTACTCAATTCTGATGGCGTTGTGGTGTGTAAGATCTTTAGGGTTGGGAGAGTTTTTGGAGCTGATTTTTCAGAGTCATCTGGTTCTTCTCATTGTCTTGTTGCACATTCGACTTCTGAGCTTTGGAAGTGGCATAGGAGACTAGGGCATATGAGCTTTGAGTTGCTCGCTCGTCTGAGCACCTTAGGTCTGATCCGAGGATTGCCCAAGCTCAAGTTTGAGAAGAATTTAGTTTGCGCTCCTTGTCGACATGGAAAAATGATCGCCGCTTCGCATTCGCCAGTCACCACAGTGATGACTGAACAACCCGGAGAACTTCTCCATATGGACACTGTAGGTCCTTCTCGGGTTAGTTCTTTAGGCGGCAAGTGGTATGTATTAGTTATTGTCGACGATTTCTCTCGCTACTCTTGGGTCTTCTTTCTTGCCAGCAAGGACGAAGTGTTTTCACACTTTCGGAGCTTGGCTTTGAGACTTTTTACTGAACTCCCTGGTGCATTAAAATTCATTCGAAGCGATAATGGCATCGAGTTCAAAAATAGTCTCTTTGTTGACTTTTGCATGGAGCATGGCATAGAACATCAATTCTCTGCTCCGCGGGTTCCTCAACAGAATGGTGTTGTTGAGAGGAAGAACCGCACTTTGGTTGAGATGGCTAGGACGATGCTTGATGAGCATAGGACTCCTAGAAAATTCTGGGCTGAGGCCATGAACACTGCTTGCTACATCTCAAACCGAATCTTCGTGCGCTCAATTTTAAATTTGACATCTTATGAGCTGCGTTTTGGGAGACAGCCCAAGGTTACTCATCTTCGAGTTTTTGGCTGTCGCTGCTTTATCCTAAAACGTGGTAACTTGGATAAATTTGAGTCGCGATCTTCTGACGGGATCTTTTTGGGTTATACTACTCATGGTCATTCTTATCGTGTTTATAACTTGGAAACTAACACTGTCATCGAGTCATGTGATGTGACTTTTGATGAATCAACCCCTCTGTTAGTTCTGCTTTTGAACAGGCAAATGAACACGACATGGAACAGACTTTATTCGAAGAAGAAGATCCCAGAGAATTCGAGGATGATCCCCTTCTACCCTCGACATCAACCCCCGAAGCTGACCCCGCTTCAACTACTTCGGCACGAGGTCCCGAAGCGACTACCTCAACATCGGTCATCTTGGACCACTCCAACGCACAAGTTGAGGGGGAGACTGCATCCCGCCGCGAGGCTCCACACCATGTTCAAAGGATGCATCCTCCCGAGCAGATCATTGGTGAGCTTGATCAAAGGGTAACACGTTCTCACGCTCATTTCACTAATTCTGCTTTTGTTGCTTCTTTCGAGCCTTTAGATGTTAGTCATGCACTTTCTGATTCTAGTTGGATCAATGCCATGCATGAGGAACTTGAAAATTTTGAGAGAAACCAAGTCTGGACTTTAGTTGATCCTCCACCAAATGTTCATTTCATTGGAACAAAATGGATTTTCAAAAACAAACAAGGGGAGTATGGGACTATAGTTAGAAACAAGGCTAGACTTGTAGCTCAGGGCTTTTCTCAACTAGAAGGGATTGATTTTACTGAAACTTTTGCACCTGTTGCTCGCCTTGAGGCCATTAGGATTTTGCTTGCCTTTGCGACATCCCGGGGATTCAAACTCTATCAAATGGATGTCAAAAGTGCCTTTCTTAATGGCTTCATAGGTGAAGATGTTTATGTAAAACAACCCCCTGGTTTTGAAAACCCCAAGTACCCACATAAAGTCCTTAAACTTCATAAGGCTCTTTATGGACTCAAGCAGGCCCCTCGGGCTTGGTATGATAGACTTAAGTCTTTTCTGCTTGAGCGTGGGTATTTGATGAGCTCTGTTGATAAAACACTGTTTACTCTCAAGCATGGCAAAGATTTCCTCCTAGTACAGATTTATGTGGATGATATCATCTTTGGTGGCTCTTCTCATGCTTTGGTTGCCGAGTTTGCAGATACCATGAGCAGGGAGTTTGAAATGTCCATGATGGGTGAACTCACCTTTTTCCTTGGTTTGCAAATCAAGCAAAGCAAACAAGGTACTTTTGTCCACCAGACAAAGTACACCAAGGACGTGCTCAAGAAGTTCGACATGTCTGATGCGAAGCCCCTCGCCACTCCAATGGCTACAACTGTAGCATTGGACCCTGACGAAGATGGAGAAGTCCGTAGATCAGAAGGAGTTCCGGAGCATGATCGGCTCCCTCCTCTACTTGACTGCCACGAGGCCGGACATACACTTCGCTGTGTGTCTGTGCGCTCGTTTTTAAGCTTCACCACGAGCTTCGCACCGCCAAGCGGTTAAGCGCATCCTAAGGTATCTCAAACACACCCTTGAATTTGGCATATGGTATTCAGCGTCTTCATCTTTATGTCTTCGAGGTTATTCCGATGCGGACTTTGCTGGGTGTAGAATTGATAGGAAGAGTACCTCTGGTACTTGTCATTTTCTGGGTACTTCTCTGGTTTGCTGGTCTTCCCGCAAACAGTCTAGTGTTGCACAATCAACGGCTGAGGTCGAATATGTTGCTGCAGCTAGCTGTTGCTCTCAGATTTTGTGGATGGTTTCCACTTTGCGGGATTTCGGGTTAGATTATAAGAGTGTTCCACTTTTCTGTGATAACACTAGTGCTATTTGTATTGCAAACAACCCGGTTCAGCACTCCAGAACCAAACACATTGATGTACGGTATCACTTTCTCAGAGATCACAATGAGAAGGGTGATATTGAACTTCAATATGTTGATACCCAACACCAGCTTGCCGATATTTTTACAAAACCCCTTGATGCTTCTCGATTTGCTTACTTGCGTGGGGAACTTGGCATTTGTCACCCTTACGGCATTTTGTGAGGGGGAGCTGTTTTAGATGGATGTGCCTTTGTCTAATTGTGTTGAAATTGCATTTACATATTTTGCACTTATATGCCTGCTTATAATTCATGAAATCATGTCAGCTCAGCTCTTGTTAATTCATCTGGAACATTCATGTGCATGATGTTTTATTTTCAAAATCAAATCGTGCTCACTGCTTAGTCTTGAATCTAGCATGTTTAGGCAGGACTGCTATTAGCTATCTTTTATCTGCTTGATAGCAAGACACTGTTCATTGGATGCTCAAAATTGCAACTTGAAAAAATTGTTCTCATCTTCATGGATACTCATAAATGCCAAACAATTGGTTCACTTGGTTAAAATCAAAAAAAAACTCCATGATTTGCATTCTTTAAGTGAAAAGATCCAGGTGGGTTTGTTTGTCGCACTACCCTATTCTAGACTGCTTACCATTGCACATTGGTCTGAACTGGAATAGCGTAGTGTATGCCAAAATCTATGCCTTAAGCTTCTTATGGCTTTCATGCCTAGGCTTGGCCGGATTGGCAAGTATAAGGTGGACAAACAAATAACCCCTCGCACTAAGAAAAGACCAACAAAATTCATTGATTATCAAGTTTGCTTTTCAAGCTCCATGTGAACTGGACTTGTCTGTCTAGAGTAGAAATTGACTAGCTTTGCGCAGTCCTTGCTCTTATTTGTCTAGTTTCCTTGACTAAGTGGTGATGCTTTTATTTCAAAAATGATCAAATCACATGCTTCATCATGCTTTTAGAGAATATTAATTTGAGCTGAGCCCATGATCATTAGTGTTAATGTTGGCATATTTTTGCTTTATATGTCTTTGCCATTCTGCTCAATTCGAAGCTTTGCATCTTTTACATGCTCCTTGATGCTTGCATTGCCAAAGGGGGAGAAATTCCTCGTTCTCTGCTGCAAGGGGTATAATTTCCAAAGGGGGAGACAATTTGACATAAAGAAAAGATTCTTTGCTGCCAAAGGGAAAACTTAACTCAGGGGGAGTTTTTATTGCCGAAGGGGCTTTTCACTCTTGTGAGAAAGGGGGAGGAAAATTCTTTTGTCAAGTGACATGATTTGGCTCTTTTGTGAGTGTTTATGGTCACTTGTGTGCTGAAAGTTTTTGAATTTTCTTGAACTTCGATTTGGTTGTCAATGCACTCATCAAGGGGGAGATTGAGAAACCAAGGGTTGGTTTCAAGTGTTTGTGATGAGTGATTGACAGACTTTCTACCCTCTGTTCGAAGGGTACCTCCGAAGGGAGTTCGGAGGTTGGATCTCCGAAGGGTGTTCGGAGGTGGTTTCACCGAAGGGTGTTCGGTGTTTGCTTGCTGCAGCTGTTGCAGCGGAGTGTGCATGTCGGAGGGGTCCGACAGTACACGATGACTGGGTGTGTACCGAAGGGTTCGGTACTTTGGGCGGTACACCGGAGCGTGTACCGGAGGTTGCTAACCCGGAGAGGTCTCCGGAGTACTGGATACACTTGTCTACTTGTCTGTGGTGCGCAGGGACTTCGGTGGCGACGGACGATCGCAGCAGGTGAACCTGTGTCAAGCGGGAGGCTTGATGCCAGGGGAGCGGGGAGCTCCGTCACGGTGGCTGCGAAGGTGGTCTGGGTCAGTCCTCGGGTCGAAGGCAGAGAGTGCGGAGTGTGGCTCCGGCTGAAGGTACTCCGAGACAAAGTCTTCAGAGGTGAGGCACTTCGAAGGTACTCCGAACGGAGTGACTTCGGAGTTGGTTGGATCAAGTCCTCTGCGGAGGCAAGGAATTCGAAGTGTGCTCCGGAGGGAGACATTCGAAGGTACCCGACGAAGGTCTCAGAAGTCGAGGCGCATCGAAGACATGGTCCGGGTGAGGCTCGTCGAGGAGTGTGCTCGGGGAGAGGCACTGTGATGAAGTGCTCATGGAATGCTTCATGCGGAGGCCTTGGACGAAGGAGGGACTTCGAAGGGTGGTACTCCGAAGGTGGGGCTTCGGAGGGAGGAAGGCTTCGGAGCGAGGCTAGCTCTGGAGGAAGGTTGACTTGAGGTGCTTCGGCCTGCATGGCTTCGGTACACGGACTGACGGAGTTCGAGCTGGGTGAAGCTGCGAAGCCGTGGTGATCCACTCCGGAGGTGTTGGTGCGAAGGCCCAAGGGCTTTGACGGCTTCAGCTCAAAACCGTCACTGTATCGAAGGCCATCTTCGGCGAAGCGAAGGCCACCAGGCTCAAGGCTTCTCGCCGAAGCTACCGCACCCTCGCGTGCGAAGGGAGGATTCCAGAAGGTCAAAGACTGCAAAGACTGGCACTGTCTGCTCTGTAAAAGGCTGACACTGTCCACTCTTGCGAAGGGTGAAGTGCGAAGCCTGCTCGAAGCACCCTGTGTGCGGAGCCTGCACTAACTTAGCAGAGTAGATTTTCGAGGGTAGTGAGTGGAGCGAAGTCTTCTTGGCTTCGAACTTTAGCTCCTGCGAAGCCTGTGTTCGGAGCTGTCGAAGTACCTCCGAACCAGACCTTCGAAGGTTGTGTTCGAAGCCTGTTCCGCAGAAGACAGATCTGAACCGAAGGCTAAGTCTTTAGCCAGAAATTTTAAAAGCTCCCATTCACCCCCCCCCCCCCCCCTCTGGTCGCCGTTTCTGGTCCAACAAATACAAATAGCATCTCTGTTCAGGTGAGGATTCCGTGGTTTGCAAACCGTGAGGACGCATATTTCGAATTCTGCAAGATTTGTTCTTCAGCCGCATTTAAGAAGACTTCCGAGCAGAAAAGACAAAGCCGTAGGACGAATCCGAAGCACAGATATGGTGCCGACGGACATATTCGCCATGCTAAACGCTTGGTAAGACCTCCTTCTGTCACTCTCTAGCTATAGATACATTGTAATGCGACTAACTCATTTCTAATGTACAGGAAGCTAAATCTGGCAACGTGCCAAGTGACATAGAGGTGTATACCCCTAGTCACAAAGGAAGCGATCCTACACAGCCAGATGTCTTGTGTAGCCAGACAGCCACGGACCATTTGGTGAGATGTTATTAAGAGTTTACGTAATTTCATTTTTCTGCGTCTAGCTAATCGGACATGTTTTTTGCAGGCGCAGTATGGTGAACACATGGTTCGACTCCATGGAGAGGACTATGATTGGCGGAGAGAACCTGTCGACCAAATGGCCGTGTACTCCAGCGGAGGTGGCAAAAGCCATGGACGGTGAGACAGTGTTTTTATTAATGTTTTGTGTATGGTATTGTGATGGTAACTAACTCATTCAATGTTGCAGGTACTCCATGTTCAATGGAGTTATTGACTCGAGAGCGGTGAGAGCTCAGAAGTCAGCTCAGTCGTCGCAGAGCTCCGTCGGAGTTGGCTCCAGCCGTCGTCGCTCTTCAGAAACCCCGGAGGTGGATCGGGTGAGGGAGGAAATGAGGCAGGAAATGAGGCGGCACGACGAGTACTATACCGACTACTTAGCACAACAGCAGACGATGATCCAAGTAAGTTTAGTTTGGAGTGTTGTAGTTAAAAAGTATTCAGAAATAGGTTTAGAACTAACTGATTACATTACAACATGTGTAGCAAATAGCCCAGCAGCATGGTGGATTTGACATGTCCAATTTCCAACCACTACCTCCCCCGCCACCACCATTATATTCTACATCACCTGAGGTACCTCCTGACATATCGTTACTTCAGATACTTAAGTTAGTGTTTAGAAGAGTAGTTGAGTTAATTCGTTCTCTAATTTTGTCTATTTCTTCAAACTTTCCATACGCCTGGCCAGGATGGAGCCTCTCGGGCAAATGTGGAAGAAGCGGGAGGCGGCGGCGGCACCGACGACCCAAATGTGGGTGAAGCGGGAGGCAGCGGCGGCACCCACGACCCAAATGTGGGCGATCAGTGAGTATATGGACAAATATGACTTTGTATGTGGCTCTCGCTGTGTTTTGTGAATTTGTATGTGATTTTGGATGTTATATGTGAATTCAGATGTGTACTGTGACTTTGGATGTGAATTCAGTTATATTATGTGATTTTGGATGTGATGTGTGAAGTGTGGATGTGAATTTGGATGTGAGATGTGATTTTGGATGTTATATGTGAAGTTTGAATGTGATTTTGGATGTGAAATGTGAATTTGGATGTGTATTGTGAATATGATTGAAATTGTGGTTGGATGTGAGTGTGAGTAGGGGAACCAGGAAAAAACAAAAAAAATACCAGCTAACTTCCGTCGGCTTTTACCATAGCCAACGGAAGTTAGCTGGTTTCGGCCACGTGGGAAGAAAGGCTAACTTCCGTCGGCTAGGGCCAAAGCCGACGGAAGTTAGCTTCCCCTAACTTCCATCGGCCAGTCCGGCCGACGGAAGTTAGGGCCCCCCTGCTGACGTGGCAGAGTTCGGCGCTAACTTCCGTCGGCCACGTCAAGCCGACGGAAGTTAGCTAACTTCCATCGGCGGCCGACGGAAGTTAGCTAACTTCCGTCTCCTCGCTTCCGTCGGCCAATGGCCGACGGAAGTTAGCGTTTTGCCGACGGAAGTTAGCTTCTTCCGTCGGGAAAGGGCTAACTTCCGTCGGCTTTGGCCGACGAAAGTTGCCTGTTTTGTTGTAGTGCTCCCCCTGAAAAGCAGCTCCCCCTCAAAATATGCCATGAATGCAGATGGGGTGCTGGTGGAGTGTGAAAAGCATGCTTCTTAGATATGATTAACTGCAATTACAACAACTAACAGGTATAGCAAAAGATATACTGTCGAAGATACATGACATGATCACTGCAATAGATGATATCTTAAGAAAGTCATTAGCATGCATTTTTCGATTTTTTGCAAAACAAAAGCATCACCACATTTTCTAGTTGACAAGCAAAGTAAAGCATGAGATGCAAAAGCTAACTGATATCTACCAAGATAAGCATTGTCCAAATCAAAGTGTTTCAGCAAACTTGTCATTTTTTCAATTTTTTTTCAGACTTTTTCTTTATATTTTTCATTTCTGCCAGGGGTTATTTGCATGTCAAACCTTATGCTAACCGACCAAGTCAAGCCTAGGCCAGAACTGGACCATCAGAAGCTTAAGACATTGGTCTTGGCATACATTACAGTGTCCTAGTTCATACCAAAGTGTTATGGTAAGCAGTCCAGAACAATGCAATGCGACAAAGCAAACCCACCTGGATCTTTTCTGATAATCATAGAAATGCATAAATTTTCCATTTTTCTGAATTTTTTATCATCTTTATAGCACATTTTTCAATTTTAAAGCAAATAGATGTCCAAGTTGCATATCTACATCTAAGTAAGGATCTAGCTACAAGGCATGTAAAAGATAGCAAAAGCATTCAGCCTACACATGCTAGTTACCAGAAGCAATGGTGATCATTTTTCAATTTTAAAGCATAAAAGCCATGCATATGACAAATATCAAATATATCATGTGAACGAACCAGAACATGATCATCGACAAGTAATCAAAAACATATACTAGCTAGAGAAAGTAAAGCAGATTAATCATATAGCAGAAGCAAGCTCAAAATGTGATTGATGATTATGCATGATATGAACACACACAAAAAGACTCAATAAAAATACAGAAGAAGGAAAAACTGATACTAATGAAAAGCTGACTCAAAATATCCTAAAAAAGCTACACAGCTCCCAAAACACGATCAATAATCATGAGTGGGACCAAACGGTCCAATGCCAGGTTTAGTAAAAGTGTTGAACCAATGTCGAGCCATCTGCGCGTATGTAGGAAAGCAAAAAGAATCATATGAGTTTGAACTAAAGCGCGGATCAAAGCGCGGTCCTCTATTCTGCCTAAAATCACGGTCGCGAGATCCAAAACCGTATACCGAATGATATGGAACTCTGCCGGAATAGAAACCACCCTCCGGAGCACGATCATAAAAACCGTCTCCTCTACCACCACCTACATGACGTCGCCTGGCCTCTAGCCTCTCTCTACGTCGAGGAACTCTCTGTCTAGCACCCTCCTGATAGAACTGCTCCTGCCCACCTCGAGCTTTCTCTACTCGCTCAACCCGCTTCCTCCTGAAGCAAAACTCCTCAAGATGCCCGTCTCTCTGGCAGAACTCACAGTGATAGGTAGGCTTCTTGGGATGTGGTTGAGACTTAGGATTCTTAGGCTTGGTGGTGTTTGGTGTATCATCTTTGGTGTGAGAGGGTCCAGGTAAAGAATCAAGAGAAGTATGGAGAGGTTTAGGCTTTCGAACCCATATTCGCTTCTTAGGTGGAGCTTTAGGTTGTTCTTGGAACGCTCCATCCTTGGGCTGACTATCCTTAAAGGACTCAGTGGAGTGAGTCTTGGGATATCCCTGTTCGGGAGTCATCTTACTCCACTCCACTGCACGGCTAATGGCGCTCTCAAAATCAGCCTTGGTATATGTGTAACCTACCCCAAAACCATCCTGTCTCTTGAACTGCTGGATCATCATGCCGAGTTGTGGCTCTTTAGCACTGATCCAACTCAGGATTGAACAGAGGTAAAAGTTCTCATTCTGAACATCAGCTAGCTCCTCTCTCAAAGAAGCTAACACCTCCACCTGAGACAAGCAGATCTCACACTCTTTATTAACTTTGACAGACTTCTCAGCTTTTAGCTTAATCAATTCCATTCTAATGGACAAGCAGTTCTCACAAACAGTGGGTGGAATTGACAAAGTCTCAAGCTCTAGCTTAGTCTGCTCCAACTCAGCTCTCACTCCAGCTAACTCGCTCAACTGCTCATCACTCTTGGTCTCAGCTCAGCTATACTAGCTAAATGAGATGGGCAGTCTACAAAAGGTGCGACGACAGTGGCATGAGCATCTTTTAGCTCCTGCTAAGCGCTCTCAAGCTCAGTGGCCAATGCGTCTCTCTCATCTACTCTCTCTTTGTACCTGGACTTAAGAGTCATTAGGTCACACAACAACACCTCACAGTTAGGACACTCACCACTATCACCCAAGTGAGGGGAAGAAGACAAACTCTCAATCTTGTCATTCGCCGTGGCTAGCTCACTCTCAAGTTCATCTATCCTCTTCTTAGCCCCTCTAAGCAGTTTCTCCCGATACTTCAACTCCTGACTGTTCTGTTCTAATAAATTAACAACTTCTTGTTCATAGGATGATACCTTCTCATCGTCGTCGTCGTCGGAGTCGTCGGAGGAGTCCTTTTCTTTCTTCTCCCCAAGAGCCATTGAGCAGAAGCTCATGTGGGATCTTCGGCTGTGGCGTGAGCGACTCTTCGGCTTGTCCCTGAAGCCCATGAAACAGAGGCCCGCCGGATTGTCCTTGTCCTTCCCCTTCCTGATCATGATATCTTCATCACTTGAACTTGAAGACGAGGATCTCTTGGAGTATCTTTTGTCCATCTCGGCGAAGAAGGTCTTGTCTCGCTTCTTGTTCTCACGCCTGTAGTCTTTTAGAGCCGTTCGAAAGAATTTTGTCTTGGGCTTGCCCTTCGTGGAGTTATCGTACTTGCCGGAGTTGTAGGAGTTGCCACCGGTTCCCTTCTTGTAATTCTTCTGCTTGGGGCAGTCGGCGATGAAATGACCTGGATCACCACACTCAAAGCATCCGGATTTTGTACCGTGTCTCTTAAACATTCGCTTATCATAGACACGTCGCACCCGGTTGTTAAACAGGCACAAATCATCATCTCCTAGAGTATCAAGTTGGTCCATGGAGATAGACATCAAAGAAAAAGCAGTACAACTCATGGCATTAGGATCAGCCGACGGTGTTGCAAGCGCTAGAGTCTTTGAGGCCTTGAGCTTACTAAAAAGCTCTGCGATGGTCAAGGTTTCGTAAGACGCGCTCTCAACAATAGAAGAAACCTTGATCTCCCATATCTTAGGGTCCAAGGTATGGAGTACCTTAAGTGCCTGTTCATGATCCGAGACCAGATGATCATGCTCGGCCTTGTTGACGCGAAGCTTGTTTATGATCGATTGAAAACGACCAAACAAGGCCTCAACAGTCTCACCCGGCTTCTGTGAGAAATTTTCATACTCACGCCGGTAGGTCTGATATAGTCTAGCCTTGACCTGAGCTGTCCCCTCATGGTGTGCCTGGAGGGTAGCCCAGATCTCTCTAGCAGTGGTGAGATGGCTAACACGCTCGAACTCACTAGGACCTAGACCAGAAAATAAAATGTTCACTGCCTTACTATTATTTTGATGCTGGGTAATTACATTTTCAGTAGTATCCGTAGCAATAGTCGTTATGGTGAAATTAGGATGAACACAAATCTCCCATATGTCCGAGCTCTAGCTCATAAGGTATGCTCGCATGCGAGTCTTCCAATAAAGCTTCTAGGGATGGGATTTTACCTGAAGACGTCATAGTCACTACCTAGGTTTTGAATTGGTTAAGATATTTAGAAAAACCTAACCTCGCTCTGATACCACTTGTAGGACCGAAAGTAGCGACCAGAGGGGGGTGAATGGGCACCTAAAAATTTCTTGCTAAACTATATTTTAATCCCACTACCCAAAAGAACTTAACTAGACAAATAATATTATTAGCAAAGTAAATTACTGGATTAAAGTTGTCTAGACTAAAAATAACTGGTGTACCAATTAAACTGATTTTAAAGATAAACTAAATAGAGATACTGCAGTAAATAAAATTGGTACTAGCAAATTTTAATAACGTAAGCAAAATACCTAAATAAAGCACATAATATTTATATTTCAATCTAGAAATAAAATACTAATCAAATGAATAAACCATGGATCATTAAAAAATTAATTCAATAATAAACCTAAAATACTGCACTTAGATCTAGCAAAAAATTATTATTGCGACTAATAATATTTTTCTAGTTATACGAACTGATTAAAGAATATTAAAACAAAAGTATACGAGTACTAACATATTTAGGCAGATTAAATTACCATGAAATTTCTAAGTAGGTTTTCGCTAATTAATTAATAGATAATTATCTCTAAAATTGATCTACTAAAAAATAGGAGATTGGAAAACTCCCGTGTGACGTCGTCTTCGCTTGCCGTGCGTGATGCCGAGGGACCTGCTGAAAGCTGGTAGCCGAAACGCAGCTTCGGCTGTTTCGTGCGCACGCCGGCATGTGACATGAGACCCTGCATGCTGTCTCCATTCGCCAAAACAAATCCCACGCCGTACCCTGCCGGGACCCACCGGCTTGATGATCCCTTGCCGCCTGACACACTGCCGGACTGGCCAGAGAGCGTGGGGCCCACGCGATTTATGCTGCAGCCGTGAATTAGCGTTGGCGCCGCTGAGACGCTGCTTGCGCAAGCTTCTCCATCATGACTTGACTTGCCGTGGGACCAACCTGGAGTTGGCCAGCAGCACGCCCTGTAGCACTGCTGTGGAGTACCTTGACCAGAAAAAATCACGCCAGCACAAGCATCCACCTCGCCGGCGAAAAGAAAACTCGGAACAGAAAATGACGATGAATATAAAACTCTAGAGGAAAAATAGTAGATCAAAACTACTAGGTGGACTGGAAAAAAATTTAATCTCTGAAAAGCAGTCATCTATCCCCAAAGGGATAGGGGCCTATTTATAGGCAAATCCTAATACATGAAAAGACTACTTTACCCTTGGGTAAAATAAACTAACTCTAAAATAAATTCCAAAAATTACTAAAATATTCTTAGAAAAATTACCTGACTCAAATAAAAATATTCTTAACTTAAAACTAAATATTAATATCCTAAAAATGAATTAAACATAGATCGTCAGTTTTACACCGAAACTGACAAAGCGTCCACCGTCTTCGCACCGGGTACCCGGATTGGGCCGACCCGACCCCGCAGCTCCCTCAGCCCGGCAATCGCTCGCTGCCCGTGTACCTGAGTCAAACCCAGTCAATAGACTAGTGGATCATCTGCCGCTCCTAGCCATGTACCCAGATTGGGCCAGCCCGACTCCGCGGCTCCTCTGCCTGGCCATCGCTCACTGCCCGTGTACCTGAGTCACATGTGCCTCAGACCCGGCAGGTCTTCATCTCTTCATTCCTTTGACTTCCGTTGACAATCACTCATCACATCTGGAATATGAAAACCATATTCTTGAACATGGTTTCTCAGCATTCGACCCCCCAAGTAGCCCCATTCTCATTCGCCGAAAGGGTTTCGGAGGTAAAATTCATTAAAACACCTTTTTCTTCATGTCCTACAAAATTATGCAATATATAATACCTTTGGTTTTGCAGGGTCTACCCGCATGGAGACGACTCCTTCTGTGAACACTGTGCCTAGAACTTTGACATCTCCGAAGTCAGTTCTAGAGTAAGTTACAAAGATAGGGCCTGAAAAATGTAAAGGGAAAATGGATCCTTTTCCTGCTCTGAACTCAGGATTAACTCCAGTCGGAATCGACAGGTGGAGGACAATCTACGGAGGGGGCCAGTCCACCGAAGCTTCCGGGGATGCGGCGCAGCGCTCCGACCCTTCACCTAATGAAGATGACCAAAGAGCCTTGTCAATGCTCCCCCTCCTAGCTCCTTTTCTGGAGCGAAGGACCGGACTTCGGACTCTGCTAGAGCCATTGGCTCGAGCTAATCGTGAAGTTGGGGAGACTGACTTGCTAGCCATACTTGGGGAGGCTCAGGGGTCAGAGCTAGATGCAGCTTTGGAACGGGCAGCATACCAGGTACAAAGTATCTGCAAAAACAGGATTAGTTTCAGCTTATAAATAATTTCTCATGTCGCTTTTTCCTTCGCAGCAAATAGTCTTTGCTCGAGCTGCGGCTGTTTCGAACGAGTGGGAAAGCATTCGTCTTAAGGAGAAGATTACTGCCCTCCAAGGGAGTCTTGAGAGCTTCGAAATTCGAATTTCCAGCTTGGACGAGATGGTAGCAACAGAGAGGAAAGCTAGACATGGTCTGGAGGCTGCTAATCAGAAGCTCAAAGCTGAACAAATCGTGCTTCGGGCTAAAATAGAAAGAATGCGAACGAAGCAAGCAACCGCGGGGGCTGAGATGGTCAAGCTCCGAGAAGATCGAACGAAGTCAATGGAGGAGGCCAACAACTTGCTTAGCCATAAGAACTCCTTGCTCACAGAGGAAGCCAAGCTATCTTCTTTGATAGACGAGTTGTCTTCATCAAGGGACATTTTGGTCGAGGACAAGGTGAAGTCTGAGAAGGTAGTTGCGGAGACCATGAACAATCTTCTGGGTGTCTTAGAATACTTCGGTACTTCTTGGACATTACCTTCGAATGGCGACGTCCCATTGCTGCGATGATTGAAGATGATCCAAGGAGCAGCGAAGATGATGAAGACTGCGGGCACTCGATATGGAGAAATCTCCGGCCAACTATCCGCTCTCGGAATACTTCGCTACTACGAAGATCTAGGGCTATTAGTAGCACCAGACTCGGGGGCGGCTCCCATTACCTTCGATGAAAACCGGCTATTGAACCCTTCTAAAGACGTGGCCGCAGCTTGGCAAGCCTTCCAAGCATCTTGGAGAGACAAAGGTCGATCAACGATCAAGGCTTGGATTGATGAAGGACATCACCAGAAACAAGCTCAGTCGCAAGCTTCGAGCAGCCAGCCTCCACCAGACCTAAAGGTCTAGTTTTGTTTAGGGCTCCGATCATGTAAAAATTTATGCTTTCATCTGTTATGAATGAAGACTTATTTGGAAATGTTTTTAGGCTTCCCGACCTCTTATGGATGATCTCGAAGTGTTAGAAGTTACCGAAGAACATCGCCTGCTATGGGCTACCTTCGAAATTCTAAGACTTCACAAACGACCTCGGTTTTTAATTCCTCGAGAAAGCTCCGGTGCGATTGCGCCCGCCATATACAAAGATATATTATCTTACATTAAAGAGGAGGAAAAAGAAGTTAACTTGGAAACTTCATCTTCTGAAGACGTTGAATGGTCCGAAGAAGAGAATACTGCTGAAAAACAAACAAAGAAACCTTAACAACTTTGAAGCTGGGAGAGAAGCCCCGAGCGACTTCGAACTTGGGCTGAACTCCAACAGGAAAAAAGATTTCCGAGCTTTGAAAGGAGGGAGAAGAGTTAAATGTAAAGTTACTAAGACTCCCGGCTCCAAAACTAGTCGTTCTGGTCTTAGCGGTAGCTCTAGGGATCGCAGGGGTCTTTGTTTCCTTCTTGGTATAGATATAGACTTTTCGTAATGTAATGTAATCTGTTTGAATGAAAAAGATTAAAGTTTTAAAATTGTCTCCCTACTTCCCATCCCCTTTTTCGGTGTAAGCAACTTCGAAATTTAGTCGAAGATGGTTACGCGCAACGAAAATAACTTTAGTTAGGAGTACAATTTTGGAGGCTTAGAGCCCCTTAACAGCTTATAGATTGATTAGAATCTCAAAGAATGTCTTCGACTACTTGAGTCTGAAACTTGGTAACTTAGTACTTTTTATTTGAATGTAGTCACTTCGGACTAGTTTTTCGGATACCTTAGCATCCAAAGCAATTGGTCACTTTGGACTCTTTTTATAGAATTTTGAAGCTATCAGCTCAAAATCTGTTTTGTTTGGCCTCCTTCGGCTCTTTTTGCGAATGCTATCAAACTAGTGGTTCGAAATTCACACAGTGGTCTCCTTGGACTCTTTTTACGGATGCTTTCAAGCCGGAGCCTGGAATCCGCATCATTTAGTCTCCTTGGACTCTTTTTAAGGATGCTTTCAAGTCAGTGGCTTGGAATCCATTTTTCTGTGACTTTCCCACCTGGTCGGAAACTTCGAACCAGTGGTTCGAAGTCTGCAAAATTGGTTCAAATGAATGACACTTCCCTCACAACCAACTTCGTTCTTCCAGTGCATCCACTAGAAGTAGGAAATGTTTGAGAGGTAGGCATTATCTAAACTGTTGGGGGAGATAATCCCGGTGACAGTGGGGAGCGTGAAGAACAGTACAGTTCGGAGGGAAGGCTACGACCGGAAGACCTGAAGCCCTACGACCGGAGATAAAGCCCCTGGCGAAGTGTTTTTCCTGCCAAAGCTCTAGGGGCTAAATGGCTACCACAAAGGCCTTCATGAATTTCTCGAAGAATTTCTTGGCCTTCGTCTTGAGATATACATCGGAGTACAGGGGAACATACTCCGACCTTGTATAAAATACCGTTGATTATTTGATAATTTCTGGCTCTAAGCTTTAATCTTGACAACTGCGGCTCTTCGGGCAAATTTGTTCCTCCCTGTAAAAGTTCCATGATTGAATTTTTCCAATCTGCACTAGGAATGCAAAGAATCTCTGCAGAAGGAATTTGTGGCACCGAAGGTATATTGAGTTCCTCATAAAAAGCTTCTTCGGGCACATCCACAGTTCCGGCTGCAGCTTTTGCTAAGATGTCCGCTTGCACATTTTCTGCTCTTGGTATACTCTGAATGGAAATACCCTTGAAGTGTGCTTCGATTTTACAGATTTCTTCTAAGTACTTTGCAAGCTGTGGATGCCGAACTTGGAAACTTTTATCTACGTGCCCTGCTACTATCTGAGAATCTGTCTTTATAATTATTCTTGTAGCCCCTAGAGCACGTGCTTTTCGGAGTCCCAATAAAATCCCTTCATACTCCGCTATATTATTGGTAGACTTAAAGTTGAGTCTTGCGGAGTACATTGCTCTTTGCCCTGAAGGTGAAATCAACACTGCTCCAATGCCTGCTCCGGATGCTTGGAAAGCCCCATCGGAGTAAACAATCCAAACTCCGTCACTTGACTTCTCCGGAACCAAATTTGCAGGTGGAGTCCATTCTGCTACAAAATCTGCTAGGACTTGCGATTTGATTGTTGTCCTTGCCAAGAAAGATATGCCGAAGGGTGCTAGCTCAACTGCCCACTTCCCAATCCTTCCAGTGGAATCCTTACTTCGAAGCATATCTCCTAAAGGATACGAAGTTGGTACAATTACATTGTGTGCCAAAAAATAATGTCTTAACTTCCTCGAAGCCATTATCAGAGCATAAACGAACTTCTCAAGTTCGGAGTATCTTGTCTTCGCTCCTGATAATGCTTCGGATACAAAATAAACAGGATTTTGGACCAACTTCCCATTGAAATCCACTTCTGTGACAAGGACTACGCTGACAGCAGAACATGTAGCTGCAAGGTAAAGGAGTAGGGTTTCGTCCGCAGTAGGCACCGTGAGTGTAGCAAGATTACTGAGATACTCTTTAATATCTTCGAAGCTTTTCTGACACTCCGGTGTCCATGCAAAATCTTCGGACCCTTTCAATGCTTTAAATATAGGCAAGCTTCTCTCCGCAGACCTTGATAAAAACCTGCTAAGTGCTGCCAGACGCCCAGTCAGCTTTTGCACTTGCTTTAAATTTTCCGGAGGAGCCATCTTTTGTAGCGCAGTTATTTGAGTAGGGCTAGCTTCAATTCCCCTGCTTGAAACTAAATACCCTAACAACTTTCCAGCCTTAGCTCCGAAGATACATTTTTCGGAGTTAAGACGGATCCCACATGCCCGAAGGCTATTGAATGTTTCTGCTAAGTCTAGGCTATGTTGGTGCTTTAAAGCACTCTTTATTACAATATCATCCATATAGGCCTCCACATTGCGACCTAATTGATGACCTAGAGCCTTAGCAACTAACCTCGAAAAAGTAGCCCTGGCATTTCTTAAGCCGAAGGGCATTCTTACATAACAGAAGACTCCCGAAGGAGTTACGAAGCTTGTCTTGATTTCATCTTCGCGCTTCAACCATATTTGATGATAACCAGAATACGCGTCAAGGAAGCTTAATAACTCCGAACCTGCGGTGGAGTCAACCAATTGATCAATTCGGGGCATGGGGTAGGGGTCACGTGGGCATGCTTTATTCAAGGATGTGAAATCAATGCACATGCGCCACTTCCCGGAAGACTTCTTTCTGACGAAGACTGGGTTGGCTAACCATTCTGTGTGAGCCAGTTCTTTGATAATCCCAGCCTTCAACAATTTCTCAACTTTGTCCTTCGCTAGAGCAGCTCTTTCTGCAGACATTTTCCGGAGTCCTTGCCGAATAGGCCGGGCCTTCGGGTTTACAAGTAAACTATGTTCAATGATATCCCGATCGACTCCGGTGATATCTTCGTCAGACCAAGCGAAGACATCCAAATTTTCTTCTACCACCTTTTCCAAGGAGGTTGCAACTTCTGGGGGTAAATCTTTACCAAATTGAAATGTATACTCTTTACCATCTTTAACAATGACCTTCGTTGCAATTTCTCCCTCAGGACTTGGTCTCGGAAAGGACTTCTTCGAAGCTTCGAAAGAGGCTGAAAAAATTTCTTCATTATCTTGTACACTGTTTACTTGTCTTGGATCAAGAGGGGGACCATGACCATATTCCGCTCTCCGAGCAATAGCTTGATCTCCGAAGACAGTAAGGACTCCTGCTTGTGTGGGCATCTTCATGCACAAATAATTGTGATGCGCCACAGCTCCGAACTGGTTTAGCATGCCTCTTCCGAAGATGACGTTGTAAGCATACGGGGCATCTACAACATCGAAGATTACTTCCTCAGTCCGGGCCAATAAACCTTCTCCGAAGGTAACTTCCAGGCCTATTTGGCCAAGTGCATCAAGCGGAGGTCCTGCGAAGCCTTGCAAAGGACGAGCCGCTGGAAGGAGATGCTTCCTGGAAATGCACAATTGATCAAAGGCTTGAACAAAAATGATATCTGCCGAACTACCTCCGTCAATCAACACCCTTCAAACTTCAGTGCCCGCAATATCAGCAGTGATAACAAGTGGATCTGCATGCGGGAACTTAATACCAGCTGCATCCTCCGTAGAAAAGGATATCGGTACATGAGACCACTCCGGCATTGCAGCTGCAAACGACGAAGTCCCAATATGACCTACTTCCCAGACGTAGTCTTTTCGCTGTCTCTTTGACATGCTTCCGAGGGTACCTCCTCCGGAGATGGGGAGAACTACTCTCTTCCCTCGATCTTGCCCTTCCTCTTGCTTTCGAGGTGGCATAACATTGGCCACCAGAGGGTGTCTTGCAGCATCAAAGTTTTCTATCCGCGCCACAGCCTGGACCGGCTCTGGGCACGTTGCAGCTGGAACTCGGTCGGTAGTACCTCGACCCGAAGTTCTCTCTAGGTACTCTCCCCTTAGGGTAAGTATAGCCTTGCAAGTATCAGTTGCATGGCTACGATTTTCTCCATGGATGCAGTAGAAAAGGGTCTGGCCCTTGCCATTCGTTTTCCCTGGCGGCCTCCAGCCGCTGGCCTTGTTCCCCGTAGACTGTGGAGCTCTCTGTGTAAACTTCTGTGGGGGTGAAATATTCATGACTTCAGAACGAGGGTGCTTTTGCCCTCTTCTCCGATCATGTTGAACTTCGAAGACTGGTTCTTGCGGCTGTGCCGAAGTTTTCACTTCTACTTTAACTTCTTGCAATATGGACGAAGTAGCGGCAGTCCTTCGAAACCAACCCTCTTCTGACCTCGCATACTCCTCGAAGTATGACATCAACTGAGAGACCGAGGAGATGCTTTTCCAATGAAGCTTATCCAAGAGGCCTTGATGAGTGACGCCTTCTCGAGCTGCATCAACTACCGAAGATGCAGACAACCCCCGGATTTGCGACTTCGTATGAGCGAAGAGCTTAAAATATTGCCTCAATGTTTCTCCGGGAAGCTGTTTCACCTGAAAAAGGCTTCCTGTTGACATGGGAGGCACGAAGGTGCCTTGAAAATTGCTTATAAACTTCTTCTTCAGCTGCGGCCATGAATTAATTGATCCTGGCTTCGAGGACCAGAACCACCTTAATGCCACTCCTTGAAGAGCTAAAGGGAAGCACTTCGCCATGGTGTCTCGAACTCCTCCGCTAGCTTCAATTGCTAGGGCATAAGAATGAACGAACTCTCCGGGATCTTCATCTCCGGCATACTTACAGAGCTTCGAAGTTTTAAACTTTGGATCAAAGCGAACTTTCTGCAGCTCGGGATGCAGCGGAGATTCATTATCGAAGGAGGCGTTCTCCGGGGCTTTGGGATAATCGAGATCATCATCTTCGGGCACTTCTGGGATAGTTGGGGTGGCTTGAGAGCGAAGCCTGTTCGCAGCTTCCTATCGCCACCTTACCACTTCAGCTTGAAGGTTGGCCATTTGAGTGGCCATATCTCCAAGATTGTCTTCATCTCCTCCGGAAGGATCTTCCGGGTCTTGAGAACTAGTAGGATCAGTTCGAATTGGGATGGAAGGTGGAGGAGGGACTCCGGGCGGTCGAAGTATGGAAGGGGTTGGCGGAGAAGCTTCGTATGTTCGAGGGATAGAAGCTCCTTTTGGAGTTTGCGGAGGGAATGTCGAAGGCCCTCCGACTTCAACTGTGTCAAATGGTATCTCTCCGGAGATCCGAGAAGATCTCCGAACGGGATTGCGGGGTGCGCTCCGCTTAGGAGGCATGATGTAAGAAGTTGGTAGAGAACGAAGTTTTTCGGACTAGGTTCCCCACGGACGGCGCCAACTGTTAGCGTAAAAGATTACGCTAACAGGTTTCTGTAGAATAGAAACTAACAAACGAAGTGTTTGCGAAGAGAACTGTTCTAAGCCTCTGAAAGGATAACAACTTAGAATAGTTCGAATGTGTGTATTGAATAACTTGTATTCGGTCCTTATTACAGGGTGAAACGAGGGGTATTTATAGGCCCAAATATTAAGGAAAAGACCTATTTACCCCTCTATTACAATCGACATAGTGGAAACTATTCGGTACCCTTGATAGGGCTAAAATGGTAAAAGACTAATCTAATGATATAAAAGATAAATCTTCCATCTTAGCTGGCAATAAAGATCTCGTAGAACCTTAGTTCGAAGATGTACTTCGAACTAATGCCTATCTTCGTACTTCGAGCTTGACTCAGGGTATCTTCGAAGATGGACGTCTGGAAACCTTCGAATCCACTATCTGCTGTCATGTTGTTGCGGCAATAACCCCGAAGAGGAGATATTTTCCCCCAACAAGATGTTTCTTGCTAGTCCATCTACAGAAGTCAAGCACCTTAATTTGTTCAGTTTTAAGAGTTGTGGGTGTCAATTGAGAGACTTGTTAGTCTGAATATTCTAGAGATCTTCATCCTTCTAGAAATCTTGTTTGTACCTCCTTTCCTTTCTTTAGTGTGCTCTGTGTTGTTGCCGGATGAAGAATATTGTCATCGGAGCTACGTGCCAACTCCACCTGCTGAACATGCTACAGTGATCATCAGCCGGCACTATCAAAGACACATGCAGCAGGTATAATAACTTCTCTGGTTCTTTTGAAAAAGAAATTTGACTTTCTTGTTTGCTCTGGTTTTGATTATTCACTGGCTGAATCTATTCCATTATGGAGACATCATCACTGTGCTTCTATGCTATACAAAAATAGTCTTCTCCTGATTTATTTTGCTGATTTGCCTTTTCTCTAGAATACTCGTCTTCATCCATTGCACTGAGTGGTCTGGTTGCCAGCAAGCTACTATTCCCCGTAAGAATTATATGGTGAAGTTCATTCAGAAGCCAAGGGCCAATGCAATTTTTTAGTATGTTTGCTGGTTTGTGTTGTCATTCATTTGAGCACAGTGATCATTGAGTTTGTTATTTCCTGGTGTATCTCTTCGGCCAGGTTCAATTTGAATGTGTTTAATTCAAGTTTGATTGACCAGTTTCTACTGCTAACTGATGGTTTTTGATTTGCATCCATTCCTGGCATTTAAGCATAATTAGTGTGATAGTCATCAGATCAAGAAGTTGTGTTTAGAATATTTTGTCATAGCTGCAGTTTCAAGTATCCTTGTTTTACCATCAGTATCATTAGTGTCCAAGAGTACTTTTGTGTGCATGAAATTTTCTGATACAAATTTCTTAAGAACCTTTATTGGCAATTGATCACCTCTCAAATGCTCTAATGATTCTGTTTTTGATCAATCCACTGAATCTAAGGTTCTACTGTATAATTACATTTGCTTCTGCTTGTCCATTTAGAGGTGCGTTGGGTGTTCTGAAAAGGCCATCTAATTCAAGAAAATTTAGTCGAGGCGCCTATTCACCCCCTCTAGTCGCCATTCCAATCCCACAATAGACGAAGGCCTCGATTCCCATCCAAGACCCTTCGTCCTCCCCCCTAAGAAGGGCTTCAAACTCCTCTACCATCTGCATGTCCATGTTGTCTTCCTCTTCGGATTGCTCCGGCAATGAGAGAGGAGACTTTGAACGTGTAAGAGCCTTCGGTTTGCGGGCCATCTTCTTTGCAGGCATCCTCACCAGTCCTAAAGACCACGCCTCAGCCTTCATCTTCTTCGGAGCTTGGTCCGAGGTGGACCAGTCTAGAAGGGTCGGGGGCTCAACTCCGAGTACACTCCATACTCGGTTGAACCGTTCCCAAGTCCGAACCAGCTTCACCCTCTGCTCCTTTTCTATGGGCGTAGCGGCTCAGAGGACCTTCTCCGCAGCCTAGACAATTTGTTTTGGAGTCATTAAGTTATTAAAATAAAATCAATATTTGTGTGCAAAACACCTTGATTAGGATATGTGAAGAGCTTACTTGCGGAGCTCGAAGGAATTTCCTGAAGTCCCCCCTCCGGGTTTTCTTCAAAGTTGATCGGTCAGGCGGCCATCAGAGGAGGAATTCGAAGCCTTATGACTCCTCCGCCAAATCACCCATGCTCATGCGACGACTTACTAAGTGTAACAGTCCAAGGCGGACCTAAAGCTGGCTCGGATCCGGATGGACCTCCGCCTCCCTCCGGTACAAAATATCCTCCAAGGGTCCCACCAAGGCACAAGTTGTCCCCACCTCAGCATAGAACCAACAGAGGATCCAATCGGAGTACCACCTATCGTTGATGGCCTTCGTTGGGAACCGATCCTGGAACTCGTCATGGAGTTGGAAGTTTATGCTCCCAAAGGAAATCACCATCTTCTCCCCTCCGAGTCCAGTAAATGTCTTTGAATGGCATGAAGCTTTGTGAAGGGTAGCGAAGATATCTACCCTCCAGGCACACCCTTCAGCCTACATGGCCCATTCGAAAATTGCTAGACGGGCGATCGTATTGGGAGAAAGCTGAGGGAGAGTGACATGAAACAATCTCACTACCTCCACCAGGAAATCCACCACCGGGAGCCCCAATCCAGCTTCGAATACCACCACCTCTCCCACGTGTGGTATCAGGATCACCTCCTTCCCAGGTTGGTGCACCCTCACTCTAGGCCCCATGTTTCTAGTGACTGCCGCGGCAATCACATTCTTCAAGCAAGATGATGCCCCCAGAGAAAAAGAGAGTTTAGGAGTATGTGCTTAGGAAGAAGAAAGGTGATGTGTGAAAACAATCGGTAAAGTGTTCAGAGTTCACTTTTACTTTCCTATTTATAGCACTCAAAATTCCTTGTACTGTACATTACAGAGCACCATTTGGTTGCTCTATTTTGGTTTCGACGTCGTCATAACTTAGAAGATTGCCTCATGAAGATTTACAATCGTCGGAGATAGTGCGACCGTTAGCTTTCTCAAAGAGTAACGACTCTATTTCTGAGTCTAACAACACTTAAGACTAACGGCTATTTTGGCTCCGAAAGGAATCTATCTTCGAAGCCATCCTCATGGACACCTCCAAACAGGATTTAGTCTGGAGATCTTTTACTTATGAATGTTTCTAAGGATTGTAAAGATTTTCAAGCTCCTTTTTTCTAAATTCTAAGCATGAAATTATTTCTTGCGTATACTGCCCTCTTCACTGCATAGGCAATTCGGAGAGAGGTATTCGAGGGGCTACTGTTGGGGGAAAATATTTCATCCTCGAGAGGTCAATTAATCTTCCATATCAATACAAGCAGAAGAAACAAAGTCAGAAGCTTTATCTCTGAAGATGCTAAAAGCATTAATACTTTGCAGTATTTGGAGCTCTCTACAGTGAAGGCCTCCATCAAGACTTTAGCGTGACGGAGCCTCCCGAAGCCTCTTCACCCGAAGGGGTACTACCAGCAAGGACGGAAGATCTATCTCCTCACTGATTAGACTAGTCCATAGTTGTTACGGCGGCGCGGCGAGGCGAGGTGTCGGACCACCTTCACAACTTTTAGGTGAGTATGGTGTGCGGCGAGGCGACGCCATACTCACTTCACAGATTTTGTAGCAACATTATTACCTATATAGCCCAACAAATAACAAGCAATATGCCCAATCAGATCACTAAGTGCCATTTTAATTAGATAATAGCACGACAACCAGATCAACCATAATCATCAACCGGAAATGAGGAACACTAAGCAGTACTGCAACACATTACTCAAGAAAACATTTGCTCACAGAGAACAGAACACTACGAACAGAGAAGTAGAGAACAGAACACTACGCAGTACTGGGAAATGAGAAATACCGCTGGAGCCTGGAGCGCGCAGCCGCACAGAAGAACGCGGCGCATAGACCCCTGCGTCGGCGGAGGGAGATGCAGAAGCGAGCTGCGCGTAGAAGGGCCCCGGCGGAGGGAGCAGCGGTCTCCGGCGGAGGGAGCGGAGGGAGTGCCGGCTCCGACGGAGGGGGCGGCGGGCTATGGCGGAGGGAGTGGCGGGCTCCGGTGGAGGGAGCGGCGAAAGGGCGAGGCGGAGGCGGCGCACAACAACAAAGACTACAGAGAGAAAAGGTGCGAACGGCTAGGGTTTTCTTTCACAGCAACAGACTGCGGCTCGGGCCATCCGTTCACAGGCCGTGCACTGAGCCCATCAGACCGCCGCCACACCTGGCATCGCCGCGAAGGCATATGGCGTCCATACGGTGCCATATCCGCTTAAGCGGACGCCATATTCCTTGTGGCGGATGCCACACTCCCCTGTGGCGAGGCGATCGCCGTGGCATCCGTGGAATCCCGCCCCGACGCCTAATCGTCGCTTAGGCGACGCCTAAGTGACGCCATGACAACTATGGACTAGTCTTTTACTTTTTTAACCCTACGAAGAATATTAAATAGTATCTTCTTAGTTGGCTATATTTAAAGGTTAAAGAAGTATTTTCCCTATGTATTCAGTATATAAATACCCCTCTTCGCTCTGTAAAGGGTATTGAATACTAAAATATTCAATGCACACTTCGGACTATCTCAAGCTATTATCTATCTCGGAGGCTTGGAATAGTCTTCTTAAACAGACACTCCATTTGTTAATCTTTGTAGTTCTTTAAACCTGTTAGCGTAATATTTTACGCCAACACTTTTATACTTGTTGATCAGGTTTGATGAAGTGAGTCAATATTTGCCAGTAGGCTTGTCTCCCTCTGTATGCCGATCATCACGACGGTGCGCATGCACCTTGTTGACCAAGAAAGGATGTCCACCAATGTTCATCAACTTCTTTCCATTGTCAAACTTGATTCGGCCTTGTTCTGTGGCTAACTGAATCTGCTATCTGAATACTTTGCATTCGTTGATGTGGTGTGATGGGGAGTTGTGCCACTTACAGTACTTCCTCTTCTTTAGCTCGTCGACGGGTGGTATCACATGGTTGGGTGGCATCTGAATTTGCTTCTCCTTGAGTAGCAAGTCAAATATCATGTCATCTTTATTGATGTCAAAATCATACTTCTCTTCCTTATCGGATGCCTTTTGAGAAACCAAGGGTGGTTTCGGTCTGGATGATGAGTGATTGACAAAGATGAGCATCTGAGCAGTTGAGTGGTTGAGGTTGGTTTGAGTGCATCGAGGGATTCGATGTGAAATGGAGTGGTTGCCGAGGGTTTTAGCGGTGCGTCGCATTCTTGTTTTGGCTTGTCTTGTATGTGCAGGGAGGAGATGCTGACCGACTGTCGATGGCGGGTGATCGAGGGTCGAGCGGGGAGCTTGATGCCAGAGGATCAGGGAGGCCGGGCGAAGTTGGAGAAGATCTCAAGAGTGCACGAAGAGACGGAGCAATACTTGGACGGACGACTGACTACGACGGCGTGACGACCGGGTTTGCGAGAGGGAGGCTAGGACAAGCATTTGGGCGGCTCGAGGGGATCGAGAGTGGAAGTGGCTTGCTGGCGCTGGGAGTCGCGAAGCGGTGTCACGAGTCGAAGGGTTGAGAGGCTTTGTCGATTTTTGCTGAAAACCGTCGAAACGTTTAATGTTTTTGTTAATTCAATAAATTTGTGTCTAGTTTTAGTTTAAATTTTCAGTTTTGTAGTGTAACCTCTTGATATAATTTTTAGAGTGGTTCTACTCTGAAATTATATTAAAAGGAGAGTCATTTTGTAATTTTTCTTTTAGGTTTTATAGGGTAATTTTCAGAATTGTTAATTCTGAAATTACTAAGGGTCTATGTGTAAAATGGGCGCTTCTAGAACATGAGTTAGTAGGATGTTATCCCCCAAGTTGGCTGAACCATTTGAGAGCTTGAGAGACAAATCTTGCAATGAAAATACAAGAGAAAACTTGGTTTTGAAGCAGCTTTGGACGAGGAACAGTGCTGCAAGGAATTTTCATATTCTGCACAGTAAAATCCGCAAGACTAATCACTGTAAGTTCTGTTCCAGCGCAGTTATGCAATTGTGGCTGAATTCATTTTTGTGCTGCGTTTTCTGGAGAATCTAGTGCAGAAGTTGATGTTGAAGTTTATATAACTTTTGTTGTGCATGATTTGAATGATCCATTTTTTAAAGTTGCAACATGTTTCAGTGATTTCTTCTGAATTATTTTGCTGCTCAAAGTAGGCACTACAGTGCTGAAAAAATTACTCTGAAATTTGTTTCAGTTTTGGTCTAGCCTTCCATATGTTTGATGAAATGTCACTTCAAGTATTCATCAACATTTGGGCTGATCATTGAAGTATTTATTGAGTGATTTCATGGTAGGAGGATGGAGAACAAAAAATTTGCTAAACTTTTCAATCATAGACACTAGAGGAAACTTTGTGAGGAGATTTCTTGACTCAGTTCTGAAAATCTATTCAGCATATGAAAATCCTGAGTTCAGTTCTGAATCAAAGGAGTGTTGGTTTTTGTTCTTCCACAAATTATTGTTGATCTGTTACTTTGTCTAGTAGAGATACTTTGTGGTGACAATCTGCTGAAGTTCTGTGTCAATTATGGTCAGATTACCCCAGTTCATGTGATCTGTTTTGAAGTCTTTGAGAGTAAAACTGTTTCTATGTAGGTTCTGTTCTTCTAGTTGTTAATCCCTCTGAGTTGCATATATTCACTTACTGTAGAAGGTTGTCTGTTTAATCTGAAAAATTGATTTATCATGATTCTGAACATGTGTATGAATCAAACTCAGAATTGATCTTCTGTTTAAAGACTGGTTGAATTCAGATCAGATGCAGTTTGTTTTGTTCAATTTCTTCGTGATTGAATGTTTATTCAAACTGCTGATTTCTGTATTTTCAGTACTCCTCAAATTCAAATAGTTCCTATCATTGGAGTTTATTTGTGTTGATTTGAAGTGTGTCTTTGAGTAACAAATAGTTGTGATAAGTTTGAATCAGTGTTGTTTATAATTTAGAAGTGAAGCAAATCTGATTCAAACTAATCTGAACTCATTTGAAAAATACTACTATTTATGATCAAGAGTTCATATCTTGTGAGTTGGCTCCTCATATACATGGATTCTTTGAAGAGTAATTTGTTGAACTGAGGTAACCTGTGTACACATGTTTGCTTTACAGTATACACATCTCAGTGTTACTGTTTTAATTCACTTTGTCAGAAATTTTCCTATCAGCAGCTCTCTTTTTGGTTATCTGTTTTCCTATCCAGTTTGTTTGCACTGTGTGAGTATTCAGGTTCATGCATGTAACTTCAGAAAGTAGTTCAGTTTCAGATGAGATACGGTAAACAATGTTCTAGAGTGTTTTTGTTGTTTACTCATTTGCTACAAATTGAAATCAGTTCTGATTAGTCTGATTTGGGTGCTGAAAAGTGTTCTTCAGCATTTGAACTTTGTTCTCAGAGTTTTAATCTTTACAACTAAACTCTGTGGTTATCTGCAATAGGAACAGAACAAGTTCAGTATTGTATTCACTGTTTGAGCTGAACTTCAATCAATATTTCAGTTATGTCATGAATCCTGTGCTGCTGTGTGACTGAGGTGATTGAAGATAAATGTTGGGATATGATCTGTTTTTAGCTATTGAATGAAGGTGTTAGTGCTGCTGTAATGTGCTATTCACAGTAATGAATTTCATGTGTGGTATTCACTGTTCTAGCAAGCAAATCCATCTGATTCTGAACTGAATCATTGTGTGATGTATTGAAATTAATCTGAAATTAAAACTTGCCAACTGAACCAAAACATGACTAATGAACTTTATTGAAATACACTTTTACTATTCATTGTCTAACAAAATTCAGAAGTACAAGAACTGAATCTTGTGTGTTGAGTTTCAAGGTGTTCTGAGTTTGTTGGTTGAGGTGTTTAAAATATCAGTTTTTGAATCTTAAGTGAAATTCGGAATTTCTGAGTATCTGCTGAGTTCTGAACTCTGTCGACTGACCAATTACCGACAGGCTCCTGTCGACAAACAAAGTGTCGATCTAGGAAGTCTATTTCGGAGTTTCATATACCGACAAGTTCAGATCGATTGTTCAAGTGTCGATTTAGACAAAAGCTTTATTTGGAAGTTGTTTTGGGTTTGAAGGTAAACTGTGATCCTCAAATTGTTTCTGTGATCTTTTGGAGGAGCGTTGGGTGATTTGATTAGGCCATCACATTCAAAAGAAAGTGTTGAGACACCTATTCACCCCACTAGTTGCCATTCTGAACCCACACCTTTACCTAAGGACATGTGACTGGCTTCTTGTTTCTAGACCATTCGGTTAACCCGACTTATGTATCGGACTCACTGTATGCCGACTCATCCATCTTTTGTCGTCCTACCATCAAATCAGTAAGCTTTATCTCATGTATGCCGATGAAGAAATATTTATGAAATTTCTTTTCCAAATCTATCCATCTTCTGACAAAGTTCATCGGTAGTGATGAAAACCATGCGAAGGTCGATCCCAATAATGAAAGTGGGAAGAATCGGACCTTCAATGCCTCATCGATCGATGCCTCTCCACACTAGGCGAGGAAGCGACTGATGTGTTTGATCATGGAGATCAAGTCTTGCCCTGAAAATTTGGTGAAATTGGGTACTTTGTATCGATTTAATAGTGGCACCCGATGAAACCACTCTGGGTAGGGCCACCGATACATGTACGTCTGGTCTTTGGGTTTGAGCCCAAATTGGTCCCGAATAACTTTAGTCACTCAATTCACCCAATCCTCCTCTTGTTGGCTCGGCATGGGGATTTGATCAGACGTTGAGGCCTACGGGTACCGACTCAACCGAGCAACACTATACCTTTGTTGCTCCTCATTGGCGTAGGGTTGCGCTCCGTCGTATGCGGTCTAGTGCTACCCCAGAGGGATACCATCGGGTGCACCCTCTTGGCATCATGAGATCGGGAAGTACATTCCTTGTGACGCCATATGTAGTTTGGGGCACTTATTGCCTCATTGGCTCCTGTGGAGCAGTCGTAGGCTAAGGTGTCAACATGCCTCTAACAAGAGTTGGTGGCTAGGTTGTCATACTTTTTTCAGGACCGTATGAGGCGTTCGGTGGTTCCTGCCTCATCGGCCCTTGTGGTGGTGGTGCTAGCCATGTGTGTTGTAGGTTTTTGAGCAGACGTGACCAGTTTACAGGGAAATACATCGGACCTTCCATCGGTTCGTGAGCCACGGTGTCGTTAATGGTCTTCTTCATCAACCCGTGTAGAGTGTTGACAAACACCTCAGACTGATTGATAAGGGCATGGTGGAGCATGTTATCGACGATGACTTGAAAACTGACCCAGGGACTCTCAGCCCGTTGGCTAGTTTCCTCGGTCAGGGTCGGCTTCGACAATTGACTTCTCTGGATGGTACTAGATCGGGTTATGCCGAAGGAATCGAGGCACACCATCTGGTAGTCGTCTACGTGCTTCTATGCCTCTACTTTTTGCTCATCGGTTAATGCCTTCAAGGTGACCGAGATGATGTTATTGTTGTTGAGTTCGCTTGCCATAGTTGAGTCGTTTAAAGATGGTCCCACGGGGTGTGCCAAAAAGCATGTTGGTGTCATTTTTGGTCACACGCGTGGCCTAAGAGGTCAGTTTAATGCCAGTGTAGGTCCTAAAAACATGTGATTTTGAAGGTACCAATCAGTTTGACCTTGAAACTAATAAGGCATGGAAAAAACATTAGTAGTGACGACTATTGGATATTGAGCCAATGGCCATGATACACATCGAGTCATACGTATCAGGTGAGAAAATCTCAAGCTTGCGATACATTTAAACCCTCAGGTGCCACAAAACAAACGTCAGACCATCGGTGTCGATTAGGCAATAGGGAGATATGCAGAACCGACACCATTGGGTAGATGATCGGGCAAGCGATGCTCTCTGCACTCGGGTCGATTGATAATCCCCGATGCCAATGAGATGTAACTTTGAATTAAAGTAACCTACCAGCTTATACTCCGATAGAACCTAAATCTAGTATACCAGAAGATGCATCTTTGGCATCAGCATCAACTATGCCAGAGTGGGTGCATGTGCTCATTTCCTTCACGTCTGATGCCGCCCTCAAAATCAAGTTCCTGCATGCCGACCCCCTCATCATCATCACCGACATCTCTAGCACCGAAGTCTGTTGTGTGCTTGTTGACGGAGGAAGTTTGGCTGACATAATCTTCATACATGCCTTCGACCAACTCTGTATCCCATGGAGGCATCTACTCTCAATGGCTTGCCCCTTGCAAGGTTTCACTAGACCCCCTCTCAAAGCATTGTGCAAGATTGACCTAGAAGTCATGTTTGGTGAAGGCAACCTCACAAGGTCGAGGGAAGTTATCTTCGACATCGCTGACACCTCGTACGCCTACATGCCATTTGAGGAGCCATGCTGAATAGCGTGGGCCTCATGGCTCTAGATGTGATGAGTCATTGTCAATGATAGTCAAAGAGAACAGAAGAAGAGAAGAGATCTGATGTTTCATGGGCCGCGTGTGACTTAGGTACACGGGCAGCAAGCGACTGTCGGGCAGAGAAGGCTACGAAGTCGGGCTGGCCCAATCCGGGTATATGGGCCAGAAGCAGCAGAAGACCCACTAGGTTGTTGACCAGGATTGACTCAGGTACACGGGCGGTGAGCGATTGCCGGGCTGAGAGAGCTGCGGAGTCGGGCCGGCCCAATCCGGGTACCTGGTGCAAAGTCGGTGGAGGCTTTGTCAGTTTCGGTGCAAAACTGACAACCGTCGATCTTGTATCCGACTGTCCAGAAGAGAAGTCGTAGTCGCTACGAAAGCTTAGCTTCCGGATAAGTCATCTGTATCTCTAGGCCCACAGTCAGTCAGTCGAGTCTGTAAAAAATCCTAAGGGCAGTTTAGTCTTTTCCTTTATTTCTGCGTCTGTAAAAAACCCTAAGGGGCTGGTGGAATATTCTAGGTCATTGGGCAGCCTATAAATAGGGCCCCAATCCCTAGGGTTGGACTACCCTTCCAGAAATCACTTTTTCAATCATTCCTTGGGTCTCTTTTTGTTCCTGCGTTTTGTCTCTCTCTCCTGTTGTGCGCCGCCAGGCTCCTGCTCATGGTATATTTGCCTTGCATTTATTCAGTCTTCTTGATGCAATGTGCTTCTATTCTCTGATCATGTGCAGCAAATCTGCAGTAGTTTTTATGGCTTCGATTCACGTGCATAGCCATTTTTCTTGAGTGTTTGTGCTTCGGTTGCTTCTGTTCTTCATGTGAAGAGTACTAGTTCTTGCTAGTTGCAAGTAGTACTACTCTACTGTAGCAACAGTACACTAGTACTCTAGCCTTGCTTTTTACTGTGTTGCTTTTTGATCGGAGTAGACAGGTCTGAATACCTTTTCTGGCAGTTTTCTAGCGAAGCCTCCTTCTCTGTTCGAAGCCCCTCAGCACCGTGAGGCAGGCTTCGATCTGACATCCTCGAGGGCTTCGCTCAAACTTCGTCTTCACTTTGTGCACTGTGTTTCTAGCTTCTAAGTACGTTTTGTGCTACTGTCAGCTTAACATACTTCGATAGTCGTTGCGAAGGTGTTCTCTGTCTTGAGCTGTTCGAAGTCAATACTTTGACAGGCTTCGAAGTTAGCTTCGAAGCTAGTCTCTCTGGTATACTTCGCTTGACGTGAGTTCCTTCTTGCTGTCATTTTCGAAGGTCACTGTGTGTTAGTTCGGAGTTTGTCTTTCGAAGTTAACCTTCGGAGCAAATATCTCAACTTCGGGTGTCATACTCCGATCAACCTAGCTTCGAAGGTTGAGTGTAGGCTTCGACTTCACTTTGCTGTCGTGTGTTTGGCTTCGGCTATCTTTCGGAGGTTGCTTCTCTGTAAGCTCGTTCGAACCTTTCTGTTCGAAGTCTAGGCTTCGAAGTACACTGGTCCGAAGCAAGCTTCGCTTCTCTCATACTTAGCTTCGAAGCATACTTCGATCTTTGTCACCTCGAACTAGGTTAGACCAAACACACCTTCGAAATTTTCACGACAGCCTTCGGCAGACTTCGATAAGGGACTCCGAAGCAGGCTTCGTCATTTCGGAGCAGGCTTCGACACAGCAAGCAGGCTTCGGCAAGTTTCGAACAGGAGACAGATTTGGGACAATAACTTCTCTTCCCACTCTCCGTGTACTTAGATTGCTGTACTGAGAAGTTTGTCTTGGCATGTCTTGCGTATTCTGTTTATCTGTCTATTAGCACTGTATTGGTGTTTCTCTGTTTAACATCAGTTGCTTCTAGGCTATATACCTTTAGACATAGGCTATCTGTTCATACTTTGCTACTTAGTCTTTTGAGGTGCGTTGGGTATTGGGAGCAGGCCATTGATTCGAAAGAATTTTTTAGGCGCCCATTCACCCCCCCTCTGGTCACTACTTTCGGTCCTACAAGTGGTATCAGAGCAAGGTTAGGGTTTTTCCATACCTTAACCGGTTCTAAACCCCAGTAGTGATCATGACTTCTCCTGGCAAGGTCCCGTCCTTGGAAGCCTATGGCTATAACTATTGGAAGACTCGCATGCGAGCCTATCTCATGAGCTAGGGTTCGGACATTTGGGACATTTGTGTTCACACCACGTTTGTCATTCTGCCAGTCGCTGAGCATGGTACTGCTGGTATCATTGCCCAGCATCTGAGCAACAGTAAGGCTGTGAACATTCTCTTTTCTGGTTTAGGTCCCACTGAGTTTGAGCGCGTGAGCCATCTCTCCACTACGAGAGAGATCTGGGCTACCCTCAAGGCACATCATGAGGGAACAGCTCAGGTCAAGGCTCGGGTGAATATGAAAATTTCACACAGAAGCCGCGTGAATCTGTTGAGGCGTTGTTTGGTCATTTTCAGTCGATCATAAACAAGCTTCGGGACAACAAGGCTGAGGGTGCTTAGTTAGTCTCAGATCACGAGCAGGCGCTCAAGGTTCTCCATACCTTGGACCCAAAGATCTGGGAGATCAAGGTATCCTCTATCATTGAGAGCACTTCTTATGATACCTTGACCATTTCTGAGTTGTTTAGCAAGCTGAAGGCTACTGAGGTTGATCTCCAGCTGAGATCAAATCTCACTGGTTCTGGATCAAAATCTCTAGCCCTTGCTACACCTTCTGTTGATCCTTATTCTGTGAGTTGTGCTGGGTTCTCTTTGATGTCTATCACTGAGGACCAGCTTGAGTTGTTGGGAGATGATGATTTGTGTCTTTTTAACAACCGGGTGTGTCGTGTCTATGACAAGAGAATGTTCAAAAGACACGGCACAAAATCCGGGTGCTTTGAGTGTGGTGATCCAGGACATTTCACCGCCGACTGCCCCAAGCGCAATGGACACAAGAAGGGCACCGGTGGTGGCTTCCACGACTCCGGAAAGCACGACAGCTCTTCCTTCAACAAGGGCAAGCCGAAGACCAGATTCTTCAAGAAGGCCCTGAAGGAGTACCAGCGAGAGAACAAAAAGCGCGACAAGGCCTTCTTCGCCGAGATGGAGAAGAGCAACTCCAAGCAGTCCACGTCTTCTTCCTCTTCATTGAGCTCAAGTGATGAGGAGATCGTCATCAGGAAGGGGAAGGACAAGGACGATCCGGCGAGTCTTTGCTTCATGGCTTTCGGGGACAGACCGAAGAGCCGTTCACCCTAGCGCCGGAGATCCCGCAAGAGCTTCTGCTCAATGGCTCTTGGGGATAAGGAAGGGAAGAGCTCCTCCGACGACTCTGACGACGACGACAACGAAAAGGTATCATCCTATGAACGCGAAATCATTGATTTACTTGAGAGCAATCGTCAGGAGTTGAAATATCGGGAAAAACTACTTAGGGGGCTAAGAAGAGGATAGATGAGTTAGAGAGTGAGCTTGTCGTGGCCAACGGCAGAATTGAGAGTCTATCTTCTTCCCCTTGCTTGGGTAATAGCAGTGAGTGTCCGAAGTATGAGGTGCTTCTGTGTGACCTGTCGACTCTGAAGTCCAGGTACATAGAAAGGGTTGATGAGAGGGATGCTTTGGCCACTGAGCTTGAAAGCGCTCAGCTGGAGCTGAAAGATGCTCAAGCCACTATCTTCGCACTCTGTGTTGATTGCCCTTCTCATCTAGCTGTCTTAGCTGAGCTGAAAGCCAAGGGCGATGAGCATTTGGGGGATTTGGAGAGAATGAGAGTTGAGCTAGCATAGACTAGGCTAGAGCTTGACACATTGTCAGTTCCACCCACTGTCTGTGAGAACTGTTTGTCTCTTAGAATGGAATTGATCAAGCTGAAAGCCGAAAAGTATGTTCAAGTAGAGAGTGAGTGTGAGACCTGCTTGTCTCAGGTGGAGGTGCTAGCTTCTTTGAGAGAGGAGCTAGATGATTCTCAGAATGAGAACTTTTACCTCCGTTCTATCCTGAGTTGGCTCAGTGCCAGAGAGCCACAGCTCGGCATGATGATCCAACAGTTCAAGAGGCAAGATGGGTTTGGGGTAGGTTACACCTACACCAAGGCTGACTTTGAGAGTGCCATTAGCCGGGCAGTGGAGTGGAGTAAAATCACTCCTGAGCAGAGATACCCTAAGAATCACTCCACTGAGTCTTCCCAGGCTTGTCAGCCTAAGGATGGAGTGATCCATGAACCTCCCAAAGCTCCACCCAAGAAACACATCTGGGTTCCAAAGCCCAAACTCCTCCACACTTCTCTAGACTCTCTTCCTGGACCCTCTCAACCCAAAAAGACTACACCTAACACCACTAAGACCAAGAATCCCAAACCTCAACCACATCCCAAGAAGCCCACCTATCATTGTGAGTACTGTCAGAGAGATGGGCATCTTGCGGAGTTTTGCTTCAGGAGGAAGCGGGTTGAGAGAGCAGAGAGAGCTCGTGGTGGTTAGGAGCAGTTCTACCAGCAGGGTGGTAGACTACGTGTTCCTCAACGTGGGGAGAGGCTGGAGGCCAGGCCATGTCGTGTAGGTGGTGGTAGAGGAGATGGCTTTCTTTCCCGTGATCCAGTTGGTGGTGGTCGTTCCGGCAGAGCTCCAGGCCGTTTTGGGTACGGTCCTGGACCTCGTGGCCGAGGTTCTAGGGAGAACCATGGACCGCGCTTTGAGCTGCATTTTGGTCCAAATTCTTTTGATGGTTTTCGTTTTCCGTCTTTTGAGCAGGTGGCTCAACATTGGTTTAGCTCTTTTGCTAAACCTGGTGCCGGACCATTTGCTCCTCCTTATGACCACTGATTGTGCAGGATCGGGGACTGGAGGATGTTTGGATCATGGACTCAGGATGCTCTCGCCACATGACAGGACATCGCAGATGGTTCTCTAGTCTCACTCCCCCAAGCTCCAAAGAGTACATCACCTTCGAGAACATTGGTCAAGGGAAGGTACACGGCATTGGCTCAATTCGCATTTCAGATCATTTCTCTTTGAAAAATGTTGCCTTGGTTAAACATTTGAACTTCAATTTGATTTCTGTTTCGCAACTTCTTGAGGATGGTTTGGAAGTGCGTTTTAAGAAGGGCAATTCTTCTGTGTTTGATTCTAGAGGGTCTTTGATTTGCCAGATCTTACCATTTGGTAAAGTTTTTCGAATTGACTTCTCTAGTTCTTTTGGCCCTTCTTATTGTTTGATAGCTGGATCTTCTTCTGATCTCTGGAGTGGCATAGGAGGTTAGGTCATTTGAGTTTTGATCTGCTAGTGAGGAGAAGCTCTATGGACCTCATCCGAGGATTGCCCAAGCTTAAAATGGAGAAAGATCTAGTTTGTCATCCCTGTCGTCATGGGAAAATGGTTGCTGCTTCTCACTCACCTATGACTCAGGTGATGACCTCATATCCGGGCGAGCTTTTACATTTGGACACTGTTGGTCCAGCTCGGGTACGCTCAGTCGGTGGGAAGTGGTATGCGCTTGTGATCGTTGATGACTTTTCTCGATTCTCGGGGGTTTTCTTTTTGGAGTTTAAGGATGAAACTTTTCAGTTTGTTCATGACCTGATTTTGAAGCTGAAAAATGAGAACAATGGTCGGATGCGAGCAATTCGCTCCGACAATGGCTCTAATTTCAAGAACTCTCAGTTCGTCAGTTTCTGTAGTGATCAAGGTCTTGACCATCATTTTTCTGCTCCTTACACTCCCCCACAGAACGGCGTTGTGGAACGAAAGAACCGCACGCTAGTCGAGATGGCTAGGATGATGCTCGATGAGCACAGGACTCCTAGGCGTTTTTGGGCTGAAGCCATGAACACAACTTGCTATCTAGCCAACCGCATCTTTCTTAGAGCTTACCTTGGTAAGACTTCATATGAATTGCGGTTTGTCAGACATCCCAAAGTGAGCCACTTGCGAGCGTTTGGCTGCAAGTGCTTTGTGCTCAAGAAGGGAGGGCATTTGGACAAGTTTGAGTCTCGTTGTTGGGACGTTGTTTTTCTTGGTTATGCTTTGCATTCTTGAGGCTTCCGTGTTTGGAACCTCGAATCTCAGCTGCTTGTCGAGACTTGTGAGGTTTCATTTGATGAGTCCTTGCCTTCTTTGACTCCTTCTTTTGAGCCTTCTGATGGTGAGCTCAGAGAGTCCATCTTCGAGGAAGATGAGGATACTCTAGCTGCCATTGAGGGTGGGCCTTCTACACCCCCTGCAGAGCCCACACCTTCTGAGACTTCGACGGAGGATGAGGGCGGACCTCTGATCACTTCTTCCACTTCGATCGAGCCCCCTCAGTCGAGTCCAGAGGTGCCAGCTGCTGATGATGGGGGACTGGTCCCGATCTTCCGCTAGGTAAAGGATAAACTTGGGTTGGTGGAGAATCTCGACGTTGGCGATCCAAGGCTCCGGTTCGGCGGATCAAAACCTTGCAATCGTTACACCACTGTCTCCGTTGGTTATCAACAACGCAGGATGCGATTGACCTCGCCATGAAGGCTAATTCCTGCAAGCAAACCCAAGAACACAAGCAAGAACAAGAAGGATACAAGTCGAATGCCAAATCACAGACAAACGATGATAAGGTGAGGTTTCACAAACGCCAATGCAGCAGCCAATCGGTCCGGTGCAAGAGGCGGGATCTAAACACAACAGTGTAGATGCAAACAAAGCAAAACCTAACCCTAAAGGCGGCTGGAGTGAGTTATATAGGGCGTGGGCAGCCTGTGGAAGGCGAACAGACTCAGTAGAAGGTGAACAGACTCAGACTATGGCCCAACACGGCCCAGTTCTGTCATGCAGGACTGTTTCAATCACACAGAACGACTCGAGAATCCAAATGAGGTGAAACCAACGGCAAACGATCCGTCTTCTCCTCAGCTTTCCAAAAAGTCAAAGAACGCGCCAATCGGACTTCGTATGAGGAAGTTATGCCCATTTTGGTGCATGGTGGTCGAGGTAGTCCGAACCAGCGAAATCTTGACTTCAAAACATCCGTGCGACTCCGTCTTCAACTCCAACTCTTCTATTCCATCTCCCATGTTCCTAAGCAACAAAATATCACTAGTATTCAGTAGCATCCCGTCCAAACAAATATTAACATAGTTGCTAAGGAAAGAATTAACCTCATGGTTCAAGCGACGGGCACGGGCGCGTGTGATTGGTCCTAGTAATTGAATTGTAGGTGGAGGCTTCATGTGTGTATCATGTGAAGTGATGTCCTCATCATCCTCCCCCTCTTGAATTGGAGTCGTTCTCGACTCAAGCTCATCGTCAGCTCCCAAATAGGGTTTTAAATCATCAGCACGGGGCATCAATTTAAACTTTCTCAAATCAGGAAAACGATCCTTGCGCAAGTACAACCAAACAAGATCTCCTGGTTTAAAAAACATCTTCTTTCTTCCTTTATTTGTCTTTTGAGTAAAATAGCGTGCCTTCTTTTCTATAACTTCCTTGGTCTTCAGATGCATAGCTTTCACAAACTCTGCACGCTTAGTTGCCTCCATGTTTGCTCTCTCTTGAAAAGGAAGTGGCAGCAAATCAAGTGGTGTGATTGGCTTAAAACCATACACCACTTCAGACGGGCACAATTGTGTTGTTGAGTGAACAGCTCTATTGTATACAAATTCAACATGTGGAAGGTAGTCCTCCCATTCCTTCAAGTTCTTCTTAATCATTGTTCGCAGCAACATGGAGAGTGTACGGTTTACCACCTCTGTTGGACCATCAGTTTGCGGGTGACAAGTTGTTGAAAATAGCAATTTTGTGCCAAGCTTGGTCCACATTGTCTTCCAAAAGTAACTCATAAACTTCACATCACGATCTGAAACAATGGCTCTAGGCATCTCGTGCAATCTCACAATTTCCCTGAAAAATAAATCAGCAATATGTGAAGCATCGTTGGTCTTGTGACAGGGAATAAAGTGTGCCATTATGGATTCTCTCCCCCTCTTTGACCTAGGCAATCCCACAATAAAGTCCATGCTAATATCTTCCCAAGGTGCACTAGAAACAGGAAGTGGAGTATACAAACCATATGGGTTAAGTTTGGACTTAGCTTTATGGTATGTGGCACAACGCTGCACAAATCGTTCAACATCTCTCCGCATCTTTAGCCAATAAAATTTATTGGACAGCAGGGCCAAAGTCTTTTCTCTCCCAAAATGTTCCATTAATCCACTGCCATGTGATTCCTGCAACAACAGCAAATGTACGGACGAATCTGGAACACATAGCTTGTTAGCATGGGACAAGAAACCGTCATAAACATGAAATTTTTTCCAGTCTTTCCCATCATTACATTTAGTGAATGGTTCAGCAAATTCTTTATCTACAACATACAAATCTTTCAAACTTTCCAAATCTGGAACGTTGATATCAAGTTGAGATAAAAGAACAATCCTACGAGACAATGCATCAGCAACCACATTTTCTTTGCCATTCTTGTATTTCACAATGTATGGGAAAGGTTCAATAAATTCAACCCATTTAACATGTCTACGGTTCAGTTTAGCTTGCCCTCTCAAATATTTTAGTGCGTCATGATCAGAATGTTTAATAAACTCCTTAGGCAAAAGGTAATGTTGCCAAGTTTCAAGCACACGCACTAAGGCATATAATTCCTTATCATAGGTAGAATAATTCAATTGTGGACCATGCAATTTCTCACTAGAATATGTCACGGGTTTACCTTCTTGTAGCAGCACACCTCCTATTCCAACACCACTAGCATCACATTCTAACTCAACAGGCTTACTGAAGTCGGGTAGCTGAAGTAGAGGTGCACGTGTAAGGCGATCCTTGAGTGTGGCAAGATCTTGTTCTTGTGCTGGCTCCCATGTAGAAGTAACTCCCTTCTTGGTCAACTCAGGTAAAGGACCGGCTATGGTGCTGAAATCTTTCACAAAACGCCGGTAGAAACCTGAAAGACCAAGAAAACTACGTACTGCAAGGTTAGTTTTAGTTGCATGCATGACACGTCCTTTCAGATTAATAGCTTGTGATGAAGAAGGAGAAACAACTTTATCTTTTTGTTGCCTCGAAAGTGTTTCAGCTACTTGCTGATTTTCAGAAAGTTGTTTGCTCTTTTGTGCGTCACTAGCACGTTTTTTTTGTTCAAATTTCACAATTTCAGTAGGAGTCATAGGAAGCAATGTAACTTTCTTTCCTTTATACATAAATGTGTACTTATTTCTCCTACCATGGTGTGTAGCATCAGTATCATATACCCAAGGTCTACCAAGTAATAGAGAACATGCTTGCATTGGTACTACATCAAAATCAGCACTTCCGAAGTATGTACCAATGGCAAATTCGATGTGAGCAGTTTGAGTTACCATGACCTTACCGCTATCGTTGAGCCATTGCACATGGTAAGGGTGTGGATGTGCACGTGTGGGAAGTTGAAGCTTCGTTACCATGTCAAGGCTCACCAAATTGTTGCAACTACCGTTGTCGATGATGACACGTACACGGCGGTCATTGACGACGAAGAAGGTCTGAAATAGATTGTTCCGTTGTGCCTGGTCGTCCTGGTCCATGTGAGTGCTCAAGTCACGTTGTACAATAAGTGCTGCCATGTTAGTGAAAAGACAAAGCAACAAAGAATAATCCTTATGTAAAACAGCTAGGTGGGTGCTGGATGTGTGGTGGAAGCAATCCGTCAAGCACCTTACCCACGCTTGCAAGTGTTCTTACCACGCCGCAGTGAGGTCACCGGCCTACAGGTGATGAACCAAGTGGAGGGTGGTGTACAATTGCAAGAAATGAATCTGTCCTGACCAAGAGAAAGGTGTAGCTTGGAAGGCAAAGTGAGTAGCAAGGATTAGCAATAGTAATAACAGTTAAACCAAGTTCAATAAGTGTTCCCTAGTACTCGTCAAAGTTGCTGGCCTTAGTGCTCCCAAGGTGAAAATTCAAGCAATAGAGGGAAACTATGTGCCCAAAACTCAAATGGAAGCAACACAGGCCAAATTCAGCTCTCTGCAGATCGGACAAGAGATCGGACAAGGGATCGGACAAAGGATCTGTTACCTTCGCTGATAATTCTGTTACTACCGCTGATCGGACAAGAGTTCGAACAAGAGATCGGACAAGCAGAATCTGTTACTGCCGCTGATAACTCTGTTACTACCGCTGACCGGACAAGAGTTCGGACAAGAGATTGGACAAGCAGAATCTGTTACTGCCGCTGAGAAGCTGTTACTACCGAATCTGTTACTGCCGCCGATAATGCTGTTACTACCACTTCTTCTCTTTTTTTGATTTTTTTTCTCTCTTCTTTTTTTTCACTCTATTTTTTTGAACAAGGATGACCAGAGAGGCAACCAAAAAATTGGCACCTACAACTGAGGTGGGATGTGGCTCACAAAAATTCAACAAGTTCGCTGACCGGCGAGCAAAAACTTTGACCAATTTTTTTCTTTATCTTCCTGATTTTTTTGGTGATTTTGGTTAGGGCTAACAGGCGGAGCCAGTTAGGGTACCCACCCAAATTGGGTCAGGAAGACGCTCAAAACATTTCAGATTTTTCTGCCAAACGAGCGAAAAGTTATGCCTGTTTTACTGAAGGGGGTCACAAAGACTTGATGTGGAAAACGAATAGGGTTGCGGAAGGGGGTTTTCGGTGGGGAATTTTTTGAGACACAAGACCAACTACTACTCAAACGACACAAAGGGATTACTAAAACAGCAACAAGACTCGACCAAGAACACGAACTCAACAAAGTTAAAACTGAAATTTAAATCGCAAGGCACAAAGGGGTTCTCGGTGGGGAATTTTTTTGGTGCGGTTTTCTGGACTCTAGGTAAAAACAAAAGCAGATCAAGATTACCTAACGGGAAATCTGAGATCTGATACCAACTGATGGGGGACTGGTCCCAATCTTCCGCTAGGTAAAGGATAAACTTGGGTTGGTGGAGAATCTCGACGTTGGCGATCCAACGCTCCGGTCCGGCGGATCAAAACCTTGCAATCGTTACACCACTGTCTCTGTTGGTTATCAACCACGTAGGACGCGATTGACCTCGCCACGAAGGCTAATTCCTGCAAGCAAACCCAAGAACACAAGCAAGAACAGGAAGGATACAAGTCGAATGCCAAATCACAGACAAACGATGATAAGGTGAGGTTTCACAAACGCCAATGCAGCAGCCAATCGGTCCGGTGCAAGAGGCGGGATCTAAACACAACAGTGTAGATGCAAACAAAGCAAAACCTAACCCTAAAGGCGGCTGGAGTGAGTTATATAGGGCGTGGGCAGCCTGTGGAAGGCGAACAGACTCAGTAGAAGGTGAACAGACTCAGACTATGGCCCAACACGGCCCAGTTCTGTCATGCAGGACTGTTTCAATCACACAGAATGACTCGAGACTCCAAATGAGGTGAAACCAACGGCAAACGATCCGTCTTCTCCTCAGCTTTCCAAAAAGTCAAAGAACGCGCCAATCGGACTTCGTATGAGGAAGTTATGCCCATTTTGGTGCATGGTGGTCGAGGTAGTCCGAACCAGCGAAATCTTGACTTCAAAACATCCGTGCGACTCCGTCTTCAACTCCAACTCTTCTATTCCATCTCCCATGTTCCTAAGCAACAAAATATCACTAGTATTCAGTAGCATCCCGTCCAAACAAATATTAACATAGTTGCTAAGGAAAGAATTAACCTCATGGTTCAAGCGACGGGCATGGGCGCGTGTGATTGGTCCTAGTAATTGAATTGTAGGTGGAGGCTCCATGTGTGTATCATGTGAAGTGATGTCCTCATCATCTGACTCCGGTGAGGTGACTTCAGATCACCAGGGAACCCGAGCAGTTCAGCGTGACCATCCCTCAGAGCTCATCATTGGTGATTTGACTGAAAGAACGTTGCGTTCATCTAGTGCCTCTCTTGCTGTGTTTGCTGAATCTGCTTTTGTTGCATCTTTTGAGCCCAGAGATGTTTCTCATGCTCTTTCTGATTCTAATTGGATTAATGCTATGCAAGAAGAGCTTGAGAATTTTGTCCGTAATTGGGTTTGGACACTAGTTGAGCCGCCACCAGGATGCAACCCCATAGGCACCAAGTGGGTGTTCAAAAACAAACAAGGTGAAGATGGGGTTGTGGTGCGCAACAAGGCTCGATTAGTTGCCCAGGGTTTTTGCCAAAAGGAAGGTATTGACTTTGAAGAAACTTTCGCCCTTGTTGCCCGTATTGAGTCCATTCGCATTCTCTTAGCTTTTTCCGCTTCGAAGGGTTTTAAGCTTTTTCAAATTGACGTTAAGAGTGCTTTTCTGAACGGGTTCATAGAGGAGGAAGTTTATGTTAGGCAGCCCCCCGATTTTGAGAACCCTAAGTTTCCTCGACATGTTTTTAAGTTGCAAAAGGCTTTATACGGGTTGAAGCAAGCCCCAGGGCTTGGTATGACCGGTTGAAACAATTTTTGTTGGGGAAGGGCTTTGTGATGGGTTCGGTGGATAAAACTCTTTTCTTGCTCAGAGATGCTTCAGATTTCTTAGTCACTCAGATTTCCGTGGACGATATTATTTTTGGTGGTACTACTAATGATCTTGTGTCCAAGTTTTCTGAGCAGATGCACAGTGAGTTTGAGATGAACCTCATGGGTGAGCTCAAGTATTTCTTAGGGCTCCAGATCAAGCAGACCAAGGACGGCACCTTCATCCACCAAGGTAAGTACACTCGTGACATGCTTAAGAAATTTGACTTTGGTGGGGAGTTGAAGCCGCAGATGACCCCGATGGGCACATCTGGGGGACTGGACAAGGACGAGAGCGGCGTCAAGGTAAATGAAAGGGAGTTTCGAGGGATGATCGGTTCGCTACTGTACTTGACGGCGACAAGACCGGACATACAGTTCACCGTGGGACTCTGCGCGCGTTTTCAGTCTTCACCACGCGCGTCTCATCGGCAGGCTGTCAAGCGCATCTTCAGGTATCTTACCTATGCACCTGATCTTGGTCTTTACTATTCAGCATCATCATCTCTTGATTTATCTGGCTTTTCGGATGCCGACTTTGGTGGGTGCCGGTTGGATCGCAAGTCGACTTCCGGTACTTGCCAGTTTCTTAGTTCGTCTCTTGTCTCTTGGTCTTCTCGAAAACAATCTGGAGTCGCTCTTTCGACCATAGAGGCTGAGTATGTAGCTGCTACTAGCTGCTGCTCACAGTTGGTTTGGATGATTTCCACTCTGCGAGATTTTGGGTTGTTCTTTCCTACCAGGGTTCCATTGTTTTGCGACAGCACCAGTGCTATTAGTGTAGGGAAAAACCCTTGTCTCCATTCAAAAACCAAACATATTGATGTGTGCTTTCATTTTCTGCGGGATCAATATGAGAAAGGTGTCATTGACCTTGTTCATGTTGATACCCATCATCAGTTGGCTGACATTTTCACCAAACCCCTAAATCAGTCTACCTTTGAGCATTTACGAGGGGATTTGGGTGTTGTATATCCTTTCTAGGATATTTTGCGTCAGTTTTCTTTCTACTTTAATCTTTTCTTGAGACTTTTTGTGTGTGTTCATATCTTGCACATTCACATATCACACTTTTGAGCTACTTCTGTTATATGATTGAACTACTTTACTTATTCTAGCTGGTACATGCTTTTGATTACTTGTCAATGATCATGCTTTGTTTCAGTCCATTTGATATGTCTGATATCTGTCATATGCATGGATTTTATGATTTAAAACTTGAAAAAAATGATCACCATTGCTTCTGGTAACTAGCATGCGTAGGCTAAATGTTCTTGCTATCTGTTACATGCCTTGTAGCTAGTTCCTGACTTAGATGCAAACATGCAACTTGGACATCTTTCTGCTTTAAAACATGGATATGTGCTATAAAAAGGATGAAAAATCAAGAAAAATGAAAATTCCATGCCTTTTATGCATAACTTGAAAAGATCCAGGTGGGTTTGCTTTGTCGCATTGCATTGTTCTGGACTGCGTACCATAGCACTTTGGTATGAACTAGGACAGTGTAATGTATGCCAAGACCTATGTCTTAAGCTTCTGATGGTCCAGTTCTGGCCTAGGCTTGACTTGGTCGGTCATCATAAGGTTTGACATGCAAATAACGCCTGGAAAAAATGAAAAAGGAAAAAGAAAAAAAACCTGAAAATTGAAATGATAACAAGTTTGCTGAAGCACTTTGTTTTGAACAATGCTTATCTTGGTAGATATCAGTTAGCCTTTGCATCTCATGCTTTACTTTGCTTGTTAACTGGAAAATGTGGTGATGTTTTTGTTTGCGAAAACTAGAACATGCATGCAAATGACTTTCTTTAGATATCATCTGTTGCACTGATCATGCCATGTGTCTTAGACAGTATGACGTTTGCTATACCTGCTAGATTTTGTTAATTGCAGTCAATCATATCTGAGAAGCATGCCTTTCCATACTCCACCTGCACCCCAGTTGCATTCGTCGCATATTTTGAGGGGGAGTTGCATTTCAGGGGGAGTCTGTGTCTCTATTGAGTGCTTGATGAGTTCACTTGTCAACAAGGGGGAGGAATTTTGGGATAAAGGTTTAAGGGGGAGCGTGTCCTTACTCTTTTGATATCCTTGTTGGTTCTGAGATTGCACTCGTTTTGAGTTTTTACCTTTGGTTAACCATAATGACCGCTTCTTGCTTTTGTTTGGCTTTTGGTCATTAGGGTTAAACTTTTACCTTATTTTTTCTTCTTTTTTGTTTTCTTGTGCTTTGTTTCGTGTTTCCACATTTGTTCGGAGGTTCTGAAGAGCTGAAGAAGTGAAGTGTTGACAATGCACTCATCAAGGGGACATTGAGGAGCCATGCTGAATAGCGTGGGCCTCATGGCTCCAGATGTGATGAGTCATTATCAACGATAGTCAAAGAGGACAGAAGAAGAGAAGAGATCTGCTGTTTCATGGGCCGTGTGTGACTCAGGTACACGGGCAGCAAGCGACTGTTGGGCAGAGGAGGCTGCGAAGTCGGGCTGGCCCAATCCGGGTACATGGGCCAGAAGCAGCAGAAGACCCACTGGGCTGTTGACCAGGATTAACTCAGGTACACGGGCGGTGAGCGATTGCCGGGCTGAGAGAGCTGCGGAGTTAGGCCGGCCCAATCCGTGTACCTGGTGCAAAGTCGGTGGAGGCTTTGTCAGTTTCGGCGCAAAACTGACAAATATGGATTCTCTCCCCCTCTTTGACCTAGGCAATCCCACAATAAAGTCCATCTGACATCCTTGAGGGCTTTGCTCAAACTTCGTCTTCACCTTGTGCACTGTGTTTCTAGCTTCGAAGTACGTTTTATGCTGTCTGTTAGCTTAACATACTTCGACAGTCGTTGCGAAGGTGTTCTCTGTCTTGAGCTGTTCGAAGTCAATACTTCGACAGGCTTCGAAGTTAGCTTCGAAGCTAGTCTCTCTGGTATACTTCGCTCGACGTGAGTTCCTTCTTGCTGTCATTTTCGAAGGTCATTGTGTGTTAGTTCGGAGTTTGTCTTTCGAAGTTAACCTTCGGAGCAAATATCTCAACTTCGGGTGTCATACTCCGATCAACCTAGCTTCGAAGGTTGAGTGTAGGATTCGACTTCACTTTGCTGCCGTGTGTTTGGCTTCGGCTATCTTTCGGAGGTTGCTTCTCTGTAAGCTTGTTCGAACATTTCTGTTCGAAGTATAGGCTTCAAAGTACACTGGTCCGAAGCAAGCTTCGCTTCTCTCATACTTAGCTTCGAAGCATACTTCGATCTTTGTCACCTCGAACTAGGTTAGACCAATTAAAACTTCGGCATTTTCACGACAGCCTTCGGCAGACTTCGATAAGGGACTCCAAAGTAGGCTTTGTCATTTTGGAGCAGGCTTCGACACAGCAAGCAGGCTTCGGCAAGTTTCGAACAGGAGACAGATTTGGGACAGTAACTTCTCTTCCCACTCTCTGTGTACTTATATTGATGTACTGAGAAGTTTGTATTGCCATGTCTTGCGTATTTTGTTTATCTGTCTATTAGCACTGTATTGGTGTTTCTCTATTTAACATCAGTTGCTTCTAGGCTATATACCTTTAGACATAGGCTATCTGTTCATACTTTGCTGCTTAGTCTTTTGAGGTGCGTTGGGTATTGGGAGTAGGCCATTGATTCGAAAGAATTTTTTAGGCGCCCATTCACCCCCCCCCTCTGGTCGCTACTTTCGGTCCTACACCATCTTCGGGCGGGGGACATTGAATCAATTCAGGGCTATTGCACATCATAATTATCTATGCATGTAGATGCCCACGTAGAGAGGAGTTCTCACCATCCTCGATGATCAAGCGATGGCGCAAACGGTGGAGTATGGCCACACCGCGTCGCTCGAAACTCGGTAGGTAAATAACGTGCAGATGCACCAAGGAGATGCAAGTCAACCCGCTGACCTCCTGAGAGACCAGCCCTTAGCCCCACCCCGATGGAGGAGTGGTGACCAAAATCTCTACTATTATAAAGTGTGAACTTCATTCATCGGTCCGCCCACGCAGCGCAGCTTTGTCCCACGCGTAGCACGCGTCCGCAACGCACCGGCCCAATGTGATTCGGCCTAGCGTCCTCCCTGCATCGGCTGAGCAGTTGTTCGCAGCCCTAGCCACGCGCCCACACTGCAGCCGCCAACCCCTTCCACGACGCGACTGCCCCACATCGCAACCACCGGTTGCCCTCCTTGTTTCATCGCTGCTTCCCCACTGTGAGGCATTCTTGGTTGCATTTTTTATCCAGGCTTGGATCGATCTGTCTTTGCTTGTGAGAGAGAGGTCCGCTTGCTTTCTCTAATTGTGCGGAGAGGTTTCTTCTGTTCTATCTTCTTTGCTACGAACAATATGTTCGAATCCAAACCTCAACTTCCTTGGATTTGAGCCCCTATTTGCAGATTTGGTTATTGCATAGTGGAGTTTACTGGCCTGCCTCTAAATCTTGGTTGCGTTAGATTTAGATGAATTTCTTTTCATAGATATGCATTGCATTTGTATAATCAATCATATTGTTTTCATTGATAGGCTGGACTACCCTAGTGTTGGGCCTGAGCATAGTTTCTTAATGGATATTGGACGTGATGAATATGACAGCATGATAGATCAGGATGCATTGGATGGTATGTGTTTCAGTGTCATTAGCTACATTTAATTCTTTGATATTTCCTCCTGTTTGATTGATGAAATATCCACTAAATACTAATAAAATATATGTTTGATGGTGGGGGACTGCTAACGGGTAAGTTGGCAAGATAAGCCTTATTAAAAACAACTAACAGTTGTTACAAACTCAGATCTAAATAACATACAAGGTGAATGCATTGAATTTTCATCATGTGAATTTGTATGCATCAAAGGCACTGACATCCCCATTACTATATGTTTTTATTATCTCTATTTGTTTCATGTTATATGTAATTTAAGTTATGTTGTAAGTTTTAGCTTTACAGTTTAGTTTTGGTACGACATCCGAAAGTGACTAGATTACAGAAAAATAGAAGGTTCGGGAGATTTTTTAACGTGCAGACTCAGCAAAGCACTCGCACACTCATGTTTAACATTTAGTTGATGTTTTCATCTTGAATGTTAAAGCACATAATGACAATCCCAAGTCGCATACCACATGATCAAGTTGTATAACGTCATGGTGGGAGTTTCTTTAACATGCAGACTCAATGTGCTGCATATCTTTCACTCCATAACCTATCTTGAATGTTGTAACACAGCAATCTAATCCATGGTTTTGTTGCAACTTGTTCAATATCTACCTTGGCGGCCCCTTTCTACTCGCCCTCGCCATTCGTGTCCATCGGACCAGTTGCCGGCATCAGGTTCAGGGGTTCATTTTCATATCATGTTATTTTCTTAACATTTTTACTATTAACTTGGAATCCTAATTATGGTTTGCCCAGAGACAACATTGGCACTACTTCGGCATCCAAACTGCTGCATCTCAGCAAATTCAGTAGTACGCACTCTTTGTACTTCAGTTTTTATTTGTCAATTTATGTTTCTCCCTTCCAAATGTATGTTTACAGAAATAATGCAGCTTTACTATTCCTTCGATATGTATTTACATGTTGCCTTTGGTGACACTATCATAAACTTGCTACTTTTGAATGTGACATTATATGTACTTTCTTATGTAAGCATTGTTCTTATCCACGAATCAGACCTCTATGGGAAACTGGTCCTAGGACTTGTATACTTCATCTTTGAGGCATTATCGAGCATGAAGACAAGATATACCGAGCTTGAAAAAATCACATATGCCCTCGTCATGGCCTTGAGGAAGTTAAGGCATTATTTCCTTGCCCATAATGTGGTAGTGCCAACCTCTTATCCTCTCGAAGATATGCTCCAAAACAAAGACTCCACCGGGAGGATAGGAAAATAGGTAGTAGAGCTCACTCTGGTCGGCATAACTTTTATCGCTCACACTGTGATTAAGTCACAAGTAATTGCTGACTTCATAATAGAGTGGATGCCGCCAGCCATGTGGGCATAGGAGAAATCAAGTGAAGGGATCTAGACCATTTAATATGATGGAGCCTATCAAGACTCTAGAGCGGGCACTAGAGCGATAAGGGTTCCACCTTTTCCCGAAGGTTTGGAGACGGGGTCAAGAAATCCCGGAGCACGGGGAGTTAGGATAAGATCCTAGCCACACCATGAGGGCCTCAAGCCGCCACTCCTCATGCTGACTGCTCCCTTCCGATCCCTCCTCAGAGTGGGCTTCGCCCCCATCCTCCGAGTCATCCCTAATAATGATAGGAGCTTTATCTTTCGACTCAACCCCTTCGTGACCGGCTGGCGGACCCTTCATACTGCCCATCGCCAAGGGTCTAGACATCACCAAGGCACCTATAAGAGGTCAAACATACATAAGTGTTGTGCAAATAGAAAAATAAGGGCCTCCGACCCCATCGATTCTAAGGCTACACGAGGATACCTTCACTAATGCCAAGCACTAATAGTGATGGGCTCCCCACTTGTTTGAACATTCGCAGAAAATCTTCCTTCGAATCTTTGGGCGATTCAACATAGGTAGTTTGGCCCGTGGGAGGGGTCGACTCCTAGGCCATCGTGACCACATCGACGGAGACCTCCTCGGCAACTGCCACTCCGATTGGTGGTACCAAAGCCTCGATGATAGTATTCGGAAGCGATGAGGACCTTGGTTGCTTTGGACTTTTTGGGCGTGGTTTTTTTATTTGGAGGAGACTTCGAGGCCCCCAACCAGTCCTTATCAATTTTCCTTTTCTTCAGAGCGAGGCCTACACTTCAAGGTCAGGGAGTGTAGGAGGATCGACGTTGATCTCACTCCACACCTGGCCAAAAAATCTGGACTTGAAAATTTTATGAGATAAACTAGCGGCCAAAAAATAATTTTAGTATTTTTTACAAATTTTTATCAACAGTGATTCAACCCTTAATCAAATATAAGAATTACTGGAATTATTTTAAATCAGAAAACAAATTAAATTCTAAACGGGCCGCCAACCTCCAAAGTGCACCAAGCCCAGCCCAACCCAAGCCCGTGTCACTGACAAGCAGGACCCACCTATCGGCGCACTCCCCCTCTCTCTCTACCGCCCGCGCCCCGCCTTGGCCCCACGTGTCAGTCACTCGCGCCTGCTTCTATCTCTCTGGTCGCCGGGGCCCACCTGTCGGCCCTTCCTTTTTTGTTCGCTCGCCGACAGGTGGGGGCCACCTGTCGGATCCATCGTCTCCGATGGAATCCGTCCCTCCCCTTTCCTTTTTCCGGCGATCCCTTTATGATTTCCCCCTCCGGCCGCCCGCGTTCGCCTGGATTCGCCTCGGATCACCATCCCCGACCGCCGACGACCTCCTTCCATCTATGGCCGACGCGGTTTCGCGCTTATGGAAGCATGGACGAAGCTTGGAAGCCCTCGCCGGAGTTCACGGGAACCCCTCGGTTCCCTTCCATATAGACGCCGGCGAACCCCCCTATATAAACCCCCTCTGGCCACCGCCCTCAGCTACACCGCCTAAACCCGAGCTGAGCACTCTAGAGCGCTCCCCCTCGACTTTCGGCTCTTCTCCCCTTCCCTTTCTCCGGCCACCGATCGCCGCCGATCCTGGCCCCCTTCGCCCTAGCCACCGCCACCGTCGAGTCCATCGTCGACCGCCCGTCCTCGGCCATTGTCGCGCCCGATTTAATAAATCAGGACTTTTATTGAAATTCCATAGAAAATCAATAAACCAAGACGTTCATCAAGCGACCACGTACAATACGGCAATCATTCACGGTTCGTAGACCGCATTAATACAAAAGTGAATGAAAGTGAAGAGAAACTAATAAAATCAAGGGTCCTAGATGAACGCCTCCTTCCAGTCTCGCCTTGACTGGGTCGCTACTCCAGACCTTCATCCTCCTCATAGTAGACGGGCTCTGATGGTGTAAGTCAACGGGGTGAGTACAGATGTACTCAGCAAGCCACCGAATGCAGATAGAATGCAAGGTAATAACAAGGGAGGTAGTGGCTAGTTTTGCGGAAGCAGAATAATTGTAAAGCATTAGATGTGAGCAATTTATTAGTACGGAAAAGTAAACATGTATATGCATCATCATCTTCTAACTCGAGGAGTACGTTTCACCTCCTCGCACAACAGTCCTTACATGCCATGAATAACTCAATCATTCAAACAAGTGTACTAACTAACTGCGAGTAGTCACACAACCCGCCCTTGACCGTGGGCTCGGCTTTTCAAAAAGATTGATTTTACTCTGATCAGAGATGTACCACTGTACCCACAAGGCACGCACTCATCACTTACACCAAAGTGTAACGAGATGACCCATTTCACGGGAACTCGTGCCAAAACCTTCCATATGGTCTCCCCCGACTCAACAGCACCCGCTTATAGGTTTCGTACTGTGTCTCGCCATGTCGAGTTTCCACAATACCCCCCCTTGAGCCATCGTCGGTACAAGGCGCCCTGAGGGCTAGCCCCTTGCCCCCTCCACTATGGTACTGAGAGCCGGAGTGTTCCACACTTCCAGTTAGGACTTACCCATTAGACTTGTGGTTGGTACGAAAGTGCTTTGCAACAGATCCCGCAGACCGGTCCTTATAGTGCCCCGGGTGCGACATACCAAAACCCGAGCTTGCACCCGGAACCCACCATACTTATAACATACCTAACTCCAACAGAGTCCAGAGACAAGAATAACGGGGTATTTCATATACCAAAATCCATCTAATCTACGACTCGTTTCTTTTATCCTATAGCAGTGGTGCCGGTACATTGGGCACTAGCTAATATAGTATTTGTAGAGTGACAAGGAGTTAAGGCTCAATAAGCATGGCTTGGGTTTGCACACAAGGACGGGGATCTAATAAATATAAGTGTAGGGCTTGATGTTTGACTAATGCAATATTTATCCTATGGGTTATAGCAATAATTTATTAAAACATGGGCTCAAATATGATCAACTGTTTCCACAGAGGTGGTCGATGACTTGCCTTGATCAGCAAAGGGTGAAGGTGGAACCTCGGGATAGAACTCCTGCTCCTCGACGAACTCGTAGTCTTCTCGATACGGAAAAATAAATAAACCACACATTCAATAAAGAATCACCAAACAAAATCATACAAATTTTATGATCTAAATATGTGATTTGAGCTTTATTATTCTGGTGTTACTTTTAATAATATTAAAAGTTAAGTTTTAGGGGTTTTTATTAATTCTTTTCCTGAATTATTAATTTATCCCTAAGGGGTTTTTATTTATTTAATCCATAAGTTTATTTTGTGCTAGGATAACATACTGTTTTTATGGCATTAAAGTGTAGAGAATAATATACTGAATTTAACAAATTTTGAATGGTGAAATTTGGAGTTAAAATGAGCAAGTTATGAATTTTCAAAGTTTAAACCCTTTTCTGGAATTTTATTTAAACAGAAAATGGATTTTAGTCCACGGTGAGCCAGGCCCACGGTGGACAGGCGCACTGTGCGCGTGGACCGGATCAACCAGATCCGTTGGATCCAGATCCGGCGGCCAGGCGCGAGGCGGGATCCCTTAAATGAAAACGGACGGCCAGGATTAGATCTCGCGAACCGGTATGACGTGGACGCACCAGATCGATCCAGGGGGTTAAGTGACGATCGACGGCCGAGAAGCCTCGATACCCCTTTGACCAGATCTGAGGGCCCAGATTAAATCCTGAGGGGATTTAATCCTAGCCCTCCGATCGCAATCGAACGGCCGTGGCGCGATCCGGCACGGCACGACGTAAGGGGGCGCGTACCCCCTTCGTCTCCGGCGACGGCGACCTCGGATGCGATGGCGACGGCGGCGGCGAGCGCCTACGGGCATAGCTAACAGCAAAAATGGAACGGGGAGGGGAGGGCGGTCATGATGATACCTTCGGCGGCGAAGACGGAGGTCCGGAGGTGACCGGCGGCGAGCGTAGACGGCGGAGGGGTTCGGGTGGTCGACGGCGACGGTGATCCGGCGGTCTTCTTGGCCGACGGAGGGGTGGCCGAGAACGGGCGGTCGACGGTGGACCCGACGGTGGCGGTGGCTAGGGCGGAGGAGTCCGGGATTGACGGCGAGCGACGGTCGGAGGGGGAGCAGGGAAGAAGGGCCAAAACCGAGAGGGGGCGCTCTGCTTTCGCTCGGGCTTGGGCTACGACGGTGTGGGCAGAGGGCGGTGTGCCGAGGGGGTTTTTATAGGGGGTCGCCGACGTCTGGATGGCAGGGAACCGAAGGCTCCCGTGAGCTCCGGCGATCCCTTTCCAAAAGCTTCGGGTAGCTTCCCATACACGCGAAGACGTGTCGGCTAAGGAAGGAAAGGGGCGGCGGCGTTCGGGGAAGGTGATCTGGGGTGAATCAAGCGAACGCGGGCGGCCGGCGGCGAGGAAAATGGAAGGTGATCGCCGGGAAGTAAAGGGGAGAGAGGGTTTCCATCGGAGAAGACGGGTCCGACAGGTGGCCCCCACCTGTCAGCGGGCGAAACCAAAAAGGAAGGGCCGACAGATGGGCCACGCCTGTGAGGGAGAGGAGAGCGGAGGCGGGAGGCTGCCATGCGGGTCCAGGCGGGGCGCGGGCGGGAGGAGAGAGGGGGAAGCGGTGCCGACAGGCGGGACCCACGGGTCAGTGGCTCATGGCTTGGACTGGGCTGGGCTCGGGTGCTTTGGAGGTTAAGGCCCATCAAGCATTTTAATTATTTTTTGATTTAAAATAAATCCAGTAATTCATTTATTTGGTTAAGGGTTGAATCACTGTTGATAAAAATATGTAAAAATTCCTAAAATTATATCTTAGTCTCTAGTTCATCTCATAAAATTTTCAGGTCCAAATTTTGAATATTTCTCTCTGTTTGGCCTTATTTGAGTTCTTTTAGGATTTTTCTTTAATAAATAAATCCAGAAATGATTTAAATAATCATTTTCTTTTATTTTATTTTTTTTTATTTCTTGGGGTGTTACAACCATCCCTTGGTTGGCCGTGGATCCCGCTGGATCGCCATCGCCGACGAGCGCCCGAAGACCTCCTTCGTCTACCCCTCGCCGCCGGTCGTCGTCCGTCGTCATCCGTCGCCGCCGAAGGTATCATTGTGACCACCATTTTCCCCTCTCTCCATTTTCGCCGAAAGCTAGGCACCTAGGCGCCCGCCGCCGCCGTCGCCGCGCCCGAGGCCACCATCACCGGAGACGAAGGGGGCTGAGTACCCCTTACGTCTGTGCCGTGCCGGACGGCACCCTGGCCGTCCGATCACGATCGGAGGGCTAAGATTAAATCCTTTCAGGATTTAATCCCGACCCTCAAATCCGGTCAAACCGGTACTCGGTGATCTCAGCCATTGATCAAAACTTAAAACCTTGGCTCGATCTCAGGCGTCCACATCATATCGATTCGCCCGTTTTAATCCTGACCGTTCAATCTCATTTAACCCTCCCGCCTCACATCTGGCCGCCGGATCTGGATCCAACGGATCTGGGTGATCCGGTCCACGAGCACAGTGGTCCAGTCCACCGTGGGCCTGGCTCACCGTGGAGCAGAGCCTATTTTCCAGTTTAAATAAAATTCCAAAAATTGATTTGAACTTTGAAAATTCATAACTTGCTCATTTTAACTCCAAATTTCAACATACAAATTTTGTTAAATTCAGCATTTTATTCTCTACACATTAATGCCATAAAAACAGTATGTTACTATTGCCCAAAATAATCTTAGTAATTAAATGAATAAAAAACCCGTTAGGGATAAAATTATTAATTTAGAAAATAAGTTAGGAAAAACCTTAAAACATAAGTTTTACTGTTTTTCACCCAACTTCAGAATATTAAAACCTTATTTCACCCATAAAACATGTATGTTTATTATTTGGTGGATTTTTATCTATTTATTGAATGTATTGTTTATTTTTCCGTATCGAGAAGACTACGAGTTCGTCGAGGAGCCGGAGTTCTATTCCGAGGTTCCACCTTCACCCTTTGCTGATCAAAGCAAGTAATCGACCACTCCTATGGAAATAGTTGATCATCATTGAGCCCATGTTTTAATAAATTATCGCTATAACTCATAAGATAATATTGCATTAGTCAAATATCAAGCCCTACACTTATATTTATTAGATCCCGTCCTTGTGTGCAAACCCAAGCCATGCTTATTGAGCCTTAACTCCTTGTCACTCTACTATAAAAATATTAGCTAGTACCCAATATACCGGCACAACTGCTATAGGATAAAATGAATGAGTCGTAGATAGTTGGAATCTGTTATATGAATTTCCCCATTATTCTCATCTCTGGACTCTGTTGGAGTTAGGTATGTTATAAGTATGGTGGGTTCCGGGTGCAAGCTAGGGCATTGGTTGGTTGCACCCGGGGCACTATAAGGACCGGTCTGCGGGATCTGTTGCAAAGCACTTCCATACCAACCACAAGTCTAATGGGTAAGTCCTAACTGGAAGTATGGAACAATCCGACTCGATGCACCATAGTGGAGGGGGCAAGGGGCAACCTGCCAGTGACTTGTACCGACGAGGCTCAAGGGGGGTATGGTGGGGCTCCAACGCGTCGGGACACCATATGAAACCTATAAGAGGGTGCTGTTGAGTCGGGAAGGACCATATGGAAGGTTTTGGCACGCGTTCCCGTGGTATGGGTCATCTCGTTACACTTTGGTGTAAGTGATGAGTGTGTGCTTTGTGGGTACAGTGGTACATCTCTGATCAGAGTATTTAATCTTTTCGAAAAGCCGAGCCCACGGTCAAGGGCGGGTTGTGTGACTACTCGCAGTTAGTTTACTATTGTGAGTATGATTGAGTTATTCATGGCATGTAAGGACTGTTGAGCGAGGTGGGGCTGACTGTACCCCTCGAGTTAGAAGATGATGATGCATACACATGTTTACGTTTCAGTACTAATAAATTGTTCACTTTTAATGAATTCCTCCCCTAAACCCCTCAAGCTCATTCGATAGGAAATGATATTAAGTAGCTAGACTCGTGCTCAGACCAAACCTGCATCAACCGAGACATCAGCCTCCCTCCGATAGTGAATCCCTTGGTTCACTCCTAGCAACCACGAATCTTCTCCTAGGTCAACGTAAAACAAGCGGAGGATCCAATTGAAATACCACTAGTTGATCGCCTTCGCTGGGAAGCTATCATATATTCTTTGCGAAGCTGGAAGTCAATACTCTTGGGCCAGCAGCTTGGTCACCCCGTCTTTGCTTGTCCGCTTCTTGCGCTAGCAGAAGGCCTCGTGCATAACGGTGAAGACCTACGCTTGTCCTTTGCAACTTTCAACCCACATAGCCCATTCAAAGATGGCCAACCGGGCTATGGTGTTTGGAGAAAGCTATGACAACTCAAAATGATAAAGTCGCAACACCTCAATAAGGAGAGTGGAGCTTGGAAATCGAAGGCCCGCTTTGAAGAAGGCCTCAAATACCACCACTTCGTTGCTTCGGGGATCTGGAATGACTTCATCCCGTGAATTCTGCATCATCACTCCATGTTCCATTTTTCATTGTATCACCTCCTTCACCGTCCTCTCTATGCAGGTTGACTTCTCTAGGAAAAATGTTTACTTCATGAACTTTTCGGACGGAGGGCGGAGGTCTCGAGGCCCATAAACCTTTGGGCCGGTGGGACCCCCAACATTGTCGCCGCTATGACCGCCACCACGACCGCCATCTACTAGAGAAGAAGATGAGAGCTCGACGATGTCGCCAAAGCAGATCTTTTGCTACTTTTATTCGTCATCCTCGGATTGATGAAGCCTTCCCAAAAGTAAGGGCGAAGAAGGGGACTGGCAAAGATTGAAGACAAATGGTGAAGAAATCTGCAAAGACTAAATGCGTGAAGAACTCACGGTGACGAAAAACCCCTTTTTATAGATCCCAAGGCTTCCATCGCAAGACTCCATGCGTTACCTTTTCTACCATTTTTTGTATCCCCCACCATCACTGACATGCTGGGCCATGTTATAAAGTTTTTCAAGAACGCAATCCCAGGATCACTGTTACGGTTGGTGCTTTAGATTCACCATCCCATCAAAGCGGCGTTTGGTTATCTGATATAGTATTAGGTTACTTGAGGCGGCATTTGGATGCTAGAGGCTTGAGGCCCATGCTCGGTTGCCAATAATATTTGTCCCCACCGCAAGCGCTCGAACAACCTATCGAAGGCATGACGCCTGACGGAGTAATCTACAAAACAACTCCCTTAGAGTAAGGTTCGTCTACAATCACAACCTGATATGAATTTTTTGCTTGTGCACACAACCTTTTCTGAAATGATAGGAGATTCGAAAAGACATATGTGAGGGGCTACTATTAGGGAAAATAATCCCATCAATGCCATGGTTAGATGAACTGCTTCGAAGGACGATTTGAAGCCTAATGGTTTGGAGCCTCTCGACAACTTTAAAGGGTACCTCGAAGTAGTAGATTCATAGCCTCTCGGCGTAAGCCTCAAAGACCATTGCGAATACGCCCCGAAGCCCTCGAACGGTCGAGGGGTCTCTAGGCTATGTAAAAGGTTTGCCCCAAAGGCACGCCACAAGCCAGGACATGACATTTTCTTTACAACTACATTCACACACGATAATACTATTTTGCCTCTATGAAGTCTTGTGAATAGAATTCACAATGACAGTAGTAACTAAAGGATAGAATGATATTTTCCTAGTGTATCCTTGCCTATAAATATTTGTCCTTTCTACTATAATAGAGACCCAAAACTCAATCTAAGAACACACTTCGTACTGGACGTAAGGTTATCATCCTTCTCGAAGGCTTGAACTAGTACAAACTCAGACTTTATATCTAAGTTAGCCTTTCGAGGCTATTTAAAATTGTAGGCGTAATCTTTTATGCCAATAGGAGAAGATGATGATGGTACTAATGGAGACATAAGGCATCACATAGACAATGAGGAGGAGATAAATAAAGGAGGTGGATAGAGCCATAAAAGGAATAATGATGTTAGGGTGAGGTTTGATTGAAAGGGGTCGTGTTTTATGTAGTAAAGTGGTAAAATGA
>JAAALK010000288.1:49971040-50142591 GCA_019279435.1 Zizania palustris
TTCCGACGGGCGCAACGGTAGGGGCCGGAGGGTTGGGGTCGATGGCTGCGGCGGGCTCGGCCCCGGCGGTACGAGCTGACCTGCGCAGGGGGGCCGCGCTCGCTCCCTTCCGGCTTGACATGCTTGGATGGATGGGTGTAGAGGACGCTAGCTTTTCGGACTAGAATCCCCACGGACGGCGCCAACTGTTGGGACGACGGATCGAACCAGCAGATTTTCTTAGTGGAAAATGGGAGTAGTGTATTCAATGCCCTCTTGAGCCTGTCCCTTACAACTGTAGTTGGGGGGGTATTTATAAGGCGCCCCGTCCAGAGGCCAAGCGCCTCTGGAACGCCAATGACTACCCGGCCGACCCCGGTCAACAGTACAGACAAAACGGACTATATACAGTACAGACAAGAAGATTCGACTCTGACAGCGTATCAGCCGTGTCGGACGCTGCCTGCGCCGCCCGACACGGCCCAGAGGATCGCGATCCTGTCCCCCTGTACGCCAGCCTCGTCCTTTTCCCGCCAACGCTCTCTTCGGGTTCGCTACTATGGCCGAGGGAGAGGCCCTCGGCAATTCCCTCCCGGAGGGCGGTCTCCGGCAGCCTTCTTCCGGAGGGCGGCCTCCGGCAGCCTTCTCTCGGAGGGCGGCCTCCGGCAGCCTTCTCCCGGAGGGCGGCCTCCGGTAATCTTCTCCCGGAGGGCGGCCTCCGGCAGCCTTCTCTCGGAGGGCGGCCCCCGGCAGCCTTCTCCCGGGGGGTGGCCTCCGGCAGCCTTCTCCCGGAGGGTGGCCTCCGGCACTCTTGGCTTCAAATCCCCAGGCGGTGGGCCCCCTGGCCATCGGGATTATCTCCCCCAACAATAGGGGAGGCTCCAGAGGGCCATGAGACCCTGAAGCACACCCTCTCCAGGGGCCATGAGACCCTGGAGTTCATTTCTCCACACCAAGGCACACCATGCCAAATCCACCACAAACTGGACGTAGGGCTATTATCCCCTAGGGGAGGCCCGAACCACTATAAATCCTTTCTCTCTCTGAGAGAACCCTTCGAGGTTCATTTTACACTCCATATACACACATACAAAACCTGTGCTGTAGCTAACGCAATTGCTACAACAGTTGGCGCCGTCCGTGGGGATCTTAGTCCTAAAAGCTAAGTTCTCTGCCACTGCCTGCAACTCGAAGTACGCTTGAGGGGGGAGCTTCGAAGCTTTCCTGCTTCGTGCTCCCTTCGGCAAGGGGCTTCAGGTGCAGCTCCAAGGCCATCTTCGCCTTCCCATACTGGAGCTCACCCTTCAGCAAGGGGCTCCGCTTCACGCGTCGAAGGCCGTCGAAGCCCCAGGGGCTACGAGGCCAACCTTCGGCCGCTTTACGAGGTATGTCCACTATCCGAAGTACCACTTCGATGTACAATTTCGCAATCACTTTGGTATATATTCGAAGCCCCGCTTCGCCTTGAATTTGAAGCCTTGCTTCGCCTTTAAAGCAAATTTCTGCCCCATCTTATTGGAAAAACTCGAAGCCTTGCTTCGCCTTATCAAAAACCCGAAGCCTTGCTTCACCGTATTTAAAATTCGAAGCCTTGCTTCGCTTTACAAAATCCGGAGCACTCCTCCGAAGGCTATACAGTGCCTCCGGGCCCGTAGCAGTGAGCTTTGAGACTTCCGGGCGACGGCTCGGCAAGTACGGGATTCCAGGCTCCGGCCTGATGCATCCCCGGGTCGAAGGTGGCCCAGGGTCGAAGATGACCCCGAGTCGAAAGTGGCTCAGAGTCGAAGGTGGCTCAACTTATTACAGGTTCGGTGAATCCACACCAAATATCCATTTTTCAGTACAGAATCAAGCTCAGAAGCCTTGCTTCGCTATTCAAACACGCTCCGAAGCCTGGCTTCGCGTGTCAAAATCTTACACGCCTAAGCTTGTCAAAGCCATGCTTCGCCTAAAATTTGCGTTTCGGAGCCTTGCTCACGCACAGCATTCAAATTCCAACATGCCGAAGCATGCTTCGCTTAATTTGGTTGTGTTGAAGCCTTGCTTCGCACCAAATTAACGCGTTCGAAGCCCAAAAGAGGCCTTCGCTCAAGTATTCCAAACATCCGAAGCCGCCAAAAGCCGCACCCCTTCGCATTTTTTATTGCCCGCACCAGCAACGGCTAAATCCCTAGCTGCCACGAGCAAAGGGGGGAAGCATGTATGCGAGGTGTGCGGTTATAATTCGCGGTACGAGCGTGACGAGCTAAAACGTTCGAAGCCATCAAACAGTACGAAGCATGCAGACGAAGTATGCAAATGAAATAAATTCCATGTATTGAATGATAATTGAGAAGTGTGTTACAAATATACTTCGAAAACAAAACTACGAGTAGTCTGTATCTAAGCCTAAGAAAAATCGAGTGTGAGGCCCCAACCCTCGCTTGCCTTTCTTTTGGCCAGGGCCCCCTCGGCTGGACGAAGCCTCGTCGGAGCCTTCTCTCCCGTGCTTAGCTCGTCCAGGCTCTGAAACCCGCAGACCTCGTCTTCCACTTTGTAGGTCACTCCGAGTTAGCGAGGTAGGCGGTGTCGTGTCAAAAGCAAAGAAGTCTAAAGCTTCGTCGCCTGCTAAGGCCGTTCACGAAGGCAAAAACAAAGAACTCTGAAGGGACTCCGTCTTCACAATAGCTAGCAGATCCTGAGCTATTTCGGGGATGGCTTCGCCATTAGGCCCCCTTAGAAGCTTAAACCGAGGAGGGCCTTCGAACCTAGCTACTTCGAGGACTGCCCACAACTGTTGAAGTTCTTCGGAGTCCTCAAGCACTTCGAAGTCAACATTCGGAGGCTGAGCCTGGGCAGGTATAAAAAACCCCCGCATTCATATTAATAAGCTAATAAGTTTTTACAAGCCTGCAGCTAAGTATTACAAGAAGCCTAAGGAGATCTACACCTTCAGAGGTGGAGGTGTCGATGTCAAAGGCCGGTCAGGCGCAGCAGGTGCTTTGGCTCGGCGAAGGCGGAGGGCCTTCTAGAGGTCGAGGACTGCTTCGCAGCCTTGTTCCTTCCAAGGCTCCTGCAGCTGCCGCCAGGCTCCGTGGACGTCTACCGGAGGCGTCACCAAGTGCTGGCCCCCGAAGGCCACCGGGGTCATGGAGGTTGCTGCCTGGAGGTGGTTGCACCCCACATCGTGAAGCATCTGCAACACTCCTTGGTCCGCGACTCGGCCGGCCATAAGGGCGAAGCCCTTTAGTGATAGCTCCGCCATCGAAGCCACCGTCTTCAAGAAGTCGATGCGGTCCCCAATTGGGTCCTGGTCGCCGAAGTCCGGAGCCCGGCATTCGGTCCCTATTTGCTCAAGGACTTCAGTCAGGTTCTGGGTGGCTTCGCCAATGTTGTCCACGACGAAGTCTTCAAGCTTCTGAGCCCATCGGCGGAGTGAAGAGTTCTCCTTCGCCTGCCGGGCTTCGGCGTCCTTCGAAGCCTTGAGCTCCGCGCGGAGCCGATCCATCTCCGAGGCCAAGACTTCCTTAGCCTTGTCGGCCTCAGCCCTCGTCGTCTTAGCCTCGCCCCTCGCCGCATCGGAGGGCCTCCTTCTCCTCTGCTAGGCGCATCATCCGCCTGTCTGCAGAAGTCGAAGCTGCTGCGTTCAGTGCGAAGGCCTGCAGGAATTCAAGAAATCATAAGTATTGATCGAGGACTAGAGTATAATTCGAAGGCCGTGAAGGGCTTCGCTCACCCGCACGAGGGCTTCGTTCGCACTGATGAAGAGCTTCGTGGGGTTCGAGTGGCTGAGTTGAGCCACCAAGTCCCCTGCCTCCGCAGCTGCACAAGCCTCGCGAAAGCCGTCGATCACTACCTCCGTCACGGCACCCTTCGGCCAAAAGGGATGGACCATCTCCTCCGCTGCGGCCACCTGCGCAGGCTTCGGCAAAGCAGGGCTTAGGCCCACCACGTCGACCTCCTCGTCACTTTGAGGATCCCCTTCGCCGCGGTCGCTACCTCCGTCTTCTTCAGACGAAGGGCTTTCGGACTCCGAATCATTGCCACTGCCACTGCTGCTGCCACTGCTGCCCGAAGCCTCTGTTGGCTTCACCGCGGCGGACTTCGATCCGGCTTTGTCTACCGGCTTCGCCACGGTGGGCCTCGCATCGGCATCCTCCTCTACAAAAAGACCAAGTCAAGATCCGCATATTGAAGAGAAGCATGTTAAATGGGTTTACCTTTGTCGGAGATTTCTTCGAAGGATGTAGGGGCTATGTGTGCCCCCCAGTCCCTTCGCTGCGAAGCTGGCGTGTCGGCCTTCGCACCCGAAGTTGTCGCTGTCGAAGCCTCCGCGGTCTTCTTGGCGGCTGGAGTGACCGCGTTGGCCTCCGCCGCTGAAGTCGTCACCGCCGGGGGCTTCGCTGCCTTCTTGGTAGCCAGAGCGCTTGTGGGCTCCGCCGCTGCCTCCTCCGCGGTAGGGACCTCGGTCGCGGGGACCTCTAGCTGGGCCCTCGAGGTCTCAGGATCGTCGTCGTCCCCTCTCTTCCTCTTGGCTCCGGCCGTCGAAGTTGTGAGGTGGGAGAAGTTCGGTAGGGCAGGGAGCACCTCGAAGCCAAGCATGGTCCATACCCTGTTCTAGTGCTCCCAGGACCCCACCAAAGCAAGGCGCTGGGCCTGCTCCTCCGGTGTCGAGGTCCCAACGACGCGCTCCGCCGCCGCAATGGCCTCCTCCGGAGTCCTCACTTCAAGATGGGCTTCATAAAAGTTCAAGTTAGAAATAAAGTTTTGCGAAGTATGAAAGTAGAAAGATTGCGAAGCCTTACAGAGGCGTTCGGAGGCCAACTCGCTCAATCCCCCTCGGCCCGAAGCTTGGAAGAGCCCCTCCGGCCAAGAGCGCACGAGGGGGCTGAGTCGGAGGGTGATGAATTCCTCTGCGAGGTCCCTCATCCTCATCTTCGCCGCTACCCTCCGAAGTAGCGAGATCCTCGAGCGGAGGGTGTCCTGGCTAGTCTTCACCACCCCTTCGCGTTGATACGAAATAAAGACGTTTGTACTCCGAAGGGGAGAGTTCGCGCCGACGGAGGCGTAAAACCACTCTTGATCCCACTTCGAGTACCACTTGTTGTTGACAGCCCTCGCCGGGAAGGCATCTTGGAACTCCCTTCGGAGCTGGAAGTTAGCGCTGCCGAAGGCCAATGCCCTCTTGACGCGGTCTAAGCCTTCCCTGGGCTTCGGCTAGCAATTGGCGTCATGGAGGGCGATGAAGACGTCCGCACGGCCCTCGCAACCTTCGGCCCTCATGGCCCATTCAAAGACAGCAAGCCTCGCCACGGCATTGGGCGAGAGTTGAGGAAGCTCGAGGTTGTAAGCCCTCAAGACTTCACTCAGCATCCCGACTGCTGGCAGCCCGAGGCCGGCTTCGAAGAATGCTTCAAACATGACCACTTCACCAGCCCGAGGCCTCGGCACGGCCTTCGACTTCTCCGGGACTCTTAGCTGGATCTTCACCGCAATCCTCCCTTCGCAGGCCCTCCGGACGGACTCCTCCGTAGAGATCGAAGCCCTCATCTCCAGCGTCTGCTCGAACTTGTCGGAGGGTGTCCGAAGGTCCCTCGGCCCCAGTCGCCTAGGTGCAGGCTTCGCTGCCGCAGCCGCTGCTGCCTGCAGTTGGGCGGAGCTCGAGCTCGGGCCCAAGGCCAAGGACTTCGAAGCCACCTTCTTCGGCATTTTGGTGGGGCTTCGGCGCGAGGGGCTAAAGCTAGCTAAGGGCGCTCCGCGTGAAGCCAACGAGGAGAAGAGAGCGAAGGTTGTAAGGCAATGAGAAGGAAGCAAATGAGAGCGTGCCGGAGCCGCACGCGGTAAACCCCTATTTATAGGCGGTAAGAATTCCGACGGTCGTAGGCCGAACCCACTGCTGGGTGGGCCTCCAGCGAAGGCAAAGCGGCCCAGCGCATGTAACGGTAAATTTTCTAGCTGTTGCGGAGCCGTTTGAGCTCCCTGAGGTCGTTCTGACAGCTGGCGCAGGCAGTTATTACCTGCTGTTTTCAAAGTCACCTTCGGTCCAAGCTCCGAAGGCATGTTTTCTCCGAAGTTGTAATTTTCAAGTCATTTGTCCCAAGGGCGCGCACACCCCTTCGTCCCGAAGGCCTGCGCGTGAGGGGCTACTATTGGGGGAATAGATTTCCCTTGAACAGGGGCCAAATGACGTCAGCCTCCGGCAGCCTTCGGCCCGGAGCCCAACTTTGTCGAAGCCTGTGTCCTCCCCAAGCAACTGTTCCCAAGTCTCAAGGTACCCTTCGGAGCCTGCTGGTTCGAAGCCCCCGGAGGCCCCAGTTCGGAGGCCCTGGCTCGGAGGCCCCAGTTCGGAGGCCCCAGCTCGAAGGCCCCGGTTCGGAGGGTCCAGCTCGGAGGTCCCAGTTCGGAGCCCCAGTTCGGAGCCCCAGTTCGGAGGGTCTAGTTCGGAGGCTCCAGCTCGGAGGCCCCCGTTTGGAGGGTCCCGCTCGGAGGCCCCGGCTCGGAGGCCCCAGTTCGGAGGCCTCGTCTCGGAGGTTCCAGCTCGGAGGTCCCAGTTCGGAGCCCCGGTTCGAGGCTCCAGCCCTACTCCAAACCCAGAAGATATCTTCGCCCCGCTACAGTATAGAAGTCGTACTAAGGGCCCCTCTGCCCAAAGTCTGTCGTTTAGCTGGTCAAGATGTGACATTGTCTGACACGTCTGTAAAGCTGTAAAGCACTTTTGTACAATAGCTAGCTCCTTTCCCTTTTTACCCGTATGAGCCTAGGGCTTATAGAGGGCATTTTGGTCTTTTCCTTAAGGCCTGCGTTCCTATAAAAGCAGGGCCAAGCCCTTGTAATAGGGGAGGCTCCAGAGGGCCATGAGACCCTGAAGCACACCCTCTCCAGGGGCCATGAGACCCTGGAGTTCACTTCTCCACACCAAGGCACACCATGCCAAATCCACCACAAACTGGACGTAGGGCTATTATCCCCTAGGGGAGGCCCGAACCAGTATAAATCCTTTCTCTCTCTGAGAGAACCCTTCGAGGTTCATTTTACACTCCATATACACACATACAAAACCTGTGGCTGTAGCTAACACAATTGCTACAACAATGCCATTACAATATGATCGGATGCAGAGGAGTTGATGCAGATAAAGATGAAAAGAAGATAAATTCAGAATCAGTTAGGATTAGTCTTTTACCATTTTAGCCATATTAGGGGTACTGAAATAGTTTCCACTATATGGGTTGTAACTGAGGGGTAAAAAGGTCTTTTCCTTAAAAGTTTTACCTATAAATACCCCCAATCTCACCCTGAAATAGGCATTGAATACTCATATATTCAATACACAACTTCGAACTACTTCGAGCTATTATCCTATTCGGAGCCTTGAGATAGTTTGCTTCACAAACTCCTTATTTGTTAGTTCTTAATCTTAGAGAACCTGTTAGCGTAATCTTTTACACCAATAGTTGGCGCCGTCTGTGGGGAGCTTAGTTCTAAAAGCTAGTTCTCCGCCGCTGACTGCACTTCGAAGAGCACTTGCGGAGGGAGTTTCAGAGTCTAAAGATTTCGTGCACCATTCGGTAAGAGGCTTCCTAGTGTAGTTCGAAGGCCTTTTCTCGCCTTCCCAAATCATTTGAAGTCTTCAGTCTTCAGACCTTAACTTCGTTAGCCATGCCTCCCAAGCGGTGCCTAGCCACCGATCCTCCCCAAAGGTCCCCTCGGACCAACGGTGTATGACCCACAGTCATCCCACCAACTCCCGAAGTGGTCATCAGACCTCAAGCACCTAGAGTTCCCCAAACAGCTCCCTCGGTGCATCGGACTGATTAACCCAGTTCTCAAGCCCCGGAGATCCCCTCCGGAGGAAATGAAGACTTTCCTGAGGACATGGCTACCCAGGTAGCGCGGCTTTAGGAGGAAGTAGCAAGGTGGAGGCAAGAGGCTGCAGATAGACTTCGCCCTCAAGCCTTAACTCTTGCTCCGGAGGTGCCTCAAGACGACGGTCCTGGTAGAAATCCCGAATCTCTTCAAGTCCCGGAGGAAGCCAAGAACGCATCCTTCGACGATGAGTCTCCACTGCATCCAGACTTGCAAAAAGTGCCCTTCGACCCCAGGTTCAAAGCCTCGAAGTTGCACAAATACTCCGGTGGATCCAACCCCAGAGAGTTCTCTCGTTCGTATGCCTTGGCAATAGAAGCCAGTGGAGGGGTGCAGAACACAATGGCGAAGTCCTTCCCTCTCGCGTTGGAAGGTGTGGCTCTCCGATGGTTCTGGTCTCTAAAGCCAGGATCGATCAAGTCATGGGAGTAGTTGAAAAGGAAGTTTGTGAGTAACTTCTATGGTACGTTTGTAGCCCCAATGTCCATGGGAAGTTTGTTTCAGGTGAAGCAGCAAGCAGGGGAGACCCTTCGGGAGTATTTTACACGCTTCGCCCACACCAAGTCCCAGATTAGAGGCTTGTCTACCTCTTCGGTAGTGGATGCGGCGCGCGAAGGGGTGTTGAACCCAGACCTCCTCAGCAAACTTCACCAGAAGTCCGGTGTCGTCTGTAGCACAACTGATGGCATACTTAGAACAGTATGCCAAGGCAGAGGATGGCATACTGTCTTGGTTAGATCTGATCTAGTTATTATGATGATTTTCATGATATAGACATGTTATCTAGCATGTTTTATTTATTTATGTCGGAGTACAAGCCGATAGTTATCTTCAATTCAATGCCACATCTTATTCGCCATCAGAAAAGCGCTCATCGACCTCTATGGTAAAACTGCCCATCATATCGGCCGATGGCATGCTCGCTCGATTGCTTCACCCCTGGTCATTGGCCCTATGGCCGATCAGCATGATATTCCACGAATATCTCATCCTCATCATGGTCATCGACTCGATAGCTGATAGGATATGCTATTTACCATATTTCCTTGTTTCCTAATCAATTGCAGGGTCAAACTGATTGACACACCTTGAACCCCTTTTTTCTAAGAACATAGGACCTGCACTGGAGTTAAGCAGATCTCTCAAGTCTCGTGTGCACCAAAGTGTGATAAAAACACAACAACACGCTTTTTGGCACGCCCGGTGGGACCATACTTTAACAATCTAGCAATGGTGGGTGAACTCAATGATGACAACATCATTTTGATCACCATGGAGACTTTGACTGAGGAACAGAGGGCGAAGATACAAATACATGTTGATGCTTTCTAGGAGCTATGCCTGCAAGCTTACAGGATGACTCGGGCGGGTCCCATCTTAAGGGATCTGTTGCCAAGATTAGCGACGGTCATGGAGACCAGTTAGCCGACAGAAAGCCCTCATGTTGGTTTCTAGGAGATCGTCGATAACACGCTTCACCACACACTCATTAATCAATCAGGAACCCTAGTCAACACCCTCCATGGGTTGATCAAGAAGACCATTGATGGCATAGTATCCCACAAACCGTTACAAGATCTGATGTATCTCCTCGATACTCAGACCAGACTACTACAAAATCTGCCGCACACTCGGTTGGCTCCACAGCCACAAGAGTCGACGAGGCTAGAGAAGCCGACATTCTCGATCGACCTTGAAGGAAACAGGGTGACCCAGCAATTGGCCCCCGCTCAGGGCTTGCCGTCAAGTTCATCGTATAACCTCGAAAGAGGTGCGTCGGCGCCATTCTCAATGGCCGGCCCTAGGCCGATGGGACAGGAGGTTCCACAAGTTACATATGGTGTCGTAAGGAACGTGTTGCTAGACATCGTGCCTCCTAGGGGGCACCCGACGGTATCCCTCAGGGGTACCATAAGACCGTGAACTTTGGAGCGCAACCTTATTGTGATGAGGGGAAATATAGATACAACGCTGCCCGACCAGAGCAATATCAGCAAGCCCCAATGCTTGAACGGTACCCAACACGGAGACAACAAGAAGATGACTAGGTGAATTGGATCACGGAGATTATCAAAGATCAATTTCGGTTGAAGCCCAAAGAACAGACGTACATGTATCGGCGACCGTACCTAGAATGGTTCGAACTAGTACCACTATCAAGCCGATATAAGATACCCGACTTCACCAAGTTATCGGGACAAGACTCGGTCTCCACAATCGAGCACATCAGTCATTTCCTCACCTATTGTGGGGAGGCATCGGCTGATGAAGCACCGAGGGTCCGATTTTTCCCGCTCTCACTATCAGGATCGGCCTTCACGTGGTTTGCTTCACTACTGGTGGATTCCATCATAGGATGGGCAGATCTAGAGAAGAAGTTTCACCAATATTTCTTCACCGGCATTCAAGAGATGAAACTCACTGACTTGACGATCGTAGAGAAAAGAATGGACGAGTCGGTGCAAGATTATATCTAGAGGTTCCGAGATGTGTGGAGCAGATGCTATACTCTGAGCCTCAGTGATACCCAGTTGGTGGAGTTGGTGTTTCATGGACTCTTGAACCCAATTAAGGAGAGATTTTTATCACACGAGTTCAAGAGTCTCTCCCAACTGGTGCAAGGGTATCAGTACATGACAGTCGATTCCATGAAGCCAAGAGAGACAGGTATCAGAAAAAAGGTGGCATACACTTAGGTATACCATTCGGATTCCGATGAGGACAGCGACTCAGGTGCAAAAGTCAATATGGCCGAATGGTCTAGAAACAAAAAGCAAGTTGCATGCCCCTGGGTGAAACCAACCGATAAAAAAGGATAAGTACGACTTCGACATGAACAAGGCTGATAAAATATTCGATTTGTTGTTCAATGAGAAGCAGATCCACTTGTCACCTGGCCACGTGATACCGCCTGCCGATGATCTGAAGAAAAGAAAATACTACAAATGGCATAATTCCCCATTGCATCATACTAACGAGTGCAAAGTGTTCAGGAAGCAGGTCATCCGTTCCTAGTCAACATGGTGCACGCATACCATACTGACGATCGACACACATATAAAAGCAGGCGAGCTAGCAGCAATGTCGCTACTTCGGATCTCATCAGAAAATATCGAAGGAAGTCAGAGAAGAGGATGGACAACGAAGGCAACCACGGCTACTCACGTTTCAATCCTCATTGGAATTGTGAGTTCTTCAGACTCTGCAGGAACGAAGGCCTACGTTTACGATCAATGGACGACTGCCCGGGGTGCGACGCCAAGGATACGACGCAAGACAATCATTGGCCATATAGTGTCAAGACTAGGCCATACAATCGAGAAGCCGTTCACAAAACATTGTTGCCACCGAGGGTGTCGGCGCTAGAAAGGCTCGGCCCCATCAACGACGAGGAAATTAGCCAATCGGCCGATGTCAGTACCGCACCAAAAAAGCCACGATGGTGCCCAAGCGGTATTTTCATGAGGAGTCAGAAGAGAAGGGTACAATGTTTGTGGCAAAGAGAATTGAAGACACATAGGTGCTATGAGGAAGTTGATTATGCGCGCAAAATCAAGAGTGAATGGTGATCGAAAGATAAGGCTGATCACGAGAAAGATGCGGGGGTAAACATGGTCTTCTTCCTCCCCGCCGAATATCGGGCCATCGTAGAAGATGACATAGAATAGGCCAACACAATGGCTCAATTAGTGTTGGCTCCACAGCCAGCAGTTTTTGACAAACCGGAAGACTTTGAGCATCGGCACCTAAGACCTCTTTATATCAAAGGATTGGTTAATGGGAAGCCGATGTCCAAGATGATGATAGATGGAGGGGCGGCCATCAACTTTATGCCTTATTCCACCTTTCGCAAGCTTGGGAAAACGCCTGAGGACCACATCAGAACTAACATGGTATTAAGGGACTTCAGCGGCAACTCGTCAGACACGATGGGAGTATTGAATGCAGAACTGACGGTTGAGAGCAAGACGATGGTGACTACCTTCTTTGTTATAGAGGGAAAAGGACCTTATAGCCTGTTGCTGGGGTGTGATTGGATACACGTGAATTGCTGCATCCTATCAACAATGCATCAGAACCTCATACAATGAGTCGGTGATCAAGTGGAGATAGTTCCCGCTGACAGATCAGTTAATATAGTTGTAGCCGATTTATCAGTATGAGAGATAGAATGAGTTGCCTATCAGTCAGGAAAGGCTTGGGATAACAAAATTCTTGAAGTATCAGATAATGGTATCAACTTGATCAGTGAGGAGCTGTCCAAGCTTGTACTATGAAGATGACACCAAAGAACGAAGGGTGGGCTCGATCAAAACTTTGTCGCAACCGATGAATTACGGAAATACAAACATCGGACACCAGTGATAGACTGAGGCTAACCTTCGTAAGTACCCAGATCCCCGATGAGACGAACGGATTAAAGGTAACTACATTGAAGATATAGGAAAAAAGGCCGAACTGGAAGTACTTAAGGAAATAGTTGAGTGATCGTTCGGACGAAGCATGAAAAATCTACGCGCGAATCAGCTGATACCGATGGTATCGCCTTGAGATGGCCGATGTGGAGGCATCATTCTTAGACAAAAACTCAAAACCAAATCATATAAAATTAACAGTATACCTAGGGTCTTTCAAATTAAAAGGCAAGTATGCTACGCAGATCTAGGCCGACACACAACAGACTCTTTTTGGCTTCACTAAGACAAACTCCTCTAAAGATAGCCGATTAGTATTATGGGGCATAGAGCATCAAATTAATTTGATCCTAAGAGCATCGCTGCATAGTCGAGTGAAATACCGCACCAACCCCGAGAAAACGAAGGAAATCCAAAAACAAGTACAAGAGCTTCTTGACAAATGGTATGTCCGCGTAAGCCTAAGTTTTTGTGATGTTCTTGCTATTTTGGTCCCTAGTACTTTCATGGGTTTGATGAACCATGTTTTGAGGCATTTCATTGGGAAATTTTTGGTTGTGTACTTCAGTAACATTCTGATTTACAACCACAATGAATCTGATCATTGTGACCATATTCGACAAGTTTTGCAGGTATTGCACGATGCTAAATTTTTTGACAATTTTACTAAATGCACTTTTTGCGAGGATATAGTAATATTCGTAGGCTATGTTATTACTGCACCTTTGAAGGAACTTACAAATAATGGTGTTGAATTTGTGTGGGGGCGCATTACAAGATAATGCATTTGATGAATTGAAACATCATTTAACTTCTGCACCATTGCTTGCTCTTCCTGATTTCACTAAAAAAATTGAGATTGAGTGTGATGATAGTAGAATTGGTATAGGCGGTGTGTTAATGCAAGAATGGAAACCAATCGCATATTTTTCTGAAAAACTACATGGTGCACAACCGAACTATCTTGTTTATGATAAGGAATTGCAAACTATCTTGTTTATGATAAGGAATTGTATGCTTATTCTGAACCACATTTGTCCACTTATCATGCTAATTTAGAGTAAACATTAGTGGAACCTATTTTTTAAATTCCTTTATTATAAGATGATTTTGATGCTATTCCTTTTGATAAAGAAGAGTTGTGCACTGCTTCACTTATATCTGTTCTACAACTAGTGAATGAACATGTTGATTTTGTTGTTGAACATTTAAATGATTTGATACATGTCATTCACATTGCTAGCGAAAAGGAAGAACATAAATTGTTATATTCTTCAAATATATGGGGTTATATTGAATTTGATAATCTTTGTGAACTTAGGGCTTTAAATGAGAAATTATTTACTAGAATTGACTTGCCACATCCAGTTCATATCACTTTTCATGTAATTGGCACATATAATGATAAAGGAGTATACTTTGTGCATAGAGTTTATATATTTTTTGATTTGAAACTTCACGTAAAGCTTGAAAATAATAATCTCGAGCAAGATGTTTTAACTAATCCTATTATCTCGAATTTCTCTTATTTTGATTTAAATACACAAGTTTGTTTTCAAGAAGGAGAGTGTGCTAAGTTGTTCAACATCACAGTCTCCTATCCTTTCATCAAGGGTGATTATTCACTCAGACTTGAACAACAGAATGCTAAGGAATTACAATGACAACAAATACAAGAAAAAACCGAGGACGGTTTATAGCCAAAAAGGAGAGCATGATGATGATGACATCACTGGCTGAGATATGACCATGCTAGACTACCAAAAGATCCATGCATGTGTGAATGATTGTGTCTTGTTTTGAGGTGATCTTGAACATATGGATACATGCCCAACATGTGGTGAGTCTCAGTGGAAAATGAAAGATTGTGCTGAAGATGGTGAAGTTAGCGGCATTGTGACAAAGAAGCGTCATCCAAGGAAAATTCTAAGATATTTTTCACTTATTCCTCGACTCCAAAGATTATTTATGGGAGAGGAAACATCATCATATATGCGATGGCACAAGGAGAAATTGGTCAATGATGGGAAAATGCGGCACCCTGCTAACTCTTTGGTGTGGAATCATGTAGATAACAATTTTACAGACTTTGCAATGGATCCACGCAATGTTAGGCTTGGTCTTGCATCTGATGGGTTCAATCCATTTGGTATGTTGAATATGACATATACTACGTGGCCAGTGATATTGATACCGTATAACTTGCCTCCTTGGTTATGTTTGAAACAATCGTATTAGATGATGTCAATGTTGATCCCTGGTCTAAAATGTCCTGGGATGAATATTGAGATCAACTTAAACCATATGTATGCAGTGCTAGAAGGATGTGTGAAAACTAGACTCTATATGTTCATTTGCAAGAGGGGAGTTCTAGATAGAGAATTTGTAATGTTCAAAATCGATAGAGATGATGTAACTTTTGCAACCTTGGTATCTCTAAAGGATCAGCTTGGGTATGCTGTCCAGGACTTCTTATACTACAAAAAGCGATGTGGTAGAGATTTAGCTACTCTTGAGGCCATCGATTTTACAAGAGATGCATAATTAATGATTAAAAACAATATGATGGAAAGAGAAATCAGATTATTGCTAATAAAGGAGCAAGAAACAACATCAATAGTTAGCATAACACCCATGAAAAGACCTAGGGATCATATGTTCAATGAGCCTGAAGCTTTTATAGATGAATCAATTGATGAATACAACAGTTGGCTTGCAAAGCTACAAGAAGAAACAAACATGGGTATGAAATACAAGTTGCTCCACCGGCCACAAATATAAAATAAAAATTATTTTTGCATGCCACCTTGCTCTGACATTGATTTATGTGTAGAGTTAAAAGATGACTTCAGGGAGGAATCAATAAATGCCTACAAGGAATGGTTGAGGCAGAAAGGATATCTTCTAGAAATTTGTAATTCAATTTGTTTCATAATGTACTAATATTTTTATATACCCCCAACTTGTCTTCATAACTTTTTTATAATTCTTTGTAGTGTCATATACAAATCAGCAGTCTAGTACTGCTAGTGCAAATGTTGAGCAAGAAATTATTGACATCCCAAACCAACTTGAAGATTGGCCATCTCATGCTCGGCAAAACAAGAGAATTAGAGCTGGTTTGTTCTGCATACTTCTTTTTTTCAACATACCTACAAAACTTATACGGTTCCTGCTTGACAATGATCATTTCTATTGATTAAATTTATTTAAGGAATTGGTGTCCAACAGTCGAAGAGATGGGGACGTGGTCCACTCAAAGGATTATCAGCAGCCAACAAGTGAATTAGAGCTCATTCCCAAAAACTACAGATCCAGTTTTCAAACATGCTAGGAGGGCCCATTGGAGAAAACTTCCGCACTTCTGTGGATGAAGTGGTAATGTTCACAGGGAAGAGAGCTCCACTAATTGGAGTTAGAAGCTTGAAAGACTTGAAAAAAATGAAAAATGAAATAGAAAATGACATTCTGGTGCGTTCTTCATTTGTCCTCCAATAATGTTCATTCTTAAAAGCTTGGTGGTGTATCATTTTTTTGGCATCCTTAATTAACACCAAAATGAACATTGCAGACACGATGGGAGTTTCTTAACAGTGGATCCAGTGGAAAAGATTTTTAAGGTTGCTAGGGAAAGGTACAAAGGATGGCGATCAACATTCACTGCAACGTACAAGGCCTACAACAACTATGAAGAGCAAATGAAGAATAAGCAAGAAGATGTAGAGATTGTTGAGTGCCATTACTTGATGCTTTATTTTGGTACAAATGAATTCAAGGTTCGCTACAATTTTATTGTCCCCGAAAGCACACGTTGTTCAATTTTCACTATTCATTGTTCTTCCTTTACCAGAAGGTTAGCTGCCAAAACTCTAAAAACCAACACCAACAAAAGACAAAGCATTTGATGCGATCAAAACTTTTCTCCCAATTAAGCCATGAGAAGGTAATCATGCTTGAAATATATACAAAGTATAAATAGTTTAAAAAATGTTTAGCCATTGATACAAATGTACATTATGCCATGTTAGAGAGACCCAGAAACTGGTGCAGAGCCAAGCGTTTTGTAGCTACGGATGGATACTCACACGAAGGATGGACAATGGTCAAATAGTGCATCACATGATGTCTATGTGAGTACTATCTCATGCAAAATTATCAAGCTGAATAAGTTATTACGATGAATCTCTTTATAAGCTACTGAATTTGCACAATCCTCTCTACCCCATTCAATTAGTATGATGTAGTTGCTAAGATTTTTGAGAGAGAAGAAATGTCAAAAAGATCGGTCCTAACTATTGAAGAGGAAAGCATTATTTTCCAGTCATCTTACAGGCTAAGCACCGAAAGAAAATCATCCAGGCTACATGGCCATGGATACAAGGCAAGATATCCAACACGAAGCCAGCTATTGAATGACAAACTTGAAGATCAAGCACGTGATGTAGATGCAGCACAGAACAGAAACAATCAGTTGGAAGATAAGATAAGAAAATTGGAAGAACAACATGAAACAGATGCCGCAGACAGGGAAGTCGAAAAGGAAAAACTAATGCAACAACTAAGGGAACAACTGAGAGAACTAAGGCAAGAGTTTCTTTCTTTGATTGCATAGCAAATAGAAGCAATACACGAGGTAAAATATTTTGATAAATAATTTCAACATTTTTTCATTTTCAACCAGAAGTGTGCTAACAATGAAAATACTTTCCAAATTGTGGGATAATCAAGGAACCATCCATACACTGTAGGTTGCAGTAACACCAAGTAGGGAGACCAATCAAGGCAATGTTGAAGAAGAAAATACAATAAATCTGGTAATACTATAATTGCACAAATGGATATAATCATCATTTTTATGCACTTCATATAACTAATATTTTTCAAAAATTCTATTTTTCACAGTCTGAACCGACAAGCATTCTAACTAAAGAAAAAGAAAATAGGCAGCCTCCCCGCCAAACTAGATTTTCTAATAGTTTGGCTAAAAATCTTTTCAATACCAACAATGAAATAGCGCCAGCGACTTTTATTTCTTCACAACAATTGGTAGTCGCAGCTAAGAACTGTACACGAGGAAGGAAGGGACATGTACGAAATGAAAATGGCATCTTTTACTGCTGACCACAAAATTTCAGATCAATATATATTACCTTTCCGATGTGAACATTTGTTTAGTACAATACATTGTTTATGAAGTTAACTAACATGCATGGTTTGCACTTTTACAGGGTGATTGCTGAAGCTAAAATGGACCAAATTAGTTCACATCCAGCTAATAAGCTCAATTAAGGAACCACAACGAGTGGAGGCACATATTACTTTTACTTTTCAGTCACATGATACATTGTGTTGATGTTTGTTGTTTGCAAATAATTCTTCAATAGATTATAAATCTGTTGCAACAACTATTCAACCACAAAAAATATTTATTGCAAATTATTTGATCATTGCGATCCATCACATATTACAACCACAAAACTAATTTGTTGCAAATATATTTCATTGCCAAAAGATATTTTGTTGCAAAAGCTCATACCTCAACGAATGATTTTATGTTGCAAACGTATAACTTACAACTACAAAACCACGTGGCAAAAAATATAAACTTAATTACAACCATTAAAATGACGTGGCAATTTTGTCTATTACCACCACAAATACTCGTTGTATCTATTAACTATTGCATCAATGTCAGGCATTGCATCAATTATCTATTGCGATGGCCCATCTCGTGGCATTAGCTTATGTTACCACGATGTCTACCGTTGCAATAATAATCTATTGCGATTGCCTATCTCATGGCAACAACCTCTATTGCGATGATGTCCGCTGTTGCAGTAATACTCTATTGCAATAGCCTATCTCGTGGCAATAGAATTTATTGCAATGATGTTCATCGTTGCAGTAATAATCTATTGCAATAGCCTATCTCGTAGCAATAGTATCTGTTGCAACGATGTTCGTCGTTGCAGTAATAATCTATTGCAATAGCCTATCTCGTGGCAATAACATCTGTTGCAACGATGTTCATCGTTGCAGTAATAATCTATTGCAATAGCCTATCTCATGGCAATAGTATCTGTTTCAACGATGTTCATCGTTGAAGTAATAATCTATTGCAATATCCTATCTCGTGGCAATAGCATATGTTGCAACGATGTTTGTCGTTGCAGTAATAATCTATTGCAATGGCCTATCTCGTGGCAACAAACATATTATGCAACGGTACTATAAAACGGTTGTAATAACTTTAGACCACACCAATACTTGCCACGCCTGCCAACGAATGCGATTTGGTTGCAAACGAGACATATTGCAACCGTTTGGCCCTTATTGCAATATTTTTCCGCCGTTGTACTAGAGTGAAAATCTAGTAGTGTCTACAACCTCCTGTTTTTACACAATCCCCTACAATCATACAATGCAATAGACCCAAACAGTAAACATTATCAGATTGCAAAGTTCTGTCCAGCTATATCCATCCATAAAACACCCAACAGATCATAGCTTCCACTAACATTCTTAACAAAATAATAATCATCATCAACACTGTTGGCATAATACAAAATTACGCAACATTTTGAAGTTTTAAAGAACCTCGAAGGGTTCAAAGTGTATTAATAATGACTTTGACTAAATTCGAGGCCTCCATTCAAGATAATAACCTTCAAATATAGTCTGTATTGATTGGTACTTCTGGTATTCGATGATCTTTACATTGTACATGAATGGTATTTATAGGAAAAAATACATAGGGTAATACCTAATTATCCTCTATGTTAAAGTGAGCTATAGTGATTTGAAGGGCATTTGAGAACCCATAATTTTAAAGGTCTCCTCCAAGTGGTTTTCGATGGCTTTGAGTCCTCATCAATGTCGAAGGGTAGTCTCTCGGTATTTGGCCTCGCTTTTAGAGCTCTGCTCAGGGCCTCATCTCCAGGCTTCGCGTTATGTTTCAATCAAGGTGATGTCTTCAGGCTCCTTATGCAGGCTACAAAATAGAGCTTCACTACAAGGCTTCGCTAAAGACATTTGTTAGTGCCCGATTAGAGTTAAAACTCTTTTTCCTAACAAATACCAAGTAAGTTACTGCTCGAATATTGATACGCCAATGGGTGAGATTAGCAGCAGCGAATCAGTGGATGAAATTTAACAAAAGAAAAAGAAGGGTTGAGATTTATCATAAGGACAATGTGTCCATCCTACAACTCATCAATTATATAGTAGAGTTGATAATATCTATATATATATAAAATAAATACGGAGCAAAAGAAACATTCTCTTTTTCCATCTCTAAAATCGCCTCAGATTCTACTGCCTCTGCAGCCCTTGCTGCTTCTTCAGCTTTAGTAATGGCTACTTCTTCCTCGGTACCTGCCTTGGCAGCAAATGCCGCTGCCTCTTCCTTACTCAAGCCTATCATCTTATCCAGTTCAACATCACTTGATGTGTCCTTTTGTTTCACCTATGACCAATATAAACTACAAATACAACGATAACTAACTTAATGTGTCCTTTTAGAACATATACAGAGTGTGTGAGAGAGAACCTTGATCAATTTTCCAGTAGCAACCATTGCTTTCAATTTTGTAGAAAGTAATATTTGAAAATCAGCTAGTGGTCAACAATGTCCCTGAGCATAGATACAAATATCTTTAGAATAATACATAAACCAATAAATAAGATCACATCAGTTCTTCAAAAAAAAAGTACAAATGCATCTGGTCCTCACAACAACCAAATGAACATAAATAAATGACCTTCCATGACATAATTGGTGTGGAAAAGTAATGAGCGGGTATTGATCAGGAAATAAATAAAACATGTGATTATCATTGTCAATCACCTCACTGTATGCAGGAATGGCTGGTCTATTAGACCCAGACGACTCCTTAAGCTTCTTTATTGCTTCTAAAACGAGGTCATCAAACTTGCAAAAATGACATTAATACAAAATCACATGATGGAAACATTTAGGAAGAAATACTAAGTGCAATGGTGAGTAGCAGTAGGGAAATATGATGAATAATACAATGTGAGATTCATTTTTGAAATAGGTGCTATTGGCGTAAAAGATTACGCTAACAGGTTTAAATAACCACAAAGGGTTATTAAGTGAGATGATTGTTTGCGGATTGTTCCAAGCCTCCGAGTAGGATAATAGTCGAGGATAGTTCGAAGTGTCTATTCATTATCTCTTGATTCGATGCCTATACCTCAGTAAAGAGGGGGTATTTAGAGGCAAGAATATACAAGGAAAAGACCATTTTACCCTCTAGTTATAACCGTCATAGATGACACTGTTCCTTGACCTCCGTAGGGCTAAAAAGGTAAAAAGTCATATGAACACTTGGATAAAGTAGATGTCCAATCCGTACTGGCGGCGCCCCTTTAGGAGTGAAGCTTTGACTCCTTTTACCCTTCGAATGGAGCCTCCGAAGAATCCTCCTATTTACCACGTGGATGGAAGTATTTCCCCCAATAGTAGCCCCTCAAATACGCCTCTCCAAATGTCCTGCATAGTGAGGAAGGCAGTATACACAAGAAATAATTTCATGCTCTAGACTAGATAAATTGAAAGGACTCACAACCATCAAGTTACGGCTTCGAAATCGGAGGGGAGGTTGGCTCCGGGCTCCTAGTCGACAGTACTTCAGTGGTGGGCCCCGAAATTTACTGAATTAATTCACTTAAATACGTCAGTTTCTCGAATGTTGGTTCGAGAATCCTAAAAGATTACCTTGGAAAACCAACCGTCACCTTTGATAACGGTCACCTCTTGAAATCCCATCCAGTGTGGACAGTTTGAGGCGTGATTTAAACATTCCTCAGTAATGGCCCCACCTGTCATTGACAGGATTGTCACCTAAAAAGAATACCAATAGTCACCCTGAGGCGTACAATGCAAGCTACCCTCTTTATAAAAGGGGAGAAAAAGTGACTTTGACGGTAGGAAGCCTTTCGCTTTTAACAATCCCGACGCCCGAGCTCTCTGCCTCTTCTTATCCATTGCTTGTCTTCGGCCTCTCTGCTTCTTTGTCGATGTGTAGGACTAGTGCCAAAGTGCCCACCGCGGGCTCATCGCTGGTTCAGCAACAGGCAACGACGGCGGCAGCAGCAGCGGCGACAGCGGCGGAGGTTCTAGGAAACCCTCGGTCTTACAGACCTTGGGACCTCCGACCGCCCTCGAGCAAATTCCTGGATCAGACATTCACTCTAGGGCAGACCACCTGCACCAATAAGATGGTGAGCAACACAGTTCGTGGACGGCTAGGGTCCGAGGTCAAAGTGAGGATCCCGGGGTCCGAGGCCATCTCGTTGCCACAAAACGGAGAGGTGGTAGTCTTCAAAGCTTTCTTCGATGTGGGGCTTGGGCTGCCTTCCTCAGAGCTTCTGGTGGAGGTCCTCTGCCTATACCACATGATGCTCCCGCAGCTCACCCCAAACGCCGTCGCCCGCTTGGCCATCTTCGAATGGGCCATGTGGGCCAAGGGGGTTGAAGAGCGAGTAGAGATATTCACAGCGATGCACGAGGCTAGCTACTAGCCGAAGAAACATTACGGCCCTGATGGGTCGACAATGTTGTTGGCCTTCAGGAGTATCAATTTCTAGCTCCGGAAGAAGTTCCAGAACAACTTCCCAGCGAAGGCTACCAATGACCATTGGTATTCGGACTAGATCCTCCAATGATTTTACACCGAAGTGGGAGCGGACTTCGTCCTAGTGGGGCCTTCGAAAGAAATCTCGTACCGGAGGGAGGCGGCAATCAAAGCAGAGGTGAGCAGACTCCGGGTGTGGCTCCGACTACTGGACACTATAGCCCAGTGCATGAGCATGCGCAACTTGGCGGAGAAGTTCATCGCTCTTCATATCCCCCTCTCATGGCCAGCTAGCCCATTGTCTTTCAATAGACTACGGAGAAGGCAATGACTGCGGACCAGATAGTTCGAGCTGCATAGAAGGTACTCGGAGCCCCCATCGCTGTGGAGAGAGAGAGCGGAGGCTCGAGTTGGTTGGATCTTGGGAGAGATTCAAAAGGGTATGGGGTGCCCTCAAGATCGACCCCCTACCTTACCAAACTTCAATGTCGGTGATCTAGTGCCGAAGAAGAGGAAGGCTGAAGTGTGTACCCCAGGTATTTCGAAGACCCCTTCGAAGAAGGTGGCTAAGAGGCCGAAGGGTTTGATACCTTCGAAGTCTCCTTCTCTTGAACCCATCGACCGAGCCGTCTAAAACAGAGCAGGCATTGGATGAGTCCTTGGTGGAGGATATTGAGGCCTTGGTGGTGGGGGACACCGAGGGGAACTATAGAGCGGAGACCGAGGCTCCTACCGAAGATGGTGCCGAAGCGGTGCCGATGGAGGAGACGGAGGCTCCCGGCCAATTGGATGTCGTTGGCACTTTGCCGACGGAGCCAGAGGCCGTAGTCCAGGTTGAGGCTGAAGGAGATTAGGCCTCGGAGCCTTAGGGACCCAACCAGGATGACGTTGGATGGGTCCAGGTGTTGGAGCTAAAGGGTACAACACCACCAGAGGGTCCCTGTGGCCATTTCACCGCTTTGGTCAATGGTGGACTTCGACAATGATTTTGCACAGCTGTTCCAACACCCGGACAACCCAGATGTTGTTCAACGGGGAAGCAGAGGAGTTAAGTCCTTACTGACTGAGCTTCGAATTGGCCACCTTCCTGCATTGTCTGAATAACTATGCAAACCTTGAGCTTCATATGTACCAACGAAGGGAAATGGCAAGTCCTGGCCGGCACCGACAACGAGGCCTGAGCTGAGGGGGAAGGCCCCTACAACGGCGGTGGCCATGTCAGAGTCGACCGAAGGGGCTCAATCCATGGAGGCTTTGGAGGAGGACTCCCATTGTTTGGGGTCCTCCCCTATAAACTATGATCGGAGCGCCCTGACAAGGCTTCCTCTGTTGGCTCCATTCCTAGCGCAGAGGACAGGGCTCTGAGCCATGCTAGAGCCCTTGGCTCGGGTCTACCGGGAAGTGGGTGAGACCGAATTGGTTGCTAAAGGGACGGAGCTGGGCATCGCCCTCAAGAGAGCTGCCTACTAGGTATGTGAGAAACCAAGGGTTGGTTTCGGTGTTGTGATGAGTGATTGACAGGATTTTACCCTCTGTTCGAAGGGTACCTCCGGAGGGGCTTCGGAGGTGGTACCTCCGAAGGGTGTTCGGAGGTGTGTCACCGGAGTGTGTTTGGTGTTTGCTTGCTGCAGCTGTTGCAGCGGAGTGTGCTCGTCGGAGGGGTCCGACAGTACACGATGACTGGGTTCGTACCGAAGGGTTCGGTACTTTGGGCGGTACACCGGAGTGTGTACTGGAGGTTGCTAACCCGGAGAGGTCTCCGGAGTACTGGATACACTTGTTTGCTTGTCTGTGGTGCGCAGGGACTTCGGAGGCGACGGACAGGGTTCGAGCCAGGTGAACCTGGGTCAAGCGGGTGGCTTGATGCCAGGGGAGCGGGGAGCTCCATCACGGTGGCTGCGAAGGTGGTCCGGGTCGGTCCTCGGGTCGAGGCGCGCCAGGTGAAGGCAGAGAGTGCGGAGCGTGGCTCCGGCTGAAGGTACTCCGAGACAAAGTCCTCGGAGGTGAGGCACTTCGAAGGTACTCCGAATGGAGTGACTTCGGAGTTAGTGGACCAAGTCCTCTGCGGAGGCAAGAAGTTCGAAGTGTGCTCCGGAGGGAGACACTCGAAGGTGGCCCAACGAAGGTCTCAGAAGTCGAGGTGCATCGAAGGCATGGTCCGGGTGAGGCTCGTCGAGGAGTGTGCTCGGAGTGAGACACTGCGACGGAGTGCTCATGGAATGCTTCATGCGGAGGCCTTGGACGAAGGAGGGACTTCGAAGGGTGGTACTCCGAAGGTGGGGCTTCGGAGTGAGGATGACTTGTGGTGCTTCGGCCATGCATGGCTTCGGTACACGGACGGATGGTGTTCGAGCTCGGAGTAGCTGCGAAGCCGTGGTGGTCCACTCCGGAGGTGGTGGTGCGAAGGCCCAAGGGCTTTGACGGCTTCGGCTCAAAACCATCACTGTATCGAAGGTCTTCTTCGGCGGAGCGAAGGCCAACAGGCTGCAGGCTTCTCGCCGAAGCTTCCGCACCCCTCGCGTGCGAAGGGAGGTTCCAGAAGTCAACACTGTAAAGGCTGACACTGTCTGTTCTGAAAAAGGCTGACACTGTCCCCTCTGCAGCTGACAAGAGAAGCCTCCAAAATAAAGGTGGACTACCTTTTGTACCCCTTAGTTCTGTAGAGACAAATCTGTTGTAAACCCTAGGGGTAAAGTAGTCACTTCCTTAGGATAAAGCCGTGGGCTATAAATATGGGGGCTCGGTAGGTAACATTTAACACTTTGAGCATTTACTGTTGAGCTCCTGTAGACAGACCTCGCTGTATTCATTCTGAGTTCAATTTATTTCAGTGTTCCTTGTTCAAGCGGCGAAGCCCTGCTTCCTTGTGCTTTTGCTTGAGCTCGTGTTACATACCTCGCTAGTTTTTAGTTCACCAAAGCCTGTTGAGGCGAAGGCTGTTTTTCGTGCGAGGTGTGTTTTGTCAGTGTGCCATCGCTCTGTGTAACACGAGGCAAGACCTCGCTGCTTACTAGCGAAGCCCTGACCGTTTCCCGTAGTGCTTCTTGTGTCGAAGCCCTTAGCGGAGTCCGTTTTGTGTGCGTGTAGATCTTCGCGTACGAAGCCCAGCACCAGTTGCTGTCGCTAAGTATTTTGGTCGAAGTCCTCAGAGGGCTGTCCACTCTTGTGAAGGGTGAAGTGCGAAGCCTGCTCGAAGCACCTCGTGTGCGGAGCCTGCACTGACTTAGCAGAGTAGATTTTCGAAGGGTGTTAGTGGAGCGAAGTCTTCTTGGCTTCGAACTTTTGCCTCTCCGAAGCCTGTGTTCGAAGGTGTCAAAGTACCTCCGAACCAGACCTTCGAAGGTTGTGTTCGAAGCCTGTTCCGCTGAAGACAGAACTGATCCGAAGGCTAAATTTTTAGCCCGAATTTTTTATAGCTCCCATTCACCCCCCCTCTGGTCGCCGTTTCTGGTCCAACAATTGGTATCAGAGCAGGTTAAGATCACCAGTTGACCTTAACCGGTTTTGTGATCTGTTGGCGACATGGATAGAGGCAGTAAAATTCCTCTGTTCGATGGGACAGACTTTGCATACTGGAAGGTGCGCATGGAGGCTTACTTGTTAAGCCAAGGAAATGCAATTTGGGAGATTGTGGACTCACAATACTCCATCCCTGATACCCGCACCACTCAAACTGAAAAAGATCAGTATATTGCCAACTCGAAGGCAAGGAACATACTGTTCATTGGTTTGAGTCGGAGTGAGTTCGATAGGGTGCAGCACCTTAGGACTGCTAGGGAAATTTGGACAACACTCACTGTCTTTCATGAGGGCTCTGCTCAGATTAAGGCCAGGCGCCAAAGCACCTACAATCAACAGTATCAGCTGTTTGTGCAGGCACCTGGTGAATCTGTAGATGCCATGTTTTCTCGCTTTGACGCGATAGTGAGTAACTTGCGATCCAACGGGACGCTTGCTTACAGTGATCACGATAGGGCTATCAAGCTTCTCTATGCTCTTGACCGTAGCATATGGGAGGTAAAGATATCCAGTATTGAGGAGTCCACAGGCTATGACACATTGACCTGTGACGAACTCTTTAGCAAGCTAAAGTCCACAGAGATTGCCAAGGCATCTCTTGCAGTGCACAGAAGCTCTTTGCCACAGCCATTGGCATTGGTTTCTAGCACTAGCCGTGGCACCACTGCAGAACCAAGCACATCAGGCACTTGTGTTCTTGCAGATGGTTTTGCTTTGTCCTCCCTGGTCTCCGTCACAAAGGAGCAGGTGGATACTCTAGCTGATGACGAGCTTGCTCTCATTGCCCGGAGGTTCACCCGCTTTCATCATGAGAGACGGGATCAGAGGAGAAGTGGTTTTAGTGGCTGCTATGAATGTGGCGACACCTCTCACATTAAGGCCAATTGCCCCAAGGTCAAAAAGAGAGATGAGAGTGACCGCCCCAAATTCCACAAAAAGGAGAGGAAGCCCTTTGTGAAGGGCAAGCACGGCAAGATGGCTAAGAAAGTAGCCAAGGCCGCTTCCAGAGCTTTTGTTGCTGCTCTCAGCGACATCGACACATCCTCAACTGAGGAGTCGAGCTCTGAGGAGGAGGAGTCCCCAAGGAAGGAGGACAAGAAGGACAAAAAGGGACGTGACTTCACCGGCCTTTGCTTCATGGCCGACAGCGATCACAGCGGCGATGAGCTTGACTCATCTGAGGTAAACCTATCATCTGACCAGCTACTAATTAAATTAGATGAGCTGAATGAAGTAGTGCTTGGTCAGGATAGATTACTTGTGCAAGCCGCTAGAGAAAGAAAAGACCTTAGACTTAGGCTAGAAAATATTTCTACTAAATATGCCATGCTTAAGTCTAAGTTTGATGATGCTGAATGTGAATCATGTTCTGTTGTCATGAGTGAGCTTGCTCAGTTGCGCTCTGTACATGCTCAAACTCTCTCTGAGCTTGAGACTGCACAGAAGCAGCTTTTGGAGGTGGATTCTAGACCTCATGAAATTATTGAATGCATGAACTGTTCTTTATTGCGCGAGAGCATTAATTTACGTGATAAACATGTTCATGATTTAGAGGCTAGATTGGAGAGGGCCGGTAGTTCTAAGGATGTGCAACCTGTTTGTGACACTTGCATCACCCTTAAGGACCAGCTAGGCACTGCTAGAGAGCGAGCTGAGAACCTCATGTCAGAAAATGAATACCTTCTTTCTGTGGTGAATAAATGCACTGAAGGGAAGGGTAGGATGGATTTGCTCTTGGCCAAGACCAAGTTGTGTGCTGACAGAGCCGGGGTAGCTCTAGGTTTGGGTTTTGAGAGGATAGCTTCAGACAGTAAGACCAAAACTGTTTTCACCTCTCCCACCACCCTAGAGAAAGAGAGAGCTCTGTTGGACACCCCATCAGCCAAAAAGCCTACCCATCCACCAAAGAAAACCACTCCTCCTACCAAGAAAAATCCTCCCAAGAGAGCCACTCAGAAGAAACCCAAGGAGCCTGTGAGAGTTGCTCCTATGACCCATGAGAGTGCCCCTAGGAGAGTGTTTCACTGTTCTTATTGTCAGCGGGCGGGTCATTTGATTGGTTTCTGTTTCCGTCGCATCAAGGATGAGCGACGTGCACAGGCGATGAGCTATCAGGACATGCATTACCCATCTTTAGGTATGCATGAGTCTGAGTATTACTCTCGCCCTGTTTTCGAGGCTCCTCGTGCTTCTCGAAGAGGTTTTGCTCCTCGAGGTGTTCACCATGTTCCATATGGTGGTAGACCTCGGGCGAGTAGCTTTGTACCTCGTCAGAGTAGGAGACCTCGACATGCTTTGCGTTCTTTGCATGTTGGTAGACCTCGCACTTTGCATCATGCTGATTTTCATGTGCGTAGACCATCTACTTTTACTGTGCCTACTACTCGTGTCACTCAGTGCTGGATGCCTCGCCATTATTTTACTCACCCCAGCACTGAGCGATCGAGGCGTTCTTATCATGTGTAGGCGACAGGTCGAGGCTTGGAGGGCACGTGGATCATGGACTCCGGTTGTTCGCGCCACATGACCGGAGATGCAAATTGGTTCTCCAGCCTCACAACAACCAAGCAAAGGGAACATATCACCTTCGGAAACAATCGAAGGAGTAGAGTGAAAGGTAAAGGTGTGGTAAGAATTAACGCAAACTTCACTCTCAAAGATGTTGCTTTGGTTGAGAACCTGGGATACAATTTGTTGTCTGTATCTCAGTTGCTTGATGAGGGCTTCGAAGTGCGATTTCATCGCGATACTTCGCAAGTGCTCAATTCTGATGGCGTTGTGGTGTGTAAGATCTTTAGGGTTGGGAGAGTTTTTGGAGCTGATTTTTCAGAGTCATCTGGTTCTTCTCATTGTCTTGTTGCTCATTCGACTTCTGAGCTTTGGAAGTGGCATAGGAGACTAGGGCATATGAGCTTTGAGTTGCTCGCTCGTCTGAGCGCCCTAGGCTTGATCCGAGGATTGCCCAAGCTCAAGTTTGAGAAGAATTTAGTTTGCGCTCCATGTCGACATGGAAAAATGATTGCCGCTTCGCATTCGCCAGTCACCACAGTGATGACTGAACAGCCCGGAGAACTTCTCCATATGGACACTGTAGGTCCTTCTCGGGTTAGTTCTTTAGGCGGCAAGTGGTATGTGCTTGTTATTGTCGATGATTTCTCTCGCTACTCTTGGGTCTTCTTTCTTGCCAGCAAGGATGAAGTGTTTTCACACTTTCGGAGCTTGGCTTTGAGACTGTTCACTGAACTCCCAGGTGCATTAAAATTCATTCGAAGCGATAATGGCACCGAGTTCAAAAATAGTCTCTTTGTTGACTTTTGCATGGAGCATGGCATAGAACATCAATTCTCTGCTCCGCGGGTTCCTCAACAGAACGGTGTTGTTGAGAGGAAAAACCGCACTTTGGTTGAGATGGCTAGGACGATGCTTGATGAGCATAGGACTCCTAGAAAATTCTGGGCTGAGGCCATGAACACTGCATGTTACATCTCAAACCGAATTTTCTTGCGCTCAATTTTAAACCTGACATCTTATGAGCTGCGTTTTGGGAGACAGCCCAAGGTTACTCATCTTCGAGTTTTTGGCTGTCGCTGCTTTATCCTAAAACGTGGTAACTTGGATAAATTTGAGTCGCGCTCTTCTGATGGGATCTTTTTGGGTTATACTACTCATGGTCATTCTTATCGTGTTTATAATTTAGAGACTAACACTGTCATCGAGTCATGTGATGTGACTTTTGATGAATCAACCCCCTCTGTTAGTTCTGCTCTTGAACAGGCAAATGAACACGACATGGAACAGACCTTATTCGAAGACGAAGATCTCGGAGAATTCGAGGATGAACCCCTACTACCCTCGACATCAACCCCCGAAGCTGACCCCGCTTCAATTACTTCGGCACGAGGTCCCGAAGCGACTACCTCAACATCGGTCATCTTGGACCACTCCAACGCACAAGTTGAGGGGGAGACTGCATCCCGCCGCGAGGCTCCACATCATGTCCAAAGGATGCACCCTCCCGAGCAAATCATTGGTGAGCTTGATCAAAGGGTAACACGTTCTCATGCCCATTTCACTAATGCTGCTTTTGTTGCTTCTTTCGAGCCCTTAGATGTTAGTCATGCACTTTCTGATTCTAGTTGGATCAATGCCATGCATGAAGAGCTTGAAAATTTTGAGAGAAACCAAGTCTGGACTTTAGTTGATCCTCCACCAAATGTTCATTTCATTGGAACAAAATGGATTTTTAAAAATAAACAAGGGGAGGATGGGACAATTGTTAGAAATAAGGCTAGACTTGTAGCTCAGTGCTTTTCTCAACTAGAAGGGATTGATTTTACTGAAACTTTTGCACCTGTTGCTCGCCTTGAGGCCATTAGGATTTTGCTTGCCTTTGCGACATCCCGGGGATTCAAACTCTATCAAATGGATGTCAAAAGTGCTTTTCTTAATGGCTTCATAGGTGAAGATGTTTATGTAAAACAACCCCCTGGTTTTGAAAATCCCAAGTACCCACATAAAGTCCTTAAACTTCATAAGGCTCTTTATGGACTCAAGCAGGCCCCTCGGGCTTGGTATGATAGACTTAAGTCTTTTCTGCTTGAGCGAGGGTATTTGATGGGCTCTGTTGATAAAACTTTGTTTACTCTCAAGCATGGCAAAGATTTCCTCCTAGTGCAGATTTATGTGGATGATATCATCTTTGGTGGCTCTTCTCATGCTTTAGTTGCCGAGTTTGCAGATACCATGAGCAGGGAGTTTGAAATGTCGATGATGGGTGAACTCACCTTTTTCCTTGGTTTGCAAATCAAGCAAAGCAAACAAGGTACTTTTGTCCACCAGACAAAGTACACCAAGGACCTGCTCAAGAAGTTCGACATGTCCGATGCGAAGCCCCTCGCCACTCCAATGGCTACATCTGTAGCATTGGACCCTGACGAAGATGGAGAAGCCGTAGATCAGAAGGAGTTCCGAAGCATGATCGGCTCCCTCCTCTACTTGACTGCTACGAGGCCGGACATACACTTCGCTGTGTGTCTGTGCGCTCGTTTTCAGGCTTCACCACGAGCTTCGCACCGCCAAGCGGTTAAGCGCATTCTAAGGTATCTCAAACACACCCTTGAGTTTGGCATATGGTATTCATCGTCTTCATCTTTATGTCTTAGAGGTTATTCTGATGCGGACTTTGCTGGGTGTAGAATTGATAGAAAGAGTACCTCTGGTACTTGTCATTTTCTGGGTACTTCTCTGGTTTGCTGGTCTTCCCGCAAACAGTCTAGTGTTGCACAATCGACGGCTGAGGCCGAATATGTTGCTGCAGCTAGCTGTTGCTCTCAGATTTTGTGGATGGTTTCCACTTTACGGGATTTCGGGTTAGATTATAAGAGTGTTCCACTTTTCTGTGATAACACTAGTGCTATTTGTATTGCAAACAACCTGGTTCAGCATTCCAGAACCAAACACATTGATGTACGGTATCATTTTCTCAGAGATCACAATGAGAAGGGTGATATTGAACTTCAATATGTTGATACCCAACACCAGCTTGCCGACATTTTTACAAAACCCCTTGATGCATCTCGATTTGCTTACTTGCGTGGGGAACTTGGCATTTGTCACCCTTACGGCATTTTGTGAGGGGGAGCTGATTTTAATTGTCTTGCATATGCTCATTATGTGTGGAATTGCACTTACATCTTTTGCTATTATATGCCTGCTTTTAATTCAAAAGAATTCATGACAGCTCAGCTCTGTGAAATATGTCTGGAACATTGGTTGTGCATGATGTTTTATTTTCTAAAATCAAACCTTGCTCACCGCACAATCGTGTATCTAGCTTGTTTAGGCAGGACTGCTCTTAGCTATCTTTTATCTACTTGACAGCAAGACACTGTTCCTTGGATGCTAAAATTTGCAACTTGAAAAATATGTTCTTTATTCATGGATATTTCTCAAAATAACTTATTCATCTGAATCAAAATCAAAAATCCATGATTTGCCTGGTTTACATAAAAAGATCCAGGAGGGTTTGTTTGTCGCACTACTCTATTCTAGACTGCTTACCAGTGCACTTTGGTCTGAACTGGGATAGTGTAGTGTATGCCAAAATCACCGCCTTAAGCTTCAGATGGCTTTCATGCCTAGGCTTGGCCTGATTGGAAAGTATAAGGTGGACAAACAAATAACCCCTGGCATTAAGAAAAAGAACAACAAAATTAATTGATCATCAAGTTTGCTTTGACAGCTCCTTTTGAACAAGACTTGTCTGTCTAGGGTAGAAATTGTTAGCTTTGCGCAGTCCTTGCCTTCACATGTCCAGTTGCTATGATTAAGTGATGATGCTTTTATCTCAAAATGACAAAATCACATGCCATCATCTTGTTTCACAGAATGTTAAATTGAGCTGAGCACATGAACATTGGTATTACTGTTGGCATATTTTTGCATTATATGTCTTTGCAATTCTATTCATTTCGAAGCTTTGCATTTTTTTGACTGCTCCTTGATGCTTGCATTGCCAAAGGGGGAGAGATTTGCTATGTTCTCTGCCGCAAGAGCATTATTTCGAAAAGGGGAGAGATTTTTGACATAAAGGGGGAGAAAAATTTGCTTAACTCAGGGGGAGTTCTTATCAAGGGGAGTTTTGCCAAAGGGGCTTTTACTCTTTTACAAAGGGGGAGAAAAATTCTTTTATCAAGTGACATGATTTGGCTCTTTTCTGAGTTTTTTATGGTCACTTGTGTGCTGAAAATTTTAATTTTTCCTGAATTTGAATGTGGTTGTCAATGCACTCATCAAGGGGGAGATTGAGAAACCAAGGGTTGGTTTCGGTGTTGTGATGAGTGATTGACAGGATTTTACCCTCTGTTCGAAGGGTACCTCCGGAGGGGCTTCGGAGGTGGTACCTCCGAAGGGTGTTCGGAGGTGTGTCACCGGAGTGTGTTTGGTGTTTGCTTGCTGCAGCTGTTGCAGCGGAGTGTGCTCGTCGGAGGGGTCCGACAGTACACGATGACTGGGTTCGTACCGAAGGGTTCGGTACTTTGGGCGGTACACCGGAGTGTGTACTGGAGGTTGCTAACCCGGAGAGGTCTCCGGAGTACTAGATACACTTGTTTGCTTGTCTGTGGTGCGCAGGGACTTCGGAGGCGACGGACAGGGTTCGAGCCAGGTGAACCTAGGTCAAGCGGGTGGCTTGATGCCAGGGGAGCGGGGAGCTCCGTCACGGTGGCTGCGAAGGTGGTCCGGGTCGGTCCTCGGGTCGAGGCGCGCCAGGTGAAGGCAGAGAGTGCGGAGCGTGGCTCCGGCTGAAGGTACTCCGAGACAAAGTCCTCGGAGGTGAGGCACTTCGAAGGTACTCCGAATGGAGTGACTTCGGAGTTAGTGGACCAAGTCCTCTGCGGAGGCAAGAAGTTCGAAGTGTGCTCCGGAGGGAGACACTCGAAGGTGGCCCAACGAAGGTCTCAGAAGTCGAGGTGCATCGAAGGCATGGTCCGGGTGAGGCTCGTCGAGGAGTGTGCTCGGAGTGAGACACTGCGACGGAGTGCTCATGGAATGCTTCATGCGGAGGCCTTGGACGAAGGAGGGACTTCGAAGGGTGGTACTCCGAAGGTGGGGCTTCGGAGTGAGGATGACTTGTGGTGCTTCGGCCATGCATGGCTTCGGTACACGGACGGATGGTGTTCGAGCTCGGAGTAGCTGCGAAGCCGTGGTGGTCCACTCCGGAGGTGGTGGTGCGAAGGCCCAAGGGCTTTGACGGCTTCGGCTCAAAACCGTCACTGTATCGAAGGTCTTCTTCGGCGGAGCGAAGGCCAACAGGCTGCAGGCTTCTCGCCGAAGCTTCCGCACCCCTCGCGTGCGAAGGGAGGTTCCAGAAGTCAACACTGTAAAGGCTGACACTGTCTGTTCTGAAAAAGGCTGACACTGTCCCCTCTGCAGCTGACAAGAGAAGCCTCCAAAATAAAGGTGGACTACCTTTTGTACCCCTTAGTTCTGTAGAGACAAATCTGTTGTAAACCCTAGGGGTAAAGTAGTCACTTCCTTAGGATGAAGCCGTGGGCTATAAATATGGGGGCTCGGTAGGTAACATTTAACACTTTGAGCATTTACTGTTGAGCTCCTGTAGACAGACCTCGCTGTATTCATTCTGAGTTCAATTTATTTCAGTGTTCCTTGTTCAAGCGGCGAAGCCCTGCTTCCTTGTGCTTTTGCTTGAGCTCGTGTTACATACCTCGCTAGTTTTTAGTTCACCAAAGCCTGTTGAGGCGAAGGCTGTTTTTCGTGCGAGGTGTGTTTTGTCAGTGTGCCATCGCTCTGTGTAACACGAGGCAAGACCTCGCTGCTTACTAGCGAAGCCCTGACCGTTTCCCGTAGTGCTTCTTGTGTCGAAGCCCTTAGCGGAGTCCGTTTTGTGTGCGTGTAGATCTTCGCGTACGAAGCCCAGCACCAGTTGCTGTCGCTAAGTATTTTGGTCGAAGTCCTCAGAGGGCTGTCCACTCTTGTGAAGGGTGAAGTGCGAAGCCTGCTCGAAGCACCTCGTGTGCGGAGCCTGCACTGACTTAGCAGAGTAGATTTTCGAAGGGTGTTAGTGGAGCGAAGTCTTCTTGGCTTCGAACTTTTGCCTCTCCGAAGCCTGTGTTCGAAGGTGTCAAAGTACCTCCGAACCAGACCTTCGAAGGTTGTGTTCGAAGCCTGTTCCGCTGAAGACAGAACTGATCCGAAGGCTAAATTTTTAGCCCGAATTTTTTATAGCTCCCATTCACCCCCCCTCTGGTCGCCGTTTCCGGTCCAACAGTATGATAGACTCCTGTATGTGTTATTTTTTTGAAGCTATATTCCATGCTTACCTCGTTTTTTGCAGTATATCATCCTTGGTCGTGTGGCCATGACCTCCCACAATCATGAGCGCAACTGACTTAAGGAGAAGGTCGTGAACCTCTGGGATTGCCTTGCCGATTCCGAAGGTAGGGCTTTGGGCTTGTAGGACACCCTCCGAGATTAGCAGAGGCAGAAGGCAGCCCTCGAGGATGAGGTCAAGAAGCTCTGGGTTGAGCGAGTGGCCTCTATAGTCGAAGTCGAGAAGCTTCTGGATGAACTAAGAGCCTTGACCGATGATGTTCAGCGGCTGCTCGCTTAGAAGATGGTGTACATGCCGAGGGCTTCTAAACTCGCCACGTAAAATGCCAGTCTGAAGGCCGCGATAGAGTCCCTCCTTGTGGAGCGGGCAAAATGTGATAGAGTAGCCTCTGAAACTATGGATGTTCTGCGGGGTGTCCTGGAGGACTTTGGCAAATCTTGCCCTACATCCTACGCTGTGGCGAATGAGCCCCTAGCCCGCGGCTGAAGCTGATCTAGTTGGCGACGAAGATGATGGGGACTACCACTGCCAGGTACGGACAAATCTCCAGTCGATTGGCTGCGCTTGGGGTCCTCCATTACTTTAAAGATGCCAGGGGCTCCATTTTGCTAAACCCGAAGGTGGCACCCGTCAGCTTCGGGGGGGAGCGCTTGCTATCCTCATCGCCCAAAGCTTCGGCGGCTTGGGAAGCCTTCCAGGCGGCCTGGAAGACTGAAGGCTAGGAGGTGGCCAAGGCTTGGATCAACGAAGCCCACCGCCAGAGGCTGGCGTGGTCGCAGGCTCTGCCGATAGCTTCACCAAGCCACCGTCCTTCGGACCCAAAGGTCTAGCTTGTTTAGGACCCTGCATGTAAAAGTCTTATGTTGCTCCCATTTCTTATTAATGAAAGGGACTTCTTTGTCGAGGTGTTTTGAATTTATGGTCTTTTTGCACTTCAAATAATGACCTCGAGGTGCTAGACGTCAACGAAGGGGTCCGCCATCAGTGGGCTATTTTCGATACCTTGAGACACGATAGGCGCCCTCGGTTTTCTATTCCTCGCGAAGATCACAGGCAAATTTCTCATGACATGTTTAATGAAGTCATTTCTTTTATTAAAGATGAAGAAAGGGAAGAAGTTGTGGAACTATCTTCTTTGCCATCGGAGCACATGAACTGGTTCGATGTAGAATAGTCGGATGAAGAGCGAGAGCCATCCTCAGTGGAGCCTAACCCCGAAAGGCTTTGGAGTTGGGCCGAACTCCAGCAAGAGCAAAAAGATTGGAGGGCTTCGTAGAAGGGAAAGAGGCCTCAGATCAAGTCTACAAGGGGGGCTAGGAGGAAGGCAGCCGAGCCAGGGGCTTCGAACTCTAGAGGGAGGAAGCCTAACCCTTGAAAACAAAAGGGCCTCTGATTTTATCTTAGTTTGGACACCAATTTCTCATAGTGCCCAAATTATTGTAATTTATACTAAGACATCGATCATGTAATGCAATTTGTAAGAACGTATTTGATCATGCCTTTACCCCTCGCCCCTTTTTGTGGGTGAGCAGTTGTTTAGTTATGATAAAGTTGGTCGCGCGCAATATTTGATACGTTTAGAAGTATGCTTCGTAAATTGCATGTGCGATGACTATGAAGTATGACTTCGTTTTTATAAAAGGATGCTTCAAACCAGTGGTTTGAAATCCTTTAGTTTGGTCTCCTCGGACTCTTATATAGATTCTTCGAACCGGTGGCTTGTAATTAGTTAGTTTGGTCGCCTTGGACTCTTTTACGGACGCTTCGAGCTGGTGGCTCAAAATTCATTAGTTCGGTCGCCTTGGACTCTTTTGCGGATGCTTCGAGCCGATAGCTCGGAATCCGTTAGTTTGGTCACTTCAGACTCTTTTACGGATGGTTTGAGCCGGTGGCTCAGAATCCATTAGTTTGGTCGCCTTGGACTCTTTTACGGACGCTTCGAGCCGGTGGCTTGGAATCCATTAGTTCAGTCACCTTGGACTCTTTTACAGATGCTTCGAGCTGGTGACTCGGAATCCATTAGTTTGGTCACTTTGGACTCTTTTACGAATGCTTCTAGCTGATGGCCCGGAATCTGTTAGTTTGGTCACTTCACACTCTTTTACGGATGCTTCGAGCCGGTGGCTCGGAATCCGTTAGTATTGGTTACTTATGAATAATGCTTTACCTCACTATAGGACCGAAAGTAGTGACTAGAGGGGGGTGAATGGGCGCCTAAAAAATTCTTTCGAATCAATGTCCTGCTTCTAACACCCAACACACCTCAACAGACTAACAGGGAAAAGTAAACAGATCAACAGTACCAAAAATAATCTAGCCTAAAAACAACCGGTGTCCTAATCGAAAAGACACCAACACAGTGCTTTAAAGTAGATTAACAGATCATTCAAGACATGAACATTTCACGTATCATCAACAAATTATCACAGGCAAACAATTCAGATGTACGCAAACGAGGAAAAATAATACTGTTCAAAAATAGTCTCTGGTTTGAAACCTGTCAAAGTCTATTTAGAGTGGTCACTCGAAGTCTGCACCTTGATTCCAAACTGTGCACTCTGACAAATCGAAGCTTGTTCTTTTGCTTGGCTAAACCATCGAAATGTGTACACTCTGGAATCGAAGAGTGCAGAGCCGATTGTCGGAGTATGCTTCAAATTTGTCGAAACCCGTGATGTACTTTGCCGGAGTCTGCGAGAAAGCCTTCGAAATGAGCCAACTCCGAACCAGTCCACAAATGCCGAAGGTACTAGAAGACCGAAGCCTGCACGCACTTGGACCTTCGCTCCGCCAAACAGTCACGCGTGAAGCTTCGAAGGACTTCGTACACAACGAAGCTTCAGCGAAAACCCCGAAATAAACCTCGCACACACTCCGCAGAATCAGCCCCTCGTGCAAGGCACACAATCCCTGCTGCCTATCTTCGCTTGATTAAACGTGACTGTCTTCGCAGCACCTTCGCACAGAACGAAGCCCCAGCACCAAGACAGAACCTGACCAACACACGTGCCTAGAAAACTCTGGCTAAAAACTAGCTAGACTGCCTAGCACCCAAGAGCGATCTCCCACGCAGAAAACTGACACCGAAAGAGGGCTTAGAAGCCTAGCTGCAAGAGACAACGATAGCAAAAGTACTACTATGCACTAGGCGTCTAAAAGCCTACATGCGAGGCTACAGATCCTATCAACAGGCTAGTTGCTGCTTGGACAGCTGCAAACTGCGAAGTGATGTGAAGCTACTTGCAAAGAAGCTAGCTGCCTAGAACAATAGACTAGCCACAGCCGGCTGCTGCAAAAGGCATGTAGAGAAGTAAAAAACTTAGAGGAGAAATAAATGACACTACAGCAAATGGCCAGGAAACAAAGCTGAGACGCATAAAACAATACACCAAGAAAGCTGAGATTAAAATAGCACTAAAAAATTGGGCTAGTTGCAGAAGCTAACATACTCCTTTTGATGAATAATCTAACAGATGACAGGGATGAACAATAGTTGTTGGCGTAAAAGATTACGCTAACAGGTTTTCAGAGATTAGAAACTAATAAACGAAGTGTTTGCGAAGTGAACTATTTCAAACCTCCGAATAGGATAATAGCTTGGAGTAATTCGAAGTTGTGCATTGAATAACTAAGTATTCGATGCCTATTACAGGTGTTATGGGGGGTATTTATAGGTAAAAATCTTAAGAAAAAGACCTTTTTACCCCTCAATTACAACCGACATAGTGGAAACTATTCGGTACCCCTAATAGGGCTAAAATGGTAAAAGACTAATCTAATGAGAAAGAAGATAAGTCTTCCATCCTAGCTGGCAGATAAGTTCTCTGAAGATTTGACGTTCGAAGCTACACTCCAAACGGGGGTCTGCACTGATGCTTCAAACTTGATCACGTACTAAACCGGAGTTAATACTGGAACTGCGGTTTAGTAGATTGCCTTTGTCTTGTTACTGTAGAGACCCTTAGGATGAAGTATTTTCCCCTAACAGTAGCCCCTCGAATACGCTTCTCCATATAATCTGTAAGGTTAGGACATCAGTATACGCAAGAAAAATAATCATGCGTAAGGGTTAATAAAATTTATCAACCTTCGGAATATGCAAAGTTCAGAACTTCGAATCGATTTCTAAAAGAGTTCTATTCGAGCAACTCGGAAATCAATTCCTATGAAGTCGAAAAGACCTCTGAACTTAGAAAAATTGCCCTTAACCTTTTCCTTTCAAAAAAGCTATAACGTTACGTTGATTTCGTGAATAGTAACGGTCAAGAAGTTGGAATGCCAAGTCTGAACGGTAAAAAATCAGGAGCCGAGACTATAAATAGAGGATCCAGGAGCATCCAAAATACCTTCTTCACCGTCCTCGCGCAATCCGCCATTTAACCTCCAAACTTAGCTCCAATCGCTCTGTTTTGCTTGATGGCGAAGACAAGCTTCAAGGCTCCCAGGATGACTTCGGCCTTAGCCCGGCAGCAAGCCATGGCGGCGGCAGTGTAGGACCGAAAGTAGCGACCAGAGGGGGGGGGGGTGAATGGGGGCCTAAAAAAATTCTTGCTCAACTATATTTTAATCCCACCACCCAAAAGAACTTAGCCAGAGAAATAATATTATCAAAGCAAATTGCAGGAACTAAAGTTATCTACTCTAAAAACGACCAGTCTCCTAATTAAAGTGATATCAGAGATGAATTAAATAAAACTACTGCTGTAAATAAAACACCTAGATAAATCACGAAATATTTATTTTCCAGTCCAAAAATAAAATACTAATTAAATGATTAAAAACATGTAACACCCAGAGATTAATATAGAAATAATCCTAAAATATTTCAAGTAAATCTAGAATAAAAATATTACTGCGACGAATAAACTTTTCTTTACTTTTTGTATAAGCAAATTAAATTAACATGAAATTGCTAAACACATTTTTCGCTAATTAATTAATAGATGATTATCTCTAAAACAAATATACTAAAAAATAGGAGATTAGAAATAACCATCGCCGTGGCTGCGTGCTAATCGCTGTTGTTGTGCTGGAACTGGCCAGCGTCGCCGCGCGCTGCTGCTGCATGCCTCGTCGTGGAGAGCGGACGACGCATGCGTGCTCTTCCTGCAGGCGCAAGCACTTAGAAGCCCATGCAAAAAGCTGCGCACATGCACGTTGCTTTCTGCCGCAACATGCCTCACGCAACCACAGTACAGAGCACTCGTAGCCTACTGGAGCTTCGTGCCTACTGGAGCCTGGAGCTTCACCCGTCACGGGAAAACGCCAGGACTCAGCCGCCGAAAGTATTCCTTGCCAAGACCTGCCGCCGGGAACGAAACAAAAAAATTGGTGGGAAAAATCGCGAGAGAAAATGACCATGGTTTTGGTCGTGCGCCCGCCGTGCTGAAGATGAAGATTGAAACAAATCGCCGGCGAGGAGAAATGTAAACTACGGTGGTAAAATACGAAGAAAAATAGCAGATGAATTATTTGTGGACTGCAAAATAATCTCGAGATTAATGTATTAGAAAAAACAATCAACTATCCCCAAGAGGATAGGGGCCTATTTATAGGCAAATCCTAATACATGAAAAGACTAATTTACCCTCGGATAAAATTAAACTAACTCTAAAATAAATTCCGAAAATTACTAAAATATTCTAAGAAAAATCACCTGACTTAAATAAAAATATTCTAAACTTAAAAACTAAATATTAATATCCTAAAAATGACTTAAGCATATATTGTCAGTTTTACGCTGAAACTGACAAAGCGTCCACCGTCTTCGCACCGGGTACCCGGATTGGGCCGACCCGACCCCGCAGCTTCCTCAGCCCGGCAATCGCTCGCCGCCCGTGTACTTGAGTCAAACCCAGTCAACAGACCAGTGGATCATCTGCCGCTCCTAGCCATGTACCCGGATTGGGCTAGCCCGACTCCGTGGCTCCTCTGCCTGACCGTCGCTCACTATCCATGTACCTGAGTCACATGCGCCTCAGACTCAGCAGGTCTTGATCTCTCCCTTCCTTTGACTTCCGTTGACAATCACTCATCATATCTGAAATATCAAAACCATATTCTTCAACATGGTTTCTCAATCTCCCCGTTGATGAGTGCATTGTCAACACCCTTTTCAGCTCATCTCCAGAACCTGCAAAAACATGTGGAAACAAGAAAACAAAACAAAAGAAAAATAGAAAAAAGGAAATAAAAGTTTAACCCTAATGACCAAAATCCAAATAAAAGCACGAAAACGGTCATTATAGGTAACCAAAATTAAAACCTCAAAAACAAGTGCAAATCTCAGAATTACCAACAAGAATAAACTCCCCCTGAAATAAATCCCAGAGAAAGCCGAAAATATATCCAAAATTTCTCCCCCTTGTTGACAATTGGACTCATCAAGTGAGACTAAATGCACTTTAAAGAGACATAGACACAAACTCCCCCTAAAATGCAGCTCCCCCTCAAAATATGCCATGAATGCAGATGGGGTGCAGGTGGAGTGTGAAAAGCATGCTTCTTAGATATGATTAACTGTAATTACAACATCTAACAGGTATAGCAAAAGATATACTGTTGAAAATACATGACATGATCAGTGCAATAGATGATATCTTAAGAAAGTCATTAGCACACATTTTTCGATTTTTTTTGGAAAACAAAAGCATCACCACATTTTCTAGTTGACAAACAAGGTAAAACATGAGATGCAAAAGCTAACTGATATCTACCAAGATAAGCATTGTCCAAAACAAAGTGCTTCAGCAAACCTGTCATCTTTTTAAATTTTTCAGACTTTTTCTTTATATTTTTCATTTCTGCCAGGGGTTATTTGCATGTCAAACCTTATGCTAACCGACCAAGTCAAGCCTAGGCCATAACTGGACCATCAGAAACTTAAGACATTGGTCTTGGCATACATTACACCGTCCTAGTTCATACCAAAGTGCTATGGTAAGTAGTCTAGAACAATGCAATGCGACAAAAGCAAACCCACCTGGATCTTTTCTGATAATCATAAAAATGCATAAATTTTTATTTTTCTGAATTTTTATCATTTTTATAGCACATTTTTCATTTTTAAAGCATATAGATGTCCAAGTTGCGTATCTGCATCTAAGTAAGGATCTAGCTACAAGGCATGTAAAAGATAGCGAAAGCATTCAGCCTACACATGCTAGTTACCAGAAGCAATGGTGATCATTTTTTCAAATTTAAAACATAAAAGCCATGCATATGACAAATATCGGATATATCATGTGAACTTGAACAGAACATGATCATCGACAGGTAATCAAAAACATATACTAGATAGAGAAAGTAAAGCAGATTAATCATATAACAAAAGCAAGCTCAAAATGTGATAGATGATTATGCATGATATGAATGCACACAAAAAGACTCAATAAAAATAAATAAGACAAGTAAAAAAACTGACTCAAAGTATCCCAAAAAGGATACACAACTCCCAAATCAAGATCAATAATTATGAGTGGGAGCAAATGGTCCAATGCCAGGTTTAGAGTGTAGAACCAGTGTCGAGCCATCTGCGCGTATGTAGGAAAGCAGAAGGAATCATATGAGTCAGGACCACCACGCGACTCAAAGCGCGGTCCTCTGTTCTGCCTAAAATCACGGTCACGAGGTCCAACACCGTATCAATAACGATCTGGAACTCTACTGGAACGGAAACCACCCTCCGGAGCATGATCATAAAAATTGTCTCCTCTAACACCACCTACACGACGTGGCCTGGACTCTAGCCTCTCTCTACGTCGAGGAACTCTCTGTCTACCACCATGCTGGTAGAACTGCTCATGCACACCTCGAGCTCTCTCTGCTCGCTCAACCCGTTTCCTCCTAAAGCAAAACTCCTCAAGATGCCCGTCTCTCTGACAAAACTCACAGTGATAGGTAGGCTTCTTGAAATGTGGTTGAGCCTTGGGAATCTTAGGCTTGGTGGTGTTTGATGTATCATCTTTAGTGTGAGAGGGTCCAGGTAAAGAATCAAGAGAAGTGTGGAGAGTTTTAGGCTTTGGGACCCAGATCTGCTTCTTAGGTGGAGCTTTAGGTTCTTCTTGGATCACTCCATCCTTGGGCTGACTATCCTTAAAGGACTCAGTGGAGTGAGTCTTGGGATATCTCTGTTCAGGAGTCATCTTACTCCACTCCACTGCTCGGCTAATGGCGCTCTCAAAATCAGCCTTGGTATAAGTGTAACCTACCCCAAACCCATCCTGTCTCTTGAACTGCTGGATCATCATGCTGAGTTGTGGCTCTTTAGCACTGATCCAACTCAGGATTGAACAGAGGTAAAAGTTCACTTTCTGAACATCAGCTAGCTCCTCTCTCAAAGAAGCTAACACCTCCACCTGAGACAAGCAGATCTCACACTCTTTATCAGCTTCGACAGACTTCTCAGCTTTTAGCTTGATCAACTCCATTCTAATGGATAGGCAGTTCTCACAAATAGTGGATGGAACTGACAAGGTCTCAAGCTCTAGCTTAGTCTGCTCCAACTCAGTTCTCACTCTAGCTAACTCGCTCAACTGCTCATCACTCTTGGCTCTTAGCTCAGCTATACTAGCTAAATGAGATGGGCAGTCTACACAAGGTACGACGACAGTGGCATGAGCATCTTTTAGCTCCTGCTGAGTGCTCTCAAGCTCAGTGGCCAAGGCGTCTCTCTCATCTACTCTCTCTGTGTACCTGGACTTAAGAGTCATCAGGTCACACAACAGCACCTCATAGTTAGGGCACTCACCACTATCACCCAAGAAGGGGGAAGAAAACATACTCTCAATCTTGCCATTCGCCGTGGCAAGCTCACTGTCAAGCTCATATATCCTCTTCTTAGCCCCTCTAAGCAGTTTCTCCCGATACTTCAACTCCTGACTGTTCTGTTCTAGTAAATTAACAACTTCTTGTTCATAGGAAGATGCCTTCTCATCGTCGTCGTCGTCGGAGTCGTCGGAGGAGTCCTTCTCTTTCTTCTCCCCAAAAGCCATTGAGCAGAAACTCTTGTGGGGTCTTCGGCTGTGACGTGAACGACTCTTCGGCTTGTCCCTGAAGCCCATGAAACAGAGGCCCGCCGGATTGTCCCTGTCCTTCCCCTTCCTGATCATGATCTCTTCATCACTTGAACTTGAAGACGAGGAGGAAGACGAGGATCTCTTGGAGTATCTTTTCTCCATCTCGGCGAAGAAGGTCTTGTCTCGCTTCTTGTTCTCACGCCTATAATCCTTTAGAGACTTTTGAAAAAGTCTTGTCTTGGGCTTGCCCTTTGTGGAGTTGTCATACTTGCCGGAGTTGTAGGAGTTGCCGCCAGTTCCCTTCTTGTAATTCTTCTGCTTGGGGCAGTCGGCAATGAAATGACCTGGGTCACCACACTCAAAGCACCCAGATTTTGTACCGTGTCTCTTAAACATTCTCTTATCATAGACACATCGCACCCGATTGTTAAACACACACAGATCATCGTCTCCTAGAGTATCAAGTTGTTCCTCGGAGATAGACATCAAGGAAAAAGCAGTACAACTCATGGCATTAGGATCAGCTAATGGTGTCGCAAGCACCAAAGTCTTTGAGCCAGAATCAGTGAGATTTGATCTCAACTGAATATCGACCTCTGAGGCCTTGAGCTTACTAAAAAGCTCTGCGATGGTCAAGGTATCATAGGACGCACTCTCAACAATAGAAGAAACCTTGATCTCCCAGATCTTAGGGTCCAAGTTATGGAGCACCTTAAGCGCCTGTTCATGATCTGAGACCAGCTGATCACGCTCGGCCTTGTTGACACGAAGTTTGTTAATGATCGATTGAAAACGACCAAACAATGCCTCAACAGTCTCACCGGCTTCTGTGAAAAATTTTCATAGTCACGCTGGTAGGTCTGGTAGAGCCTAGCCTTGACCTGAGCTGTGCCCTCATGGTGTTCCTGGAGGTTAGCCCAGATCTCTCGAGCAGTGGTGAGATGTCTAACACGCTCAAACTCATTGGGACCTAGACCATAAAATAAAATATTCACCGCCTTACTATTATTTTGATGCTGGGTAATTACGTTTTCAGCAGTATCCGCATCAATAGTCGTTATGGTGAAATTAGGATGAACACAAATCTCCCATATGTCCGAGCTCTGGCTCATAAGGTATGCTCGCATGCGAGTCTTCCAATAAGTGTAGCCAAAAGCTTCTAGGGACGGTATTTTACCAGAAGACGTCATGGTCACTACCTAGGTTTAGAATCGGTTAAGATATTAGAAAAACCTAACCTTGCTCTGATACCACTTGTAGGACCGAAAGTAGCGACCAGAGGGGGGGTGAATGGGCGCCTAAAAAAAATTCTATGCTAAACTATATTTTAATCCCACCACCCAAAAGAACTTAGCTAGACAAATAATATTATCAAAGCAAATTGCAGGAACTAAAGTTATCTACCCTAAAAACGACCGGTGTCCTAATTAAAGTGATATCACAGATGAATTAAATAAAACTACTGCAGTAAATAAAACACCTAGATATATCACGAAATATTTATTTTTCAGTCCAAAAATAAAATACTAATTAAATGAATAAAAACATGTAACATCCAGAGATTAATATAGAAATAATCCTAAAATATTTCAAGTAAATCTAGAATAAAAAAATTACTGCGACGAATAAACTTTTCTTTACTTTTTGTATAAGAAAATTAAATTAACATGAAATTTCTAAAAAAAAATTTCGCTAATTAATTAATAAATGATTATCTCTAAAACAGATCTACTAAAAAATAGGAGATTTGAAATAACTATCGCCGTGGCTGCGTGCTAATCGCTGTTGCTGTGCTGGAACCGGCCAGCGTCGCCGCGCGCTGCTGCTGCACGCCTCGTCGTGGTGAGCGGACGACGCATGCGTGCTCTTCCTACAGGCGCAAGCACTTAGAAGCCCATGCAAAAACCTACACACATGCACGTTGCTTTCTACCACAGCATGCCTCACGCAACCACACTACAGAGCACTCGTGGCCTGCTAGAGCTTCGCGCCTGCTAGAGCCTGGAGCTTCACGCATCACAAGAAAATGCCAGGACGCAGCCGCCGAAAGTATTCCTCGCCAAGACCTGCCACCGAGAATGAAACAAAAAAATTGGTGGGAAAAATCGCCAGAGAAAATGACCGTGGTTTTGGCCGTGCGCCCGCCGTGCTGAAGATGAAGATTGAAACAAATCGCCGGCGAGGAGAAATGTAAACTACGGTGGTCAAATATGAAGAAAAATAGCAGATGAATTATTTGTGGACTGCAAAAAAATCTCGAGATTGATCTATTAGAAAAAACAGTCAACTATCCCCAAGGGGATAGGGGCCTATTTATAGGAAAATCCTAATACATGAAAAGACTAATTTACCCTCGGATAAAATTAAACTAACTCTAAAATAAATTCCGAAAATTACTAAAATATTCTTAAAAAAACACCTGACTTAAATAAAAATATTCTAAACTTAAAAACTGAATATTAATATCCTAAAAATGACTTAAGCATATATTGTCAGTTTTACGCCGAAACTGACAAAGCGTCCACTGTCTTCGCACCGGGTACCCGAATTGGGCCGACCCGACCCCGCAGCTTCTTTAGCCCGGCAATCGCTCGCCTCCCGTGTACTTGAGTCAAACCCAGTCAACAGACCAGTGGATCATCTGCCGCTCCTAGCCATGTACCCGGATTGGGCCAGCCCGACTCCGTGGCTCCTCTGCCCGGCCATCGCTCACTGCCCGTGTACCTGAGTCACATGCACCTCAGACTCGGCAGGTCTTCATCTCTTCCTTCCTTTGACTTCCGTTGACAATCACTCATCATATCTGAAATATCAAAACCATATTCTTCAACATGGTTTCTCAGGTAGCAGCGGCGGCACCTGCAAGGAATCCCCAACAAGTCGGCCCCCATGACCTCCTTCCAGCTTCTTCGAAGTACTCCGACCAGTCTTACAAACTGGGGCCATCGACCTGTAAGAGGAAGACAATCACAGCAGTGGTTGAAGGAAAAATTAGCCCAGGGGTTAATGTCTGCAAACCCAGGAAGGAAGCCATCCCTTCGCCGCGGCCAGGAGAAGTCGTCGTTTTTGAAGCTTTCTTCGAAGCAGGGTTGGGACTTCTTGCGGTGGACTTCCTGTCGGAGGTACTAGATCTTTTCCACGTTACCCTTCCTCAGTTGTCTCCGAACACAATAGCGCGTGTGGCTATCTTTGAGTGGGCGCTGTGGGCCGAAGGTTGCGAAGGGAGAGCAGAAATATTCGCAGCGTTGCACAAAGCCTCCTGCCAGCCGAAGACTTACCAGGGCTCCGGAGGGGAAAAGATTATAGTAGCCTTCGGCAACATCAACTTTAGACTCCGGGATGAATTCCAACTGCGGTTCCCGACGAAGGCTATCAATGCTAGATGGTACACAGATTGGATCCTTCGGTGGTTCTATGCCGAAGTTGGAGTAGACAACCGTTTGGCCAGGCCTCTGCAAGACATATATTTCTGAAGGGAAGCCGAAGTCCATCCAAACCCAGCCAGCTCGAAGCCCGTCTTAATATTCTTCAAAGAATTAGTCACCGCATGAGCATGCGGGACTTGGCGGAGGAGTTCATCAGGCTCTAGAATCCACATTTGATGGCCAACTGGCCTGCTAATTTCGAAGAGGATCCGTAGGGTGGACTCTGAAAGATTTCTCCGAGTTCGAGCTCTGCATGTAACTTCGAAAACTATAGCATGCTTCATATATGATTATTTCATAAAAGATAACTAATAAAACTTATCTTTCAGCTCCACAAGCCTCTTTGACCTCGGAGCATGTCATTCGGACTTCGGAGAAGATTATCGGGGCCCCTACCCCCACTGAAAAGGAATGGAGGATGAAGTTGGTAGGAAATTGGAGCCGATTCAACTGAGTTTGGGGCCTACTTAGAGTCATAGCCCCTTCTCTTCCGGACTAGGTGCATTCCGAGCTTGGTCCGAAGAAGAGAAAAGCCGATGCTGGGACTTTGGCACCAACCAAGACTCCCGTAAAGAAGTTAGCTCGTACACCTAAAAACGTGGCTTCTTCCAAGCCCACTGCTTCGTCTTCATGTTCATCTAAAGATGAGGGAGTAAGAGAAATGCAAAGGGTCCTTATAGACCTTATTACCGAAGACGAAGAGGCACAGGCGGATGTTGAAGTTGTAGCCACTGGTGAAGCAGCGGGTGTGCCAGCTGCGCCGATCAACTCCGAACTGGTCGGGACCTCAAATGTCCTACCTGACTTGCCGAACCAAGAAGCCCCTGCTATTGAAGGCGGAGTCGAAGTAGTGACTGATCAAGCTTCGATTCTGGATGAAGTGGTAATTGTTGCTCCAAGAGAGGTTCCAACAGCCAACCCTTCGGTTCATGATCTCGAATCTGATGAAGACTTCGAGGGGCCTTCGACCCTCCAAGTAGCCCCGTACTGATTCACCGACAGGATTTTGGAGGTAGACTTTATTAAAGCACCTTTTTCTTCACACCCTACAGAATTATGCAATATATAATACCTTTAATTTGGCAGGGTCTGCTCCCATGGAGACGACTCCTCCTGCAAAGACTGCTCCTGGGACTTCGACATCTTCGAGGTCGGTTCCAGAAGAAGTTACAAAGATGGGGCCCGGAAAAGGTAAAGGGAAAATGGATCCTTTTCCTGCTCCAAACTTGGGATTAACTCCGTCGAAATTGATAGACGAAGGACAATCTGTGGAGGGGGCCCAGTCCACCGAAGTTTTTGGGGATGCGGTGCAGCACTCCGGCCCTTCACCCAATGAAGACGACCAAATAGCTTTGTTAATGCTCCCCCTCATAGCTCCTTTTCTGGAACGAAGGACCGGACTTCGGACCCTACTTGAGCCTTTGGATCGAGCTAATCGTGAAGTTGGGGGAACTGACTTGGTAGCCATACTTGGGGAGGCTGAAGGGTCAGAGCTGGATGCAGCATTGGAACGGGCAGCATACCAGGTACGAAGTATCTGCAAAAACGTAGCATACCAAGTACGAAGTATCTGCAAAAACATGATTAATTTCTACATATGAATAATTTCTCACCTCGTTTTTTTCTTCGCAACAAATAGTCTTGGCTCGAGCTGCAGCTATTTCGAATGAGTGGGAAAGTATTCGTCTTAAGGAGAGGATTATTGCCCTCCAAAGGAGTCTTGAGGGCTCTGAAATTCGAATTTCCAGCTTGGACGAGATGGTAGCAGCGGAGAGGAAAGCTAGACTTGGTCTAGAGGCTGCAAATCAGAAGCTCAAAGCCGAACAAATTGTGCTTCAGGCTGAAATAGAAAGAATGCAGACGGAGCAAGCAACCGTGGGGGCTGAGCTGGTCAAGCTCCGAGAAGAATAGACAAAGTCCATGGAGGAGGCCAGCAACCTGCATAGCCAAAAGAACTCCTTGGTCACGGAGGTAGCCAAACTATCTTCTTTGGTAGATGAGCTGTCTTCGTCAAGGGATAATTTGGTTGAAGACAAGGTGAAGTCTGAGAAGGTAGTTGCGGAGGCCATGGACATCCTTCTAGGTGTCTTAGAATACTTCGGTACTTCTTGGACACTTCCTTCGACTGGCGATGTCCCCTTGCTGCGATCATTGAAAATGATTCAAGGAGCAGTGAAGATGATGAAGACAGCGGGTATTCGGTATGGCGAAATCTCCGGCCAAGTATCCGCTCTCGGAATACTTCGCTACTATGAAGATCTAGGGCTATCAGTAGCACCAGACTCGGTGGCGGCTCCCATCACCTTCGATGACAACTGATTATTAAACCCTTCTAAGGACGTGGCCGCAGCGTGGCAAGCCTTCGAAGCATCTTGGAGAGCCGAAGGTCGATCAACGATCAAGGCTTGGATTGATGAAGGACTTCGCCAGAAACAAGCTCGGTCGCAGGCTTCGAGCAGCCAGCCTCCGCCAGACCCGCATGTCTAGTTTTGTTTAGGGCTCCGAACATGTAAAAATTTATGCTTTCTTCTGTTATGAATGAAGACTTAGTTGGAAATGTTTTTAGGCTTCCCGACCTCTTATAGATCATCTCGAAGTATTAGATGTTACCGAAGAACTTCGCCTGCTATGGGCTACCTTTGACCTTCTAAGACGTCACAAACGACCTCGATTTCTAATTCCTCGAGAAAGCTCCGGTGCGATTATGCCAGCAATATACAAAGATATAATATCTTGCATTAAAGAAGAGGAAAAAGAACTTAACTTGGAAACTTCATCTTCTGAAGACGTTGAATGGTCCGAAGAAGAGAATACTACTGAGGAACAAACAAAGAAACCAGAACAACTTCGAAGCTGGGAGAGAAGCCCCGAGCGCCTTCGAACTTGGACTGAACTTCAACAAGAACAAAAAGATTTTCGAGCTTCGAGAGGAGGGAGAAGAGTTAAACGTAAAGTTAATATGACTCCCAGCTCCGGAACTAGTCGTTCTGGCTTTAGTGGTAGCTCTAGGGATCAAAGGGGTCTCCGCTTCCTTCTTGGCATAGATACAGACTTTTCGTAATATAATGTAATCTGTTCGAATGATAAAGATTAAAGTTTTAAAATTGTCTCCCTACTTCCCAGCCCCTCTTTGGGTGTAAGAAACTTCGAAATTCGGTCGAAGATGGTTACGCGCAACGAAAATAACTTAGAAGTACAATTGTGGAGGCTCAGAGCCCCTTAGCAACTTAGGGCTGGTTTGGGAGCCCACAATCCCGGCCCATCCCCAGGGAATGGGCCGGGATTGTGGGCTCCCAAACAGGCCCTTAGAGATTGATTAAAATCTCAAAGAATGTCTTTGGCTACTTCGGACTAGTTTTCCGGTGTTGGCGTAAAAGATTACGCTAACAGGTTTCTGTAGAAGAGAAACTAACAAACGAAGTGTTTGCGAAGCAAACTGTTCTAAGCCTCCGAAAGGATAATAACTTATAATAGTTTGAAAGTGTGTATTGAATAACTTGTATTCGGTCCCTATTACAGGGTGAAATGGGGGGTATTTATAGGCCCAAATATTAAGGAAAAGACCTATTTACCCCTAAAATGGTAAAAGATTAATCTAATTAGAAAGAAGATAAGTCTTCCATCTTAGCTGGCAGAAAAGATCTTGAAAAGCCTTAGTTCGAAGATGTACTCCGAACCAATGCCTATCTTCGTACTTCGAGCTTGACTCCGGGTATCTTCGAAGATGAATGTCTGGGAACCTTCGAATCTGCTATCTACCTTTATGCTGTTTCGGCAATAACCCCAAAGATGAGATATTTTCCCCCAACAGTAGCCCCTCGAATACGCTTCTCCGTTTAACCTGTAATGTTAGGAGAGCAGTATACGGAAGGAAAAGATAACCAAACATAGGGGTTATTGAATTTTAGTTCATCTCCGAAATGCACGAAGATATAAACTCCGAATCAGTCTTAGGATAATTACTTTTTGAACTATCTTAGAACCGACTCAGGAATTTCGAAAGTCTTTTAGACTTAGAGAAAATAGCCGTTAGCTTTCTGTTTCTAACGGAAACTGTAGAATGCGTTAATTTCGGAGGAAAGTAACGGCAGGAATGCAGAATGACATGGACTAATGGTAAAAAAGTAAAATCTAGGCTATAAATAGAAGGCCTAGAATTTACCCGGTTACCTTTTCACCGCTTTCTCGCAACCAAAAATCTTTTGAGCCCCTTGAGTTCTCTGAGCCCTAGCCCCCATTTCCCCAAAGCAATCCAGCGACCGCAATGGCGAAGACCAAAGGTTCAGGGCCTTCAGCTTTGGCTAGGTAGCAGGCCGCAGCTGCAGCAGTGGCGGCAGCAATGGCGATGGCACCTCCGGCATCTGCAGCGACATCCGTGGCGGCAGGAGGGAGAAATCCCCAAAATGTCGATGATCAAGGTCTCTGCCCGCCATCAACAAAATACTTGGATCAATCTTTCCAATTGGGGCCTTCTACCTGCAAGAGAGAATCATTGGCAATCGCAGTAGAAGGGAAAATTAGTACTGGAGTGATGATTCGCAAGCTCGGGAAAGAGCTTATTCCGTCACCAAGGCCCGGAGAAGTGGTTGTATTCGAAGCCGGCTTGGGACTTCCTGCAGTAGATTTCTTAGCGGAGGTACTCGATCTATTCCATGTCACCCTCCCTCAATTATCTCCGAATGCAGTGGCTAGACTGGCTATCTTCGAATGGGCATTGAGAGCCGAAGGTTGTGAGGGGAGGGCAGAGATCTTCGCTGCACTTCATAGAGCAACATGCCAACCAAAGACCTTCGTAGGCCCCGGAGGTGAAAAAGTAGTAGTAGACTTTGGTAGTATCAACTTTAGGCTTCGAGATGAGTATGCCCTTCAGTTTCCTGCCAAGGCCATCAATGCCAGATGGTATACTGATTGGGTTTTGAGATGGTTTTATGCCGAAGTTGGGGCAAGCAGTCCTCTGGCCGGACCCCTTAAAGAAATCCAATTTCGGAAGGAAGCCTTAGTGCAGCCCAACGAAGGTCAGCTCGAAGCCCGCGCCAACCTGCTTCAGAAGATTAGCCGAAGGTTAAGCATGCGAGACTTAGCCGAAGAATTCCTCGGTCTGCAAATTTCTCCACTGATGGCCAACTGGCCTATCATCTTCGAAGAGGATTCGGAAGGCGGTCTTCGAAAAATTGCTTCAACTTCGAGCCCTGTAGGTAACTTCGAGGACAATATGTATTATGCATATTCATTCGAAGAAAAATTAACTTGATTTATTTTTCTTTTTTACCTTCTTCAGCCCCTGTTACTTCGGAATAAATCATAAGGGCTTCGGAGAAGATTTTGGGCGCTCCAACTCCGACCGAAAATGAATGGAGAGTCAAGTTAGTCGGAAGTTGGGAAATATTTAACAGAGTATGGGGAATGTTAGGAATCACTCCGCCCCCTCTGATGGATTGGGTACCTTCGGAGAAAGGACCCAAGAAAAGGAAAGCCGAAGCTGGAGCTTCGAGTTCCGCAAAGACTCCGGTGAAGAAGGTGGCTAAAAAACCTAGAAAGCCTGCACTTCCGAGCCCAAGATCCTCAACCTCTGGTTCTAAGGAGGATGAAGGTAAACTATTAGTAAGGTTGATTGATGAAGATGCAGCTCAAACAGATATTCACATTGAAGATGCTGCAGGTATGACGGAGTCTCAGGCTAATATTGAAGAAGTAAGAACTCCAGATGCTCAAGAGGAAGAGCAAATCGAAGCCCCTGTGGGTGAAGGTGAAGTTGAAGTTGCTACAACTTTAGTTTTAGATGAAGGGAGGACTGCTCAAGGAGATACTTTGGAATTTTAACTTTGGATTCAGACGAAGACCTCACCTTTGATCCTCCGAGCAGTCCGATGCTCGATCGCCCCCAAAATGTCGAAGGTAAACTTCGCATAATTCTCTTATTCTTTTCCGCAAAATTATACAATTTATAATACCTTTGCTTTTGCAGAGCCCTCTTCTGTAGAAGTACATCGCGAAGATCCAATTCAAGGGCCTTCGACAACTTCGGAGCCGCACCCGGAAGTCGCTCAACAGGGGCCTGGAAGGGGTAAAAGACATATAGAACCTCTCCCTGCTCAAGGATCAACTTCGTCTGAATCAACAGATGAAAGTCGATCTACTAAGGGGGGGCCATCTACTGAAGCTCCGAGGACCTCAGGAGAACCCTCTGGAGCTTCGCCGAGCAGGAATGACCAGGAAGCTTCGGCAATGCTCCCTCTTTTAACTCCTTTTTTGGAGCAAAGAACTAGGCTTCGGAATCTGCTCAAACCTTTGGGTCGAGCCAGTCGCAAAGTCGAGGAGACAGAGCTGGTAGCTATTTTAAGCGAGGCGAAGAGTTCAGAGCTAAATGTTGCCATGGAATGAGCAGCCTACCAGGTACGGAACACCTTCGAAACAATAGCGAATTATACATGGATAATTTCTTACTTCGATTTTTTCTTTTCTTAGCAAGCGGTCTTGGCCCGTGCTGCAACTTTATCTGGCGAGCGTGAAATTGCTCAGCTTCGGGAAGAAAACGAAGCTCTTCAGCGCAACTTATCATTCTCCGAAGCTAGAGTAGCTCAAATGGATAATATGATTTCAACAGAACGCAGGGCCAGACAGGGCTTGGAGGCTGCAAATAAGGAGCTCGAAGCATAAAGGATCGTGCTTCGAGCAGAAATCGAAAGGGTGCGGTTGGAGCATGCTAATGCGGGGTCCGAGCTTGTTAGGCTTCCAGAGGAAGCTAGCCAACTCCTAAATCAGAAGAATACTTTAACTACGGAGAATGCTAGGCTTTCTGGAGTTTTAGAACAGACGACTTTGAGCAAGGATGCATTAATTGAAGAAAAGCTTAAGTCCGAGAAGGTAGCTACGGAGGTCATAGAACAGATGCTAGGTGTTCTGGAGTACTTCGGTACTACTGGATCACTTCCTTCAGATGACAACGTCACTCTCCTGCGCCGGTTAAAAAGGATCCAAGGAGCAGCGAAGCAAATGAAGACGGCGGGCATTCGTTACGGAGAACTCTCCGGACAAGTGTCTGCCATCGGACTACTTCGTTACTACGAGGACTTGGGCCGAGTAATCGCTCCGAGCGCAGAGGGCTCTATTACGTTCGACGACGAGCGGCTTCTAACTCCTTCCGAAGGCGTGACTGCTGCCTGGCGAGCCTTTCAAACCTCATGGAGAGCCGAAGGTCGTTCCACGATCAAGGCTTGGATCGACGAAGGCCAATGCCAGAAGCAAGTTCGGAACCAAGCTTCAAGCAGTAAGCCTCCTCCGAACCCGCAGGTTTAGGAATAATTTAGGATTTTTGACTATGTAAAGCTTCATGTTTATGAACCTTTATCAATGAAAATTTGTTTATCATATTTTTAGGCTTTGTCTCATACGGAAGATATCGAAGTGTTAGAAATTAACGACGAACTTCGCTCATTATGGAACACCTTCGAACTTCTAAAGACTTACAAGCATCCTCGATTTCTAATTCCTCGAGATGACTCTGGCGTAATTGCGCCCGAAGTAATCAAAGATGTATTGTCTTATATTAAAGAGGAAGAAAAAGAGGTTAACGTAAACACTTCGTCTTCTGAAGACACTAATTGGTCTGAAAATGAAGATGAAGTTCAAAATAAAAGATCTGAAGATCTTAGAAGCTGGGAAAGAAGCCCCGAACGGCTTCGAACTTGGGCCGAGCTTCAGCAAGAACAAAAAGATTTTAGAGCTTCGAAGGGGGGCAAGAGAGTTAACGCAAAGTTGTTAGAACTCCCGGTATCGGAACTAGTCGTTCCACCCCTAGCTCTAGGGACCGAAGAGGTCTTCGATTCCTTCTTGGTATAGATACCAATTTTTCATAATGTAATCTGTAAACACATTCGTTTGAATAATGAATACCGATTTAAAATTGTCTCCATATTTACTAGCCCCTCTTTGGGTATAAGCAACTTCGAAATGTATTCAAAGATGGTTATGCACAAAGAAAAACTTCGGAGTACAATTTTTTGGGGGTTCGGAGCCCCTCTGCAATTTAAAGATCTTTTAAAATCTTATAAAATGTCTTCGACTATTTGTAGTCGGAAGAATGGCAACTTAGTACCTTTGTTTTATGAAAGAAATCACTTGAGATAACTTTCAAGATACTTTAGTATCTTAGATAATTTGCCACTTTGGACTGTGTTAACAGACATTCAAAGCTCATGGCTCAAATTCTGTTTTGCTTTAGCCACCTTCGGCTTATTTTTGCGATCTCTGTCGAACCAATGGTTCGGAGTTTGCAATGGTCTCTTTGGACTCTTTTTACGGATGTCTACCAGCCAATGGCTTGGACTCCGTATATTTTGGCCACCTTCAGCTCTTTTTGCGGAAGTCTACCAGCCAATGGCTTGGACTTCACAGGTTTTGGCCACCTTCGGCTCTTTTTACGGAAGTCTACCAGCCAATGGCTTGGACTCCGCAGATTTTGGCCACCTTCGGCTCTTTTTACGGAAGTCTACCAGCCAATGGCTTGGACTCCGTAGATTTTGGCCACCTTCGGCTCTTTTTACGGAAGTCTACCAGCCAATGGCTTGGACTCCGTATGATGTGGTTTTGGGCTCTTTTACGGATGCCTACAAGCCGGTGGCTTGGACTCCGGATTATGTCAGCCCCCACGGACGGCGCCAACTGTTGGCGTAAAAGATTACGCTAACAGGTTTCTGTAGAAGAGAAACTAACAAACGAAGTGTTTGCGAAGCAAACTATTCTAAGCCTCCGAAAGTGATGTGCACACGCCTAGGCAGCACGTGTAGCAAGTTGTTGTGGCCCGATCTTCTCGTAGGATCTGCGAACTTGATAAATTGTCGCTGCGTGACCTGATGAAGAGGCAGCGCACCGCGAGGCTGTCCACGCGACGAACTACCGAGACAATCACCCTTCCACGTATCGACGAAACAGCCCACGCAATCACGCCCTATAGACGTGAAGGCACGAACTGGGTGAACCGCAGTTCGGCGTTCTACAACTCCCTCAGGAATCGAAAGAACAAATGTTGCAAGCCTCTCAAGACTCACGCATAAACAAAACTCCACGAGTTTGTGTATTCTGAATTCAATAAAACAAGATCTGTCTTTTCATTGTTTAGTACAAGATATATATAGGGATAGGGGCGTTCAGCTTTGAGTAAATGGCTGCATGCACATGCTCTAATGGATTTCGTGGCTGGTTCGCGCGTCCTTTCAGCTTCTGGCAGCAGTTACTAAAATGAGTATAACTCCTTATTAAGACATCGAAATAATGGACCGTTTGATGGGCTGGAAAGTAGACTTGAAGACGCTTCCATCCACTTATAGAACACCATCTAACTCCTTGTATTCTGTCCGTAGTGATGCTTGGAATTCGTACCATGTGTCAGTCATCTAGCTTCTGGTTGCATTCCCATGCTAAGGTGATGAACCACCATTTTATTCATGCACACCATAGGCATCTTGGTTCAGATGTCCAGAGGCTTGAAACCATCTTGATCCCATGCTGGTTCATACACTCCATCATTCCTAAGGACATTGAAACAAGAACTCAAAAGCATAGGCTCATTCAACATAGACTGATTATTAAACATAAGGTTAGCGTTCACCTGAGAATGAATTTCCTTCTGCAATTGTTTAGCTCTACTCCTTGTAATTGGACCAGCTATCTCAAGTGGAGTTTCATTTGCAGATGAGTGAATGCTAGGTATGTCCTCATTAGCCTCCCCCTCTTGAGAAGGAGTCGTCCTCGACTCAGGCTCACCAACAAATGGAAGTAAGTCTTTGACATTAAATGTTTACTCACATTGGAATATTCAGGTGGCAGCTCAATTTTGTAAGCATTATCATTTATCTTTTGGAGAACCTTGAACGGACCATCACCCCGAGGAGATAACTTACTCTTACGCTGTTGGGGAAAGCGATCCTTTCGTAGATGCAACCATACAAGATCTCCTGGCTGAAATGTAACCTTCTTCTTACCTTTGTTTGCTTGCTTTGCATATTGTGCTGATTTCTTCTCAATATTCTTTCTTGTCTCCGCATGTAACCGCTTGATAAAGTCTGATCTTTTTGTGGCATCCAAGTTAACTTGTTCCTGTAATGGTAAAGGCAAAAGGTCCATGGGAGTATGCGGTTTAAACCCATAAACTATTTCAAATGGACAAAAGTTTGTTGTGGAATGGACTGCCCTGTTATATGCAAATTCAACATGTGGAAGGCAGTCTTCCCAGAGCTTCAAATTCTTTTCAACACAGCACGCAACATGGTTGATAAGGTACGGTTGACAACTTCAGTTTGCCCATCCGTTTGTGGATGACAAGTGGTTGAAAATAACAACTTTGTGCCAAGCTTAGCCCACAATGTCTTCCAAAAGTAGCTGAGAAATTTTGTATCCCGGTCTGAAACAAGTCTTTGGAACTCCATGTAAACGAACAATCTCCCTGAAAAACAAATCAGCAACGTGTGAAGCATCATCGCTCTTATGACAGGGGATAAAATGTGCCATTTTAGAAAAGCGATCTACAACAACAAAAATAGAATCCCTCCCCCTCTGAGAACGAGGTAACCCTAGAACAAAGTCCATAGATATATCTTCCCAAGGTACATGTGGAATAGGTAATGGAGTATATAAACCATGGGGATTGAGGCGGGACTTAGCTTTCAAGCAAACGATGCAGCATTCAACGTGCCGCTGGACATCACGTCGCATATGTGGCCAAAAGAAATGATCGGAGAGCATGTCCAATGTCTTTTTGACACCAAAATGACCAGCTAGTCCACCTTCATGTGCTTCCTGCAAAAGAACTAGGCGAATCGAACAAGCTGGGATGCATATTTTGTTAGTCCGAAATAAGAAGCCATCATGCACATAATATTTATCCCAACCTTTTCCATCAATGCAACGAGAGAAAGGTTCTTTAAAATCAGCATCAGCAGCATAAAGTGTTTTAATGGATTCTAAACCAAGCACTTTTGTATCTAGTTGTGTAATCAACGCACATCTTCTAGACAAGGCATCGGCAACAATGTTATCTTTACCACGCTTATGTTTGACAACATAGGGAAATGTTTCAATGAACTCAATCCATTTAGCATGTCGACGGTTCAGCTTGCCTTGGCTTTTAAGATATTTCAAAGCTTCATGATCAGAATGGATTACAAATTCTTTAGGGAACAAGTAATGTTGCCAAACTTCCAAAACACGAACTAACGCATAAAGCTCCTTGTCATAAACTGAGTAATTCAGATGTGGACCATTTAGCTTTTCAGAAAAGTAGGCAACAGGTTTACCTTCTTGCAGCAGTACACCTCCTATGCCAATACCACTTGCATCACATTCGATCTCAAATGTCTTACCAAAATCAGGAAGTTGTAGCAGTGGTGCTTCACAAAGCTTTGTTTTCAGCTCATTGAAGGCTTGGTCTTGTTCATCTCCCCACTTGAATGGAACATCCTTCTTTGTCAAATTATTGAGGGGTGCAGCGATCATGCTGAAATCTTTAACAAAATGCCTGTAAAAACCTGCAAGACCATGAAAGCTTCGAACTTGGCTCACATTTACCGGTGTAGGCCAATCCTTTATTGCTTTAACCTTCTCTACATCAACCTGAATACCATCTGCGGAAACAACAAAGCCAAGGAAAAGAACATGGTCTGTGCAAAAGGTGCACTTAGCAATGTTGCCATACAATTTCTTTTCCCTCAATACAGCAAGTACTTGATGGATATGATCAAGATGTTCATCAAATGATTTGCTATAGATCAGAATATCATCAAAATAAACAACTACAAACTTGCCAATGAAAGCTCGTAAAACATGATTCATTAAGCGCATAAAAGTTGAAGGAGCATTTGTCAAGCCAAATGGCATCACAAGCCATTCATAGAGACCAAATTTAGTTTTAAACGCTGTTTTCCATTCATCACCAGGTTTCATGCGGATTTGATGATAACCACTACGCAAATCTATCTTGGTGAAAATGATAGAACCACTCAATTCGTCTAACATGTCATCAAGTCGTGGAATGGGATGGCGATATCGAACAGTTATAGCATTGATAGCACGACAATCAACACACATGCGCCAAGAGCCATCTTTCTTTGGGACTAAAAGAACGGGAACTGCACATGGTGATAAGGATTCACGAACATACCCTTTGTCCAAAAGCTCTTTTACCTGTCGCTGAATTTCCTTTGTTTCTTCAGGATTGGTGCGGTAGGCTGGACGATTTGGAAGCAAAGCACCTGGTACCAAATCAATTTGATGCTCAATTCCACAGGAGTGGAGGAAGTCCAGCTGGTATCTCTTCGGGAAAAACATCTTCGAAGTCCTGTAAGAGATCAAGAACAACACTAGGCAGCGATGAAGGTAAATCATGAGTTGAAAATAGGACCTCCTTGTGCAAGAGCACAAAGAATGGGGCTGTGGTGTTTCTCAGTTCTCTTAAATCACTCTTGCTCACAAAGAGACACTCAGTGTGGCGTGGCTGTTTAGGATTGGCATGAGGCTTTATGTGGCTGGATGGGTTAGAACTCTCTCCCTTACTTGGGTTGGGGGTCTCACTCAATTTTCTTTTGTCTGATTCCTCTCTTTTCTTGCGAGCCATATCTGAAGTAATGTATTTCCTCTGGAGATAATGGAACAAGAACCACCTTCTTGTCATTGTGAATGAAAGTGTATTTGTTAGACCGTCCAAAATGCACCGAGTCCACATCAAATTGCCAGGGCCGACCAAGCAGTAAATGGCATGCTTGCATGGGGACAATATCACAATCCACCTCTCCATGATAATCACCAATGGAAAATGACAAACGAATCATGGCTGAAACCTTAACTGTCCCGGAATTATTCAGCCATTGCATATGATACGGATGTGGATGGCGACGTGGCTGCAAACCAAGCTTCTCAACAAGTAAAGAACTAACAATATTATTGCAGCTCCCACCATCTATGATGAAACGGCACACTTGGCCTTGCACTTTGCATCGGGACTGAAATAAATTATGGCGTTGTCCTTGTTCAGCAGCAACAAACTGAGTGGAAAGGACTCTCCTAACCACCAAAGAAGGAGATGGTGTATTCATTGTAGAAGGCTCGAAATCAGGAAAATCAGCAAGCAACTCATCAAAATCAGCACTAGTAATCTCGTCAGAAGATGGAGAAATAACATCTTGTAATATGTCATTGTGAGCAAAAGTTGGAATAGGTTGAATCGCTAAACAATTCAGACCTAGCTCAAATGTACCATCCTCTGCTGAATACTCACAAGTTTGGAGATTTTCATTTGATAATGGCAGGATATCGTGCTCATCCTCAGCTTCACTCTGAGAGTCATAAGAACCATCAGCAAGTGCTATAATAACACGCCTATTGGGGCATTCAGCTTGCTTATGCCCATGACCACCACACTTAAAACACTCAATCTTACTTGTCTTCCTTGGGGCTGCAGCAGCGGAGGAGTTGGACTGATTGGAACTTACAGCTTTGCCTTTCGCATCAAATTGTTTGGCAGAAGTTGAAACTGGACGAGAAGCCGCACGAGCTGAAGGTGTGTGCAGCCCTGATTCTCTCTGTTGTGAATGGCGCCATGGAGTAGAACTGTTATGAGCTGAAAATGAAACATGGGTCTTATAAGAGTCAGCAAGCTGCCGTTCTGCCCTTTTGGCAAAATGAACCAATTCTGTTATATTTGTGTAGTTTGTCATGTCCACTTTATCAGCGATTGGTTTATTCAGGCCAACCAAGAACCGAGCCATTGTGGATTCCTCATCCTCAATAATTCCCGTACGGAGTAGGCACATTTCCATTTCTTGAAAATATTCATCAACGCTGCGAGTACCTTGCACAAGGCGTTTGAGCCGCAAATGTAAGTCACGGGAATAATACGCAGGAACAAAACGACGTCGCAGTTCCCTCTTCATTTCTTCCCATGTGATATGGTGATGTCCAAATCGTTGGTATTCTGCTCGAATTTGATTCCACCAAGTTATAGCATAACCTTTAAACTCAATGGCTGCAAGCTTTGCCTTCTTTGCAGTTGGGTAATTATACAAATCAAATATCTGGTCCACCTTGGTCTCCCATTCAAAATAAGCATCCGCATTCTCCTTCCCGCTGAAAGGGGGAATGGACACTTTAACTTTACCCAAGCCATCTTCATCTTGGCGGTGTTCATGATTACGGCGACGTCGATCACGGTATCCACCATGTTCGCCAAACTGGTTGTCACCATAATTTCCAAAGCGTCCAAAATTAGCACCACCATGAGGATCATAACCACCAGGGTGACCATGGGGGTCTGCTCCCTGTTCATCACTATAATCGGAATTATCATCAACATCAAAATCTGCAGCACCTCCAATAGGAACGCGCCGTGCACGACCAAAAAATTGCGGCCTCCTATTAACGCCACCAAAATTACCAAGGCCAGCATCAAGCCCTCTGCCACCACCACGGCCGCGGCCACCACCACCGCCACCACCTGCAGCAGCACGGCGTGCGGCGTTAGCCTGAAGACGTGCAGCTTCCGCCTCCAACGCGGAAGGATCATCATCATCGATATGGTCATTATTATTAGGCGGAGGCTCCTCGCGTTGTTGTTGCTGTAGAGATAGTTGAAGTGCTTGCATCCCTTGCATCAGTTGACGCATTTGTGCACGCACCTCCTGGAAATCTTCAGCAGAAACAGTGGCAGAAGAAGATGGATTGTCTCCTGCCATATTAGTAAAGAGGCAAAAATAATAGGACAATATATATGTGGAATCACTCCCTCACCACTTACAAAACAAGTTCTTTCTCTCCCTGAAAAGAGCAAGAACCGGGGCTGCAATTTGTAGTGGAAGAGTGATTGTAACAGCGACGACGGTGCAACAACTCACGGTGCGTTTTTAGTGGAGCTTGGTGGGTAATATGTAAGTGGAATGCGCTGAAAAATGTAGTGATGCAAAACCGAATAATAATCCAAGAACACAAGTCTAAGTTGCTGAATATAAAGGCAAAGAGATCGGACAAGTGATCGGACAAGGGTATTTGCACAAATATTTTTTTTTTTTGAACAAGGATGACCAGAGATGCAACCACAAAAATTGGCACCTACAATTGAGGTGGGATTTGGCTCACAAAAATTCAAACAAGTTCGCTGTCCGGCGAGCAAAAACTTTGTCCAAATTTTTTTTTATATATATATGCAGCAAACAATGACGATCAGATCAAGGATGGGATGGAACAAAGATAACAGCTAGAACGATGAGGGGAAAAAAAAATTCAGCAACTAGACAAATCTTAAAGGATTAAAACTCGATAAAGCAAACTACAAAATCAGTAGCACGTATGAATTTGGGTTGTAGGTTTTCTTTTTGGCTATTAGTGGACAGTAGGTATATAAAATCTATCCTACCAAAAACAAGAATAATCCTACTGAGGAAACGGAGGCTCTGATACCAGATGATGTGCACACGCCTAGGCAGCACGTGTAGCAAGTTGTTGTGGCCCGATCTTCTCGTAGGATCTGCGAACTTGATAAATTGTCGCTGCGTGACCTGATGAAGAGGCAGCGCACCGCGAGGCTGTCCACGCGACGAACTACCGAGACAATCACCCTTCCACGTATCGACGAAACAGCCCACGCAATCACGCCCTATAGACGTGAAGGCACGAACTGGGTGAACCGCAGTTCGGCGTTCTACAACTCCCTCAGGAATCGAAAGAACAAATGTTGCAAGCCTCTCAAGACTCACGCATAAACAAAACTCCACGAGTTTGTGTATTCTGAATTCAATAAAACAAGATCTGTCTTTTCATTGTTTAGTACAAGATATATATAGGGATAGGGGCGTTCAGCTTTGAGTAAATGGCTGCATGCACATGCTCTAATGGATTTCGTGGCTGGTTCGCGCGTCCTTTCAGCTTCTGGCAGCAGTTACTAAAATGAGTATAACTCCTTATTAAGACATCGAAATAATGGACCGTTTGATGGGCTGGAAAGTAGACTTGAAGACGCTTCCATCCACTTATAGAACACCATCTAACTCCTTGTATTATGTCCGTAGTGATGCTTGGAATTCGTACCATGTGTCAGTCATCTAGCTTCTGGTTGCATTCCCATGCTAAGGTGATGAACCACCATTTTATTCATGCACACCATAGGCATCTTGGTTCAGATGTCCAGAGGCTTGAAACCATCTTGATCCCATGCTGGTTCATACACTCCATCATTCCTAAGGACATTGAAACAAGAACTCAAAAGCATAGGCTCATTCAACATAGACTGATTATTAAACATAAGGTTAGCGTTCACCTGAGAATGAATTTCCTTCTGCAATTGTTTAGCTCTACTCCTTGTAATTGGACCAGCTATCTCAAGTGGAGTTTCATTTGCAGATGAGTGAATGCTAGGTATGTCCTCATTAGAAAGGATAATAACTTAGAATAGTTCGAAAGTGTGTATTGAATAACTTGTATTCGGTCCCTATTACAGGGTGAAATGGGGGGTATTTATAGGCCCAAATATTAAGGAAAAGACCTATTTACCCCTGTATTACAACCGACATAGTGGAAACTATTTGGCTCCCTTAATAGGGCTAAAATGGTAAAAGATTAATCTAATTAGAAAGAAGATAAGTCTTCCATCTTAGCTGGCAGAAAAGATCTTGAAAAGCCTTAGTTCGAAGATGTACTCCGAACCAACGCCTATCTTCGTACTTCGAGCTTGACTCCGGGTATCTTCGAAGATGAACGTCTGGGAACCTTCGAATCCGCTATCTGCCTTTATGCTGTTTCGGCAATAACCCCGAAGATGAGATATTTTCCCCCAACATCCGGATACCTTAGCATCCAAAACAATTGGTCACTTTGGACTCTTTTTATAGAATTTCGAAGCTATCAGCTCAAAATCTATTTTGTTTGGTCTCCTTCGGCTCTTTTTGCGAATGCTATCAAACCAGTGGTTCGGAATTCGCATGGTGGTCTCCTTGGACTCTTTTTACGGATGCTTTCAAGCCGGAGCTTGGAATCCTCATCATTTGGTCTCCTTGGACTCATTTTACGGATGCTTTCAAGCCGGTGGCTTGGAATATGTTTTTCTGTGACTTTCCCACCTCGTCAGAAGCTTCGAACCAGTGGTTCGAAGTCCGCAAAATTGGTTCAGATGAATGACACTTCCCTCACAACCAACTTCGTTCTTCCAGTGCGTCCACTAGAAGTAGGAAGTGTTTGAAAGGTAAGCATTATCTGAACCATGGACTTTATTAATTCAGAAAGTATTTACAAATGATTACAATTAGCCCCTATGCGAAATATCGCTTTAAGTGCTTCACATGCTAGGCATGCTTCAACTCTTCACCTTCTAAATTAGCTAGCTTAAAAGAACCAGGGCATTTTGAATGAAGAATAATATATGGACCTTCCCACTTATTTCCTAATTTCCCTGGTGCTATAATGCTTCGCAAAACTAGATGACCTGGCTTAAGTTTGTTAAGATTAACCTTTGGGTCAAACCAAGTCTTCATTTGCTGCTGGTATTTCGACAAATTGGTGACAGCTCGAAGTCTTGTTTCTTCTGTCAAATCAAGCGAAGCTTGACTTTATCCTTCTATTTCAGGTTCGGTGCTGCGAAGAGATCCTCCTTTAAGCTCCATTGGCGTCATAGCTTCATCTCCGAATAATAGTCTGAAAGGAGTAAAACGTGTGGACCTTGTTTGAGTGGTCCGAATGGATCATAAAATCTTCGGGAGCTCGTCGGTCCACAACCCCTTTTCCAACCCCACTATTCTTCGATTCAACCCTGACAAGATATTACCATTGGCCCTTTCGACAGCTCTGTTAGACTGAGGATGGCATACAGCAGCAAAGCATATTTGTATGCCAAGATCTTCGCAAAACTTCGTGAAGGCCTCTGCATCAAACTGTGTCCCATTGTCAACTGTTAGCTGCCGAGGCACTCCAAACCTGCATATAATACTTTTCAGAAATTTTTTTGTACATTATTCGAAGTGATAGCTATGAGGGGTTCTGCTTCGACCCACTTGGAAAAAATACTCAATTGCTACCACTGCGAATTTCAGATTTCGTTTTGCTACTAGGAAGGGGCCAATAAGATCCATGCCCCATCTGGCCATGGGCCAGACTGGAGAAATGACTTGAAAAGTTGTTGGCGGACAATGACTTCTTCTTCCCATCCATTGACAGCCTTGGCATGTGCGAACTAAGCTCTCCGCATTAGCTACTATTGTAGGCCAATAAAGCCCCTGACGAAGTGTTTTTCCTGCCAGAGCTCAAGGGGCCAGATGGATACCACAAAGGCCTTCATGAATTTCTCTGAGCATCTCTTGACCTGTTGCTTGAGATATACATCGGAGCAGAGGGGAACATACTCCGACCTTGTAGAGAATACCATTGATTATATGATAATTTTGAATTCTGAGCTTCAACCTCGAAAGTTGTGGTCCTTTAGGCAAATTTGCTTCACCTTGCAACAACTCCATAATTGAACTTCGCCAATCAGTGCTTGGGATGCAAAGAACTTCCGCAGAAGGGATCGGTGGCACCGAAGGTGAAGTAAGCTCTTCGTAAAAGGCTCCTTATGGAATGTCCATAGCTCCAGCTGCAACTTTTGCTAAGGTATCGGTTTGCATATTTTCAACTCTTGGTATACTTCGGATGGAAATCCCTTTAAATGCTGCTTCAATCTTATGGACCTCTTCCAAATATTTTGCAAGCTGTGGGTTACGAACTTGAAAACTTTTATCAACGTGCCCTGCTACAATTTGAGAATCTATTTTAATAACAACTCTTGTAGCTCCCAAAGCACGCGCCTTTCGAAGTCCTAACAAAATTCCTTCATACTCCTCTGTATTATTGGTGGACTTAAAGTTGAGCCTTGCGGAGTACTTTGCTCTTTGCCCTGAAGGAAAAATTATTACTGCTCCGATGCCTGCTCCAGACGCTTGGAAAGCTCCGTAAGAGTATATAGTCCAAATTCCTTCATTTGACTTCTCCGGAGCCCATACTGTGGATGGAGTCCACTCTGCCACAAAATCTGCCACCACCTGTGATTTGATCGCTGTCCTTGCCACGAAGGAGATGCCGAAGGGTGCTAGTTCAATAGCCCATTTTCCAATTCTTCCTGTAGAATCTTTGCTTCGGAGCATAACTCCTAAGGGATACGAAGTTGGTACAATCACATTATGTGCTAGAAAATAATGCCTCAATTTCCTCGAAGCCATTATCAGAGCATAAGTAAACTTTTCAAGCTCAGAATATCTTGTTTGCTCTAGACAATGCTTCGGATACAAAATAGACTGGATTATGTACCAACTTCCCATTGAAATCAACTTCTCTGACAAGGACGACACTGACAGCGGAGCCAGTAGCTGCAAGGTAAAGGAGTAGGGTTTCATCCGTAACGGGCACCGTGAGTGTAGCGTGGTTACTGAGATAACTTTTAATATCATCAAAGCTCTTTTGACACTCTGGTGTCCATGCAAAATCTTCGGACCCTTTCAATGCTTTGAAAATGGGCAAACTTTTCTCCGCAGACCTTGCTAGAAACCTGCTAAGTGCTGCTAGGTGGCCAGTTAGCTTTTGCACTTCCTTTAAATTTATTGGAGGAGCCATCCTTTGTAATGCGGTTATTTGAGTAGGTCTAGCTTCGATCCCTCTACTCGAAACTAGATACCCTAACAATTTTCTAGCCTGAGCCCCGAAGATATATGGGTTGAGACGGACCCCACATGCCCGAAGGCTATCGAATGTTTCTGCTAAGTCTAGGCTATGTTGGTGCTTTAAAGCACTCTTTATTACAATATCATCCATATAGGCTTCTACATTGCGGCCTATTTGATGACTTAGAGCTTTAGAAATTAACCTCGAAAAAGTTGCCCCGACATTTCTTACACTGATAGGCATTCTTACATAGCAAAAGACTCCTGAAGGAGTTACAAAGCTTGTTTTGATTTCATCTTCGTGCTTTAATCAGATTTGATGATAGCCAGAATACGCGTCGAGGAAGCTTAATAACTCAGAACCAGCAGTGGAGTCAACTAATTGATCAATTCGGGGCATGGGATAGGGGTCACGGGGGCATGCTTTATTCAAGGATGTAAAATCAATACACATGCGCCACTTCCCGGAGGATTTCTTTCTGATGAATACTGGGTTGGCTAACCACTCCGTATGAGCTACTTCTCTGATAATCCCAGCCTTCAGTAACTTTTCCACCTCTACTTTAGCAAGGATGGCCCTCTCCATAGATAACTTCCGAAGTCCTTGACAAACTGGTCGAACCTTCGGGTTCACAAGCAAACCATGCTCAATGATATCTCGACTGACTCCGATGATGTCTTCATCAGACCAGGCAAAAACATCCATATTTTCTTCAACTACCTTTTCTAACGAAGTAGAAATTTCTGGAGACAAATCTTTGCCGAACTGAAAAGGGTAGTCTTTGTCGTCCTTGACAATAACCTTCGTTATAATTTCTCCGTCGAGGCTAGGTCTTGGGAAGGACTTCTTCGAAGGGTTGCCTGGTGCGGGGATATCCTCCGGATTATCTTGTACATTGTTCACTTGTCTCGGGTCGAGAGGGAGGCCATGACCATATTCTGCTCTTCTTGTAGTGGCTTGATCTCCGAAGATAGTGAGTACTCCCGCTTGCGTGGGCATCTTCATACATAAATAACTATGATGCGCCATGGCTCCGAACTGATTTAACATGCCCCTCCCGAAGATAACATTATATGCATAAGGCGCATCTACAACATCAAAAATCACCTCCTCCGTCCTTGCCAGTAGGCCCTCTCCGAAAGCAACCTCCAGACCTATCTGGCCGAGGGCTTCAAGAGGGGGTCCTGCGAAGCCTTGCAAGGGACGAGCTATAGGGAGGAGGTGTGAGAAACCAAGGGTTGGTTTTGGTGTTTGTGATGAGTGATTGACAGGCTTTTACCCTCTGGTTCGAAGGGGTACCTCCGAAGGGGGTTCGGAGGTTGGAACTCCGAAGGTGTTCGGAGGTGGTCTCTCCGAAGGGTTCGGTGGTTTGGTTGCTGCAGCTGTTGCAGCGGAGTGTGCGTGTCGGAGGGGTCCGACAGTACACGATGACTGGGTTTGTACCGAAGGCTTCGGTACACCGGAGTGTGTGCCAGAGGTTGCTAACCCGGAGAGGTCTCCGGAGTACTAGATACACTTGTCTGCCTGTCTGTGGTGCGCAGGGACCTCGGAGGCGACGGACAGGTTCGTAGCAGGTGAACTTGGGTCGAGCGGGAGGCTTGATGCCAGGGGAGCGGGGAGCTCCGTCACGGTGGCTGCGAAGGGGTCTGGGTCAGACCTCGAGTCGAGGCGTGCCAGGAGAAGGCAATAAGTGCGGAGCGTGGCTCCGGGTGAAGGTGCTCTGAGACAAAGTCCTCGGAGGTGAGGCACTTCGAAGGGTACTCCGGATGGAGTGACTTTGGAGTATGGTGGATCAAGTCCTCTGCGGAGGCAAGGCGTTCGAAGTGTGCTCCAGAGGGAGACATTCGAAGGTATCCGACGAAGGTCTCAGAAGTCGAGGTGCATCGAAGGCATGGTCCGGGTGAGGCTCGTCGACGAGTGTGCTCGGAGAGAGACACTGCGACGAAGTGCTCATGGAATGCTTCGTGCGAAGGCCTTGGACGAGGGAGGGACTTCGAAGGGTGGTACTCCGAAGGTGGCGCTTCAGAGTGTGGTTGTCTTGTGGTACTTCGGCCTGCATGGCTTCGGTACACGGACTGACGGAGTTCGAGCTGGGCGAAGCTGCTAAGCCGTGGTGGTCCACTCCGGAGGTGTTGGTGCGAAGGCCCAAGGGCTTTGACGGCTTCGGCTCAAAACCGTCACTGTATCGAAGGCTGACTTCGGTGAAGTGAAGGCCATCAGGCTCAAGGCTTCTCACCGAAGCTACCGCACCACTCGCGTGCGAAGGGGGGCTTCAGAAAGGTCAAAGGCTGTAAGTCTGACAGTGTCTGCTCTGCAAAAAGCTGGCGCTGTTCCCTCTGCAAAGCTGACAGAGAAGCCTCCAATAAAGTTGACTACCTTTTGTACCCCTCAGTTCTCTAGAGACAAAACCAATGTAAACCCTAGGGGTAAAGTAGTCAATTCCTTTGGGTGAATAGTGGCTATAAATATGGGGGCCTGGTAGGTAACATTTAACACTTTGAGCATTTACTGTTGAGCTCCTGTACCAGCCACCACTTCTTTGTATTCATCCAGAGTTCATTTTCATTGTGTTCCTTGTTCAAGCGGCGAAGCCCTGCTTCTTTGTTGTCTTTCTGCTTGAGCTTGTTTGCATACCTCGCTAGTTTTAGTGCACCGAAGCCTGTCTAGGCGAAGTGTGTTTTGTGCAAAGTGTGCTTTTCAGTGTGCGTTCATTCTGCGTAACAGGAGGCGAGACCTCGCTGCTTACTAGCGAAGCCCTGATCGAAGCCCGTGTTTTTATCGTGTCTAAGACCTTAGCGAAGTCTGTTAGTGTGCCATTAGACCTTGGTGTACGAATCCCAGCACCAGTTGCTGTCGCTATGTATTTTGGTCGAAGTCCTCAGAGGGTAGTCCGCTCTTGCGAAGGGTGAAGTGCGAAGCCTGCTCGAAGCACCTTGAGTGCGGAGCCTGCACTGACTTAGCAGAATAGATTTTCGAGGGTTGTGAGTTGGAGCAAAGTCTTCTTGGCTTCGAACTTTTGCTCCTTGCGAAGCCTGTGTGCGGAGCTGTCAAACACCTCCGAACCAGTACTTCAAAGGTAGTGTTCGAAGCCTGTTCCGCAGTAGACTGTTTTAAAACAGAAGGCTAGTTTTTAGCCCGAAATTTTAAAAGCTCCCATTCACCCCCCTCTGGTCGTCGTTTCCGGTCCAACAATTGGTATCAGAGCAGGTTAAGATCACCAGTTGACCTTAACCGATTTTGTGATCTGTTGGCGACATGGACAGAGCTAGTAAAATTCCTCTGTTCGATGGGACTGATTTTGCATACTGGAAGGTGCGCATGGAGGCTTACTTGTTAAGCCAAGGAAATGCAATTTGGGAGATTGTGGATTCACAATACTCCATCCCTGAGACTCGCACCTCTCAAACAGAGAAAGATCAGTATAATGCCAACTCCAAGGCAAGAAATATACTGTTCATTGGTTTGAGTAGAAGTGAGTTCGATAGGGTGCAGCACCTTAGGACTGCTAGGGAAATTTGGACAACACTCACTATTTTTCATGAGGGCTCTACACAGATTAAGGCCAGGCGCCAAAGCACATACAATCAACAGTATCAGCTGTTTGTGCAGGCACCTGGTGAATCTATAGATGCCATGTTTTCTCGCTTTGATGCGATAGTGAGTAACTTGCGATCTAACGGGACGCTTGCTTACAATGATCATGACAGGGCTATCAAGCTTCTCTATGCTCTTGACCGTAGCATATGGGAAGTGAAGATATCCAGCATTGAGGAGTCTGCAGGTTATTACACATTGACCTGTGATGAGCTCTTCAGCAAGCTGAAGTCCACAGAGATTGCCAAGGCATCTCTTGCAGTGCACAGAAGCTCTTTGCCACAGCCATTGGCATTGGTTTCTAGCACTAGCCGTGGCACCACTGCAGAACCAAGCACATATGGCACTTGTGTTCTTGCAGATGGTTTTGCTTTGTCCTCTCTGGTCTCTGTCACAAAGGAGCAGGTGGACACTCTAGATGATGATGAGCTTGCTCTCATTGCCCGGAGGTTCACTCGTTTTTATCATGAGAGACGGGATCAGAGGAGAAGTGGTTTTAGTGGTTGCTTTGAGTGTGGCGACACCTCTCATATTAAGGCCAACTGCCCCAAGCTCAAGAAGAGAGATGAGAGTGAGCGCCCTAAATACCACAAAAAGGAGATGAAGCCCTTTGTGAAGGGCAAGCGCGGCAAGGTGGCTAAAAGAGTAGCCAAAGCCGCTTCCAGAGCATTTGTTGCTGCTCTCAGCAACATCGACACTTCCTCAACTGAGGAGTCGAGCTCTGAGGAGGAGGAGTCCCCAAAGAAGGAGGACAAGAAGGACAAGAAGGGACGAGACTTCACCGGCCTCTGCTTCATGGCCGACAGCGATCACAGCGGCGATGAGCTTGACTCATCTGAGGTACCACTATCATCTGACCAGCTATTAATTAAATTAGATGAACTAAATGAAGTAGTTCTTGGTCAGGATAGATTACTTGTGCGGGCCGCTAGAGAAAGAAAAGACCTTAGACTTAGGCTAGAATCTGTTTCTACTGATTATGCCATGCTTAAGTCTAAAGTTAATGATGCTGAATGTGATTCTTGTACCACTGTCATGGGTGAGCTTGCTCAGTTGCGTTCTGTTCATGCTCAAACTCTATCTGAGCTTGAGACTGCACAGAAGCAGCTTTTGGTGGTGGATTCTAGACCTCATGATATTATTGATTGCATGAACTGTTCTTTATTACGCGAGAGCATTAATTTACGTGATAAACATGTTCATGATCTAGAGGCTAGATTGGAGAGGGTCGGTAGTTCTAAGGATGTGCAACCTGTTTGTGACACTTGCATTACCCTTAAGGACCAGCTAGGCACTGTTAGAGAGCGAGCTGAGAACCTTATGACTGAAAATGAGTACCTTCTTTCCGTGGTTAATAAATGCACCGAGGGAAAGGGTAGAATGGATTTGCTCTTGGCCAAGACCAAGATGTGTGCTGACAGAGCAAGGGTAGCTCTAGGTTTGGGTTTTGAGAGGATTCCTTCAGACAGTAAGACCAAAACTGTTTTTACCTCTCCCACTACCTTAGAGAAAGAGAGAGCTCTGTTAGACACTCCATCAGCCAAGAAGCCTACCTGACCACCAAAGAAAACCACACCTCCTGCCAAGAAAAATCCTCCCAAGAAAACCACTCAGCAGAAGCCCAAGGAGCCTGTGAGAGTTGCTCCTATGACCCATGAGAGTGCCCCGAGGAGAGTTTTCCATTGTTTCTACTGTCAGCGGGCGGGTCATTTGGTTGGGTTCTGTTTTCGTCGCATCAAGGATGAGCGACGCGCTCAGGCGATGAGTTACCAGGACATGCATTACCCATCTTTAGGTATGCATGAGTCTGAGTTTTACTATCGTCCTGCTTTTGAGGCTCCTCGTGCTTCTCGGAGAGGTTTTGCTCCTCGAGGTGTTCACCATGTTCCATATGGTGGTAGACCCCGGGCGAGTAGCTTTGTACCTCGTCAGAGTAGGAGACCTCGACATGTTGTTCGATCACAGCATGTAGGTAGACCTCGCACTCTGCATCATTCATATTATCATGTGCGTAGACCGTCTACTTTTACTGTGCCTACTACTCGTGTCACTCAGTGCTGGATGCCTCGTCATTTTTTCACTCACCCCAGCACTGAGCGATCGAGATATTTTTATCATGTGTAGGCGGCAGATCGAGGCTTGGAGGGCACATGGATCATGGACTTCGGTTGTTCGCGCCACATGACCGGAGATGCAGCATGGTTCTCCAGCCTCACCACAACCAAGCAAAGGGAACATATCACCTTCAGAAAGAATCGAAGGAGTAGAGTGAAAGGTAAAGGTGTGGTAAGAATTAACTCGAATTTCACTCTCAAAGATGTTGCTTTGGTTGAGAACCTGGGATACAATTTGTTGTTAGTATCTCAGTTGCTTGATGAGGGCTTCGAAGTGCGATTTCATCGCGATACTTCGCAAGTACTCAATTCTGATGGCATTGTGGTCTGTGATATCTTTAGAGTTGGGAGAGTTTTTGGAGCTGATTTTTCCGAGTCTTCTGGATCTTCTCACTGCCTTGTTGCACATTCAACTTCTGAGCTTTGGAAGTGGCATAGGAGACTAGGGCATATGAGCTTTGAGTTGCTCGCTCGTCTGAGCGCCCTAGGTCTGATCCGAGGATTGCCCAAGCTCAAGTTTGAGAAGAATTTAGTTTGCGCTCCTTGTCGACATGGTAAAATGATTGCCGCTTCGCATTCGCCAGTCACCACAGTGATGACTGAACAGCCTGGAGAACTTCTCCACATGCACATTGTAGGTCCTTCTCGGGTTAGTTCTTTAGGCGGCAAGTGGTATGTACTAGTTATTGTCGACGATTTCTCTCGCTACTCTTGGGTCTTCTTTCTTGCCAGCAAGGATGAAGTGTTTTCACACTTTCGGAGCTTGGCTTTGAGACTTTTCACTGAACTCCCTGGTGCATTGAAATTCATTCGAAGTGATAATGGCACTGAGTTCAAAAATAGTCTCTTTGTTGACTTTTGCATGGAGCATGGCATAGAACATCAATTCTCCGCTCCACGGGTTCTTCAACAAAACAGTGTTGTTGAGAGGAAGAACCACACTTTGGTTGAGATGGCTAGGACGATGCTTGATGAGCATAGGACTCCTAGAAAATTCTGGGCTGAGGCCATGAACACTGCATGTTACATCTCAAACCGTATATTCTTGCGCTCAATTTTAAATTTGACATCTTATGAGCTGCGTTTTGGGAGACAGCCCAAGGTTACTCATCTTCGAGTTTTTGGCTGTCGCTGCTTTACCCTAAAACGTGGTAATTTGGATAAATTTGAGTCACGTTCTTCTGACGGGATCTTTTTGGGTTACACTACACATGGTCATTCTTATCGTGTTTATAATTTAGAGACTAACACTGTCATCGAGTCATGTGATGTGACTTTTGATGAATCAACCCCCTCTGTTAGTTCTGCATTTGAACAGGCAAATGAACACGACATGGAACAGACCATCTTCGAAGAAGAAGATCCCGGAGAATTCGAGGATGAACCCCTGCTACCCTCGACATCGACCCCCGAAGCCGACCCCGCTTCGACCACTTCGGCACGAGGTCCCGAAGCAACTACCTCCACATCGATCATCTTGGACCAATCCAACGCACAAGTTGAGGGGGAGACTGCATCCCGCCGCGAGGCTCCACATCATGTTCAAAGGATGCACCCTCCCGAGCAGATCATTGGTGAGCTTGATCAAAGGGTAACACGTTCTCATGCTCATTTCATTGATTCCGCTTTTGTTGCTTCTTTCGAGCCCTTAGATGTTAGTCATGCACTTTCTGATTCTAGTTGGATCAATGTCATGCATGAGGAACTTGAAAATTTTGAGAGAAACCAAGTCTGGTCTTTAGTTGATCCTCCACCAAATGTTCATTTCATTGGAACAAAATGGATTTTCAAAAACAAACAAGGGGAGGATGGGACTATAGTTAGAAACAAAGCTAGACTTGTAGCTCAGGGTTTTTCTCAACTAGAAGGGATTGATTTTACTGAAACTTTTGCACCTGTTGCTCGCCTTGAGGCCATTAGGATTTTGCTTGCCTTTGCGACATCCCGGGGATTCAAACTCTATCAAATGGATGTCAAAAGTGCTTTTCTTAATGGCTTCATAGGTGAAGATGTTTATGTAAAACAACCCCCTGGTTTTGAAAACCCCAAGTACCCACATAAAGTCCTTAAACTTCATAAGGCTCTTTATGGACTCAAGCAGGCCCCTCGGGCATGGTATGACAGACTTAAGTCTTTTCTGCTTGAGCGGGGGTATTTGATGGGCTCTGTTGATAAAACCCTGTTTACTCTCAAGCATGGCAAAGATTTCCTCCTAGTTCAGATTTATGTGGATGATATCATCTTTGGTGGCTCTTCTCATGCTTTGGTTGCCGAGTTTGCAGATACCATGAGCAGGGAATTTGAAATGTCCATGATGGGTGAACTCACCTTTTTCCTTGGTTTGCAAATCAAACAAAGCAAACAAGGTACTTTCGTCCACCAGACGAAGTACACCAAGGACCTGCTCAAGAAATTCGACATGGCAGATTCGAAGCCCCTCGCCACTCCAATGGCTACATCTGTAGCATTGGATCCTGACAAAGATGGAGAAGCCGTAGATTAGAAGGAGTTCCGAAGCATGATCGGCTCCCTCCTCTACTTGACTGCCACGAGGCCGGACATACACTTCGTAGTATGTCTGTGCGCTCGTTTTCAGGCTTCACCACGAGCTTCGCACCGCCAAGCGGTAAAGCGCATCCTAAGGTATCTCAAACATACCCTCAAATTTGGCATATGGTATTCAACATCTTCATCTTTATGTCTTCGAGGTTATTCCGATGCGGACTTTGCTGGGTGTAGGATTGATAGGAAGAGTACCTCTGGTACTTGTCATTTTCTGGGTACTTCCTTGGTTTGCTGGTCTTCCCGCAAACAGTCTAGTGTTGCACAATCAACGGCTGAGGCCGAATATGTTGCTGCAGCTAGCTGTTGCTCTCAGATTCTGTGGATGGTTTCCACTTTGCGGGATTTCGGGTTAGATTATAAGAGTGTTCCACTTTTCTGTGATAATACTAGCGCTATTTGTATTGCAAACAACCTGGTTCAGCATTCTAGAACCAAACACATTGATGTGCGCTATCATTTTCTCAGAGATCACAATGAGAAGGGTGATATTGAACTTCAATATGTTGATACCCAACATCAGCTTGCCGACATCTTTACAAAACCCCTCGATGCTTCTCGTTTTGCCTACTTGCGTGGGGAACTTGGGATTTGTCATCCTTACAACATTTTGTGAGGGGGAGCTGATTTTGATTATCTTGCATATGCTCACTGTGTGCGAAATTGCATTTACATCTTTTGCACTGGTATGCCTGATTTTAATTCATGTAATCATGACAGCTCAGCTCTATTTAAAATATCTGAAACATTTTTGTGCATGATGTTTTCTTTTCAAAATCAAATCATGCTCACTGCTCAATCTTGAATCTAGCATGTTTAGGCAGGACTGCTTTAGCTATCTTTTATCTGCTTGATAGCAAGACACCTTTCTGTGGATGCTAAACATTGCAACTTGAAAAATTTGTTCTACATATTGATGGATATTCATAAAATGATTATACATCTCAATCAAAATCAAAAATCCATGATTTGCATGCTTTAAATGAAAAGATCCAGGTGGGTTTGTTTGTCGCACTACTCTATTCTAGACTGCTTACCATTGCACATTGGTCTGAACTGGGATAGTGTAGTGTATGCCAAAATCACCGCCTTAAGCTTCAGATGGCTTTCATGCCTAGGCTTGGCTTGATTGGACAGTATAAGGTGGACAAACAAATAACCCCTGGCATTATGAAAAGAACCACAAAATTCAGTGATTATCAAGTTTGCTGTTAATGTTCCACTTGAACTGGACTTGTCTGTTTAGAGTAGAACTTGCTAGCTTTGCGCAGTCCTTGCTTTCACCTGTCTAGTTCCCGTGATTGAGTGGTGATGCTTTTATTTCAAAATGACAAAATCACATGCCATCATTTTGTTTCAAAGAATGTTAGATTGAGCTGAGCACATGAAAATTGGTATTAATGTTGGCATATTTTTGCTTTATATGTCTTTGCAATTCTGCTCATTTTGAAGCTTTGCATCTTTTAAATGCTCCTTGATGCTTGCATTGCCAAAGGGGGAGAAATTTTTGAGTTCTCTGCTGCAAGGGGGATTAATTAACTCAGGGGGAGTTTTTATCTTAAAAAAGGGGAGATTGCCGAAGGGGCTTTTACTCTTTTGAAAAGGGGGAGGAAATTCTTTTATCAAGTGACATGATTTGGCTCGTTTCTGAGTTTTTATGGTCACTTGTGTGCTGAAAGTCTTTTAATTTTTCTTGGACTTGAAGTTGGTTGTCAATGCACTCATCAAGGGGGAGATTGAGAAACCAAGAGTTGGTTTCGGTGTTTGTGATGAGTGATTGACAGGCTTTTACCCTCTGGTTCGAAGGGGTACCTCCGAAGGGGGTTCGGAGGTTGGAACTCCGAAGGTGTTCGGAGGTGGTCTCTCTGAAGGGTTCGGTGGTTTGGTTGCTGCAGCTGTTGCAGCGGAGTGTGCGTGTCGGAGGGGTCCGACAGTACACGATGACTGGGTTTGTACCGAAGGCTTCGGTACACCGGAGTGTGTGCCGGAGGTTGCTAACCCGGAGAGGTCTCCGGAGTACTGGATACACTTGTCTGCCTGTCTGTGGTGCGCAGGGACCTCGGAGGCGACGGACAGGTTCGTAACAGGTGAACTTGGGTCGAGCGGGAGGCTTGATGCCAGGGGAGCGGGGAGCTCCGTCACGGTGGCTGCGAAGGGGTCTAGGTCGGACCTCGGGTTGAGGCGTGCCAGGAGAAGGCAGTAAGTGCGGAGCGTGGCTCCGGGTGAAGGTGCTCCGAGACAAAGTCCTCGGAGGTGAGGCACTTCGAAGGGTACTCCGGATGGAGTGACTTCGGAGTATGGTGGATCAAGTCCTCTGCGGAGGCAAGGCGTTCGAAGTGTGCTCCAGAGGGAGACATTTGAAGGTACCCGACGAAGGTCTCAGAAGTCGAGGTGCATCAAAGGCATGGTCCGGGTGAGGCTCGTCGAGGAGTGTGCTCGGAGAGAGACACTGCGACGAAGTGCTCATGGAATGCTTCGTGCGAAGGCCTTGGACGAGGGAGGGACTTAGAAGGGTGGTACTCCGAAGGTGGGGCTTCAGAGTGTGGTTGTCTTGTGGTACTTCGGCCTGCATTGCTTCGGTACACGGACTGACGGAGTTCGAGCTGGGCGAAGCTGCGAAGCCGTGGTGGTCCACTCCGGAGGTGTTGGTGCGAAGGCCCAAGGGCTTTGACAGCTTCGGCTCAAAACCGTCACTGTATCGAAGGCTGACTTCGGTGAAGCGAAGGCCATTAGGCTCAAGGCTTCTCACCGAAGCTACCGCACACCTCGCGTGCGAAGGGGGGCTTCAGAAAGGTCAAAGGCTGCAAGTCTGACAGTGTCTGCTCTGCAAAAAGCTAGCACTGTCCCCTCTGCAAAGCTGACAGAGAAGCCTCAAATAAAGTTGACTACCTTTTGTACCCCTCAGTTCTGTAGAGACAAAACCAATGTAAACCCTAGGGGTAAAGTAGTCAATTCCTTTGGGTGAATATTGGCTATAAATATCGGGGCCTGGTAGGTAACATTTAACACTTTGAGCATCTACTGTTGAGCTCCTGTACCAGCCACCACTTCTCTGTATTCATCCAGAGTTCATTATCATTGTGTTCCTTGTTCAAGCGGCGAAGCCCTGCTTCTTTGTTGTCTTTCTGCTTGAGCTTGTTTGCATACCTCGCTAGTTTTAGTGTGTTTTGTGCGAAGTGTGCTTTGTGCGAAGTGTGTCTAGGCGAAGTGTGTTTTGTGCGAAGTGTGCTTTTCAGTGTTCGTTCGTTCTGTGTAACAGGAGGCGAGACCTCGCTGCTTACTAGCGAAGCCCTGATCGAAGCCCGTGTTTTTATCGTGTCTAAGACCTTAGCGAAGTCTGTTAGTGTGCCGTTAGACCTTCGTGTACGAAGCCCAGCACCAGTTGCTGTCGCTAAGTATTTTGGTCGAAGTCCTCAGAGGGTAGTCCACTCTTGCAAAGGGTGAAGTGTGAAGCCTGCTCGAAGCACCCTGTGTGCGGAGCCTGCACTGACTTAGCAGAATAGATTTTCGAGGGTTGTGAGTTGGAGCGAAGTCTTCTTGGCTTCGAACTTTTGCTCCTTGCGAAGCCTGTGTTCGGAGCTGTCAAACACCTTCGAACTAGTACTTCGAAGGTAGTGTTCGAAGCCTGTTCCGCAGTAGACTGTTTTAAAACAGAAGGCTAGTTTTTAGCCCGAAATTTTAAAAGCTCCCATTCACCCCCCTCTGGTCGCTGTTTCCGGTCCAACAAGGTGTTTCCTGGAGATATAGAGCTGATCGAAGGCTTGAACGAAGATGATATCTGCTAAACTCCCTCCATCAATCAGCACTATCCGGACTTTAGTCCCTACTATATCGACAGTAATAACAAGGGAATCGGCATGCGGAAACTTGATGCCAGCTGCATCATCTACAGAAAAAGATATTGGCACATGGGACCACTCGGGCATGGTAGCTGCGGACGAAGAAGTTCCAATATGGCCCACTTCCCGGACATATTCTCTTCGCTGTCTCTTCAACATACTACCGATGGTCCCTCCTCCAGAAATGGGGAGGACTACTCTTTTACCCCGATCTTGACCATCTTCCTGCTTCGGAGGTGGCATAATATTGACCATCAGAGGCTGTCTTGCAGGGTCGAAGTTGTCTATACGTGCCACAACCTAGACAGGCTCCGGACATACCTCGGAAGGAACTCGGTCAGTAGTGCCTCGACCCGAAGTCCTTTCAAGGTACTCTCCTCTGCAAGTGAGTATAGACTTGCATGCATCAGTAGCGTGCCTCCGATTCTCACCATGGACGCAGCAGAAGAAGGCCTGGCCTTTGCCAGCCGGCTTCGCTGGTGGCCTCCAACCACTAGTCTTGCTTCCCGAGGCTTGTGAAGTTTTTCGGGCAAATTTCTGCGGAGGGGAAATGTTCAGGACTTCGGAACGAGGATGCTTTTGCCCCCGACGTCTGTCATGCTAGACTTCGATGTTAGGCCCCTGCGAAGGTGTTGAAGTCTTTACTTCGAACTTGAATTCTTGCAGGATTGACGGGGTTGAAGCAGTTCTCCACAGCCACCCTTCTTCTGACCTAGAATATTCTTCAAAATAAGCCATCAGCTGAGCTATAGAGGATATCTATTTCCGATGGAGTTTATCAAGGAGGCCCGCATGGGTAACTCCCTCTCGAGCTGCATCAACTACGGAGGATGTAGTCAGCCCTCGTATTTGTGACTTCGTATGGGCAAAGCATTTGAAAAATTGTCTTAAAGCCTCTCCGGGCAGCTGCATCACCTGGAAAAGACTTCCCGTAGACATTGGGGGTACGTAGGTACCCTGGAAGTTACTTATGAACTTCTTCCTTAATAGCTCCCAGGTTCTAATTGATCCTGGCTTCAGGGACCAAAACCACTGCAAAGCCACCCCTTCGAGAGCAAGTGGAAAACACTTGGCCATGTTGTCTCGCACTCCTCCACTGGCCTCAATTGCCAAAGCATAAAAATGGGAGAACTCCCTGGGGTCCTCCTCTCCGGAGTACTTACAGAGCTTCGAAGTTTTAAACTTGGGGTCGAAGTGAACTTTTTATAACTCGGGATGCAGCAGAGACTCGCTATCGAAGGAAGCGTTCTATGGGGCTTCGGGATAAGGAAGATCGTCGTATTGAGGCACTTCGGAAATGACCGGGGTGGCCTGAGAATGAAGCCTATCTGCGGCCTCTTGTCTCCACCTCGCCACTTCAGCTAGGAGACTAGCCATCTGAGTTGCCATGTCACTAAGATCGTCTTCATTTCTTCCGGAAGGATCTTCTGGGTCTTGAGAACTGTACGTGACAGTTCGAAGCGGAATCGGAGCTGGAGAAGGGACTCCAGCTGGCTGAAGTATAGATGGAGTTGGGGGAGGAACTTCGTATGCTTGAGGAAGGGGAATCCCTTCGGGAGTCTGAGGTGGAGGAATTACCGAAGGTCCTCTGACCTCGACTGTGTTCGAAGATCTTGCTCCGGAGGTCCGAGGGGACCTCCGAGTAGGACTACCACCTGAACTCTGCTTGGGAGGCATGGTTTTGAGAACTTGGTAGAGAACGAAGTTTTTTGGACTAGGTCCCCACGGACGGCGCCAACTGTTGGCATAAAAGATTACGATAACAAGTTTTCAGAGATTAGAAACTAATAAACGAAGTGTTTGTGAAGTGAACTATTTCAAGCCTCTGAATAGGATAATAGCTTGGAGTAATTCGAAGTTGTGTATTGAATAACTCAGTATTCGATGCCTATTACAGGGTGTTATGGGGGGTATTTATAGGTAAAAATCATAAGAAAAGACCTTTTTATCCCTCAATTACAACCGACATAGTGTTACTATTCGGTACCCCTAATAGGGCTAAAATGGTAAAAGACTAATCTAATGAGAAAGAAGATAAGTCTTCCATCCTAGATGGCAGATAAGTTCTCTGAAGATTTGACGTTCGAAGCTACACTCCGAACTGGGGTCTGCACTGATGCTTCGAACTTGATCACGTACTAAACCGGAGTTAATATTGGAACTTCGATTTAGTAGATTGCCTTTGTCTTGTTACTGTATGGACCCTGAGGATGAAGTATTTTCCCCCAACAATAGCCCCTCCAATACGCTTCTCCATATAATCTATAAGGTTTGGAGAGTAGTATACGCAAGAAAAATAATCATGCGTAAGGTTAATAAAATTATCAACCTTCGGAATATGCAAAGTTCAGAACTTCGAATCGATTTCTAAAAGAGTTCTATTCGAGCAACTCGGAAATCAATTCCTATGAAGTCGAAAAGACCTCTGAACTTAGAAAAAATAGCCGTTAACCTTTTCCTTTTAGAAAAATCTATAATGTTGCGTTAATTTCGTGAACAGTAATGGTCAAGAAGTTGGAACGCCAAGTCTGAATGGTAAAAAATCGGGATCCCATACTATAAATAGAGGATCCAGGAGCATCCAAAATACCTTCTTCACCGTCCTCACGCAATCCGCCATTTAACCTCCAAACTTCGCGGCCCCTTTGCCCGACATTCGCTCGCTGCCCGTGTACCTAAGTCACATGTGGCCCAGACACAACAGGTCTTCTCTCCTCTTCGTGTCCTCTTTGACTTCCGTTGACAATCACTCATCACATCTGGACCATGAGGCCCATGCTCTTCAGCATGGCTCCTCAATCTCCCCCTTAATCAGTGCATTGTCAACACTTCTCTATATTAGCTCTCTAGTACCTGCAAGCACATGTGGAAACACGAAAAACAAAACACAAGAAGACAGAAAAGAAGAAAATAAAAGTTTAACCCTAATGATGAAAAGCCGAACAAAAGCAAGAAAACGGTCATTACATTTAACCAAAAATAAAGACTCAAAAACGAGTGCAATCTCAGAATTATCAACAAGGATATCCAAAGAGTAAGGACAAATAGGACAAAAACTCCCCCTGAAACAAATCCCAGAGAAAGACAAAACTCCCCCTAAACTCTTCTAAGAGAATGAGTAACCCAAAATTTCTCCCCCTTGTTGACAATTGGACTCATCAAGCGAGACTAAATGCACTCTAAAGAGACACACACAAACTCCCCCTGAAATGCAGCTCCCCCTCAAAATATGCAATGAATGCAACTGGGGTGCAGGTGGAGTGTAGAAAGCATGCTTCTTAGATATGATTGACTGTAATTACAATATCTAACAGGTATAGCAAAAGACATACTGTCTAAGACACATGGCATGATCAGTGCAACAGATGATATCTAAAGAAAGTCATTAGCACGCATTTTCAAGTTTTGCAAACAAAATCATCACCACATTTTCTAGTTGACAAGCAAGGTAAAGCATGAGATGCAAAAGCTAACTGATATCTACCAAGATAATCATTGTCCAAAACCTAGTGCTTCAGCAAACTTGTTATCTTTTTATTTTTCAGGCTTTTTTTCCCGTTTTCATTTTTGCCAGGGGTTATTTGCATGTCAAACCTTATGCTAACCGACCAAGTCAAGCCTAGGCCAGAAGTGGACCATCAGAAGCTTAAGACATTGGTCTTGGCATACACTACATTGTCCTAGTTCATACCAAAGTGCTATGGTAAGCAGTCCAGAACAATGCATAAAAAGGCATGAAATTTTTCATTTTTTCTGATTTTTATCATTTTTATAGCACATTTCCGTGTTAAGGCATAAATATGTCCAAGTTGCATATCTGCATCTAAGTAAAGATCTAGCTACAAGGCATGTAACAGATAGCAAAAACATTCAACCTGCACATGCTAGTTACCAGAAGCAATGGTGATCATTTTTCAATTTTAAAGCATAAAAGCCATGCATATGATAGATATGAGACATATCATGTGTAATGAAGCAAAGCATGATCATCGACAAGTAATCAAAAGCATGTATTGACTAGAATAAGTAAAGCAGGTCAATCATATAATAGAAGCGGGCTTAAAGTGTGATATGTGAATATGCATGATATGAGCACACACAAAAAGACTCAAGAATAGAGTAAAGAAGCAAGAAAACTGACTCAAAGAATCCTAAAAGGGATACACAACACCCAAATCCCCTCGCAAATGATCAAAAGTAGACTGATCTAGGGGTTTGGTGAAAATGTAAGCCAACTGATGATGTGTATCAACATGAACAAGGTCAATGACACATTTCTCATATTGATCCCTTAGAAAGTGAAAGCGCACATCAATGTGTTTGGTTTTTGAATGGAGACAAGGGTTTTTCCCTGCACTAATCGCACTGGTGCTGTCACAAAACAGAGGAACTCTAGTAGTAAAGAACAACCCAAAGTCTCGCAATGTGGAAATCATCCAAATCAATTGTGAGCAGTAGCTGGCAGAAGCTACATACTCAGCCTCAGTGGTAGAAAGCGCAACTCTAGATTGACTTTGAGAAGACTAAGAGACAAGAGAAGAACCAAGAAACTGGCAAGTACCAGAAGTCGACTTGCGATCCAACTGACACCCACCAAAGTCAGCGTCCGAAAAGCCAGATAAATCAAGAGATGATGATGCTGAGTAATAAAGACCTAGATCGGGCGCAAAGGTAAGGTACCTGAAAATGCGCTTGACAGCCTGCCGATGAGGCGCGTGTGGTGATGACTGGAAGCGCGCACACAGTCCTACGGAAAACTGAATGTCTGGCCTCGTCGCCGTCAAGTACATCAGCGAACCGATCATCCCTCGATACTCTCTCTCGTTGACCTTGAGGCTGCTCTCGTCCTTGTCCAGGCCCCCAGATGTACCCATTGGGGTCATCTGAGGGTTCAGCTCTCCACCAAAGTCGAACTTCTTCAGCATGTCCCGCGTGTACTTACTCTAGTGAATGAAGATGCCGTCCTTGGTCTACTTGATCTGGAGCCCTAGGAAATACTTGAGCTCACCCATGAGGCTCATCTCAAACTCGCTGTGCATCTGCTCAGAAAACTTGGACACAACAAATCAGTAGAACCACCAAAAATAATATCGTCCACGTAAATCTGAGCAATCATGAAGTCTGAGCCATCTCTGAGCAAGAAAAGAGTTTTGTCCACAGAACCCATCACAAAGCCCTTCCCCAACAAAAACTGCTTGAACCAGTCATACCAAGCCCTGTGGGCTTGCTCCAGACCGTATAAATATTTGCGCAGCTTAAAAACATGTCGACGAAACTTAGGGTTCTCAAAACCGGGGGGCTACCTAACATAGACCTCCTCCTCTATGTACCCGTTCAGAAAAGCACTCTTGACATCCATTTGAAAAAGCTTAAAACCCTTAGAAGAGGCAAAAACTAAAAGAATGCGAATGGACTCAAGACAGGCAACAGGAGCGAAGGTCTCCTCAAAATCAATACCCTCCTTCCAGCAGAAACCCTGGGAAACTAGTCGAGCTTTGTTGCGCACCACAACCCCATCTTCACCTTGCTTGTTTTTGAACACCCACTTGGTGCCTATGGGGTTGCATCCGGGTGGCAGCTCAACTAGTGTCCAAAACGGATTGCAGAAAAAATTCTCAAGCTCTTCTTGCATGACATTAATCCAATTTGAATCAGAAAGAGCATGAGAAACGTCTCTGGGCTCAAAAGAGGCAACAAACGCAGACTCAGCAAACACAGCAAGCGAGTCAATAGAAGAGCGCAAAGTTCTCTCAGTAAGATCACCGATGATGATCTCTAAGGGGTGATCACACCGAACTGCTCGGGATCCCAGGTAATCTGAAGTCATCTCACCGGAGTCAGCAGCTGGCACCTCTGGACTCGACTGAGGGGGCTCGATCGAAGTGGAAGAAGTGATCAGAGGTCCGCCCTCATTCTTATTCGAAGTCTCAGAAGGTGTGGTTTCTGCAGGCTGTGGAGAAGGCCCACCCTCATCGACAGCAAGAGCGTCATCATCTTCCTCGAAGATGGACTCTCCTAGCTCATCATCTCAAGAAAGCTCAAAAGAAGGAGTCAAAGAAGGCACAGACTCATCAAAAGAAACCTCACAAGTCTCGACAAGCTGCTGGGAGTCGAGGTTCCAAACACAGAAGCCTCGAGAATGCAAAGCATAACCAAGAAAGACTCCATCCCAGTAACGAGACTCAAACTTGTCCAAATGCCCTCCCTTCTAGAGCACAAAGCACTTGCAGCCAAACGCTCACAAGTGGCTCACCTTGGGCTATCCGCCAAACCGCAACTCATATGAAGTCTTACCTAGGTAAGCTCTAAGAAAAATGCGGTTGGCCAAATAGCAAGCCATGTTCATGGCTTCAGCCCAAATGCGCCAAGGAGTCCTATGCTCATCGAGCATCGTCCTGGCCATCTCGACTAGCATGCGGTTCTTTCGTTCCACAACGCCATTCTGTGTGGGAGTGTAAGGAGCAGAAAACTGATGATCAAGACCCTGATCACAATAGAAGCTGACGAACTGAGAATTCTTAAACTCAGAGCCATTGTCAGAGAGAATTGCCCGCATCCGACCATTGTTCTCATTCTTTAGCTTCAAAATCAGGTCATGAACATACTAAAAAGTCTCATCCTTAGACTCCATGAAGAAGACCCACGAGAATCGAGAAAAATCGTCAACGATCACAAGCACGTACCACTTCCCACCGACTGAGCGTACCCAAGATGGACCAACAGTGTCCATGTGTAACAGCTCTCCAAGGTACGAAGTCATCACCTGAGTCATAGGTGAGTGAGAAGCGGTAACCATTTTCCCATGATGACAAGGATGACAAACTAGATCCTTCTCCATCTTAAGCTTGGGCAATCCTCTGATGAGGTCCATAGAGCTCAATCTGACTAGCAGATCAAAACTCAAATGGCCTAACCTCCTATGCCACCTCCAGAGCTCAGAGGAGGATCCAACAATCAAACAGCGAGAAGGGCCAAAAAAACTAGAGAAGTCAATCCGAAAAATCTTACCAAAGGGTAAGATCTGGCAAACCAAAGACCCTCTAAAATCAACCACAAAATACATGCCCTTCTTAAAGCGAACCTCCAAACCATCCTCAAGAAGTTGCGAAACAGAAATCAAATTGAAATTCAAATTTCCAACCAAAGCAATGTTCTTTAAAGAGAAATGGTCAGAGATGCGAATTGAGCCAATGCCGTGTACCTTCCCTTGACCACTATTCCCGAAAGTGATATACTCTTTGGAGCTCCGAGGAGAGAGACTGGAGAACCATCTGCGATGTCCCGTCATGTGGCGAGAGCATCCTGAATCCATGATCCACACGTCCTCCAGTCCTCGATCCAGCACGATTAGTGGCCGTAAGAAGGAGTAAATGGTCCGGCACCAGGTTTAGCAAAAGAACTAAACCAGTGTCGAGCCATCTGCTCAAAGAAAGGAAAGCAGAAAGAACCATAGGAGTCTGGACCAAAACGCAGCTCAAAGTGTGGTCCTCGGTTCTACCTAAAGTCTCAGCCATGAGGTCGAGAGCCATATCCAAAACGACCTAGAGCTCTGACGGAGCGAACACAACCCTTAGGAGCACAGGCATGAAAGCCGTCTCCTCCTCCACCACCTACATGACGCGTCCTGGCCTCTAGCCTCTCCCCGCATCGAGGAACTCTCGGTCTACCACCCTTGATGAGGACATCACTTCACATGATACACACATGGAGCCTCCACCTACAATTCAATTACTAGGACCAATCACACGCGCCCGTGCCCGTCGCTTGTACCATGAGGTTAATTCTTTCCTTAGCAACTATGTTAATATTTGTTTGGACGGGATGCTACTGAATACTAGTGATATTTTGTTGCTTAGGAACATGGGAGATGGAATAGAAGAGTTGGAGTTGAAGACGGAGTCGCACGGATGTTTTGAAGTCAAGATTTCGCTGGTTCGGACTACATCGACCACCATGCACCAAAATGGGCATAACTTCGTCATACGAAGTCCGATTGGCGCGTTCTTGGACTTTTTGGAAAGCTAAGGAGAATACGGATCTTTTGCCATTGGTTTTGTCTCATTTGGAGCCTCGAGTCAACCGGTGTGTTTAAAACATTCCCGCGTGACAGAACTGGGCCGTGTTGGCCCATAGTCCAAGTCTGTTCGCCTTCTAGCCCATAGTCTGAGTCTGTTCACCTTCCACAGGCTGCCCACGCCCTATATATTCTCACGCCAGCCGCCTCTAGGGCTAGGTTTTGCTTTGTTTGCATCTACACTGTTGTGTTTAGATCCCGCCTCTTGCATCGGACCGATTGGCTGCTGCATTGGCGTTTGTGAAACCTCACCTTATCTTCGTTTGTCTGTGATTTGGCATTCGATTTGTATCATTCCTGTTCTTGCTTGTGTTCTTGGGTTCGCTTGCAAGAATTAGCCTTCGTGGCGAGGTCAATCGCGTCCTGCGTGGTTGATAACCAACGGAGACAGTGGTGTAACGATTGCAAGGTTTTGATCCGCCGGACCGGAGCCTTGGATCGCCAACGTCGAGATTCTCCACCAACCCAAGCTATCCTTTACCTAGCGGAAGATCGGGACCAGTCCCCCATCAACCCTGCTAGTAGAACTGCTCCTGCCCACCATGAGCTCTCTCTGCTTTCTCAACCGCTTCCTCTTGAAGCAAAACTCCTCAAGATGACCATCTCTTTGACAGTACTCACAGTGATAGGTGGGCTTCTTGGGATGTGGATGAGGCTTGGGGTTCTTGGGCTTGGTGGTGTTGCGTGTAGACTCTTTGGTGTGAGAGGGTCCAGGTAGAGAGTCTAGAGAAGTGTGGAGATGTTTGGGTTTTGGGACCCAGATGGGCTTCTTGGGTGGAGCGTTAGGCTGTTCTTGGAACACTCCATCCTTGGGCTGACTAGCTTGGAAAGACTCAGTGGAGTGAGTCTTGGGATATCTCTGTTCAGGAGTCATTTTACTGAACTCCACTAATCGACTAATAGCACTCTCAAAATGAGCCTTGGTATAGGTGTATCGTAACCCAAACCCATCCTGCCTCTTAAACTGCTGGATCATTATGCCGAGCTGTGGCTCTCTGGCACTCACCCAACTCAGGATCTGACGGAGGTAAAAATTCTCATTCTGGACATAAGCTAGGTCCTCTCTCAAGGAAGCTAGAACCTCCACCTGAGACAAGCAGGTCTCACAGTCTTTATCGACTTGGATAGACTTTTCAGCTTTCAGCTTGATCAATTCCAATCTAAGAGACATGCAATTCTCACAAACAGTGGGTGGAACTAATAGTGTATCAAGCTCTAGCCTAGTCTGCTCTAGTTTAGCTCTGACTATCTCCAACTCGCCCAACTGCTCATTACCCTTTGCTTTCAGCTCAACTAAACTAGCTAGATGGGATGGGCAATCAACACAGGGCACGACGACAGTGACATGAGCATCTTTAAGCTCTAGCTGAGTGCTCTCAAGCTTAGTGGCCAAAGCATCCCTCAAATCTACCCTCTCTGTGTACCTGGACTTTAGAGTCGTCAGGTCACACAGTAACACCTCATAATTTGGGCACTCACTGCTACCACCCAAGCAAGGAGAAGAAGATAGACTCTCAATCCTACCATTGGCCACGACAAGCTCACTATCAAGCTCATCTATCCTCTTCTTAGCCCCTCTAAGCAGTTTCTCCCGATATCTCAACTCTTGATGGTTCTCTTCTAGTAAATCAACGACTTCTTGTTCATAGGAGGATACCTTTTCATCATCGTCATCGTTGGAGTTGTCGGGGGAGCCCTTTTCTTCCTTATCCCCAAGAGCCATTGAGCAGAAGCTCTTGCGGGATCTTCAGTGGTGATGTGAGTGGCTCTTTGGCCTGTCCCCGAAGACCATGAAGGAGAGGCTCGCCGGATCGTCCTTTTCCTTCCCCTTCCTGATCACGATCTACTCATCGCTTGAGCTTGATGAAGAGGAAGAAGGCGAAGACCGCTTGGAGTAGGTTCTCTCCATCTCGGCGAAGAAGGCCTTCTCTCGCTTCTTGTTCTCACGATGGTAGTCCTTCAGGGCCTTTCTAAAGAATCTTATCTTGGTCTTGCCCTTTGTGAAGGAGGAGTTGTCGTGCTTGCCAGAGTCATAGAAGCCACCACGGGTACCCTTATTGTGACCATTGCGCTTGGGGCAGTCGGCGATGAAGTGACCTGGATCACCACACTCAAAGCATCCGGATTTTGTGCCATGTCTTTTGAACATTCGCTTATCATAGACACGATGCACCCGGTTGTTAAATAGACACATATCATCATCTCCTAGCGACTCAAGCTACTCCTCAATGATAGACATCAAGGAGAACCCAGCACAGCTCACAGAGGAGGGGTCAGCAGAAGGTGTAGCAAGGGCCAGGGTTTTTGATCTAGAGCCAATGAGATTTGATCTCAACTGGATATCAACCTCTGTGGCCTTGAGCTTGCTGAACAACTCAGAAATTGTCAAGGTATCATAAGAGGTGCTCTCAATGATAGAGGATACCTTGATCTCCCAGAGCTTAGGGTCCAAGGTATGAAGAACCTTGAGTGCCTGCTCATGATCTGAGACCAACTGAACTCCCTCGGCCTTGTTGGCCCGAAGATTGTTGATGATCGATTGAAAACGACCAAACAAGACTTCAACAGATTCACTCGACTTCTATGTGAAATTTTCATATTCACGCCTGTAGGTTTGATAGAGCCGAGCCTTGACTTGTGTTGTCCCCTCATGGTGTGCCTGGAGGGTAGCCCAGATCTCTCTAGCAGTGTAGAGATGGATCACACGCTCAAATTCAGTGGGACCTAAACCTGAAAACAAAATGTTCACCACTTTGTTGTTGTTCTGATGCTGGGCGATAATATCAGGAGATGTACGCTCAGTAATAGGCAATATGGTGAAAGTAGCGTGAACACAAATGTCCCAAATGTCCATGCTCTGGCTCATGAGATAGGCTTGCATGCGAGTCTTCCAATAAGTATAGCCAAAATCTTCCAAGGACGGGACCTTTCCAGAAGAAGTCATGATCACTACCTGGGTTTAGAACCGGTTAAGGTATGGAAAAACCCTAACCAAGCTCTGATACAACTTGTAGGACCGAAAGTAGTGACCAGAGGGGGGGTGAATGGGCACCTAAAAAATTCTTTCGAATCAATGGCCTGCTCCCAACACCCAATGAATCTCAATAGACTAACAGGGAAAAGTAAACAGATCAACAGTACCAAAAATAATCTAGCCTAAAAACAACCGGTGTCCTAATCGAAAAGACACCAACACAGTGCTTTAAGGCAGATTAACAGATCATTCAAGACATGAACATTTCACGTATCATCAACAAATTATCACAGGCAAACAGTTCAGATGTATGCAAAGCGAGGAGAAATAATACTATTGAAAAATAGTCTCTGGTTTGAAACCTATCAAAGTCTGTTCAAAGTGGTCACTCGAAGTCTGCACCTTCATTCCGAACTGTGCACTCCGACAAATCGAAGCTTGTGCTTTTGCTTGTCTAAACGTTCGAAATGTGTACACTTTGGAAGCGAAGAGTGCCGATCCGGTTGTCGGAGTATTCCTAGAATTTGTCGAAGCACGTGATGTACTTTGTTAGAGTCTGCGAGAAAGCCTTTGAAACGAGCCAACTTCGAACCAGTCCACAAATGCCAAAGGTACTAGAATACCGAAGCCTGCACGCGCTTGGACCTTCGCTCCGCCAAACAGTCACGCGTGAAGCTTCTAAGTACTTCGTACACAACGAAGCTTCAGCGAAAACCCCGAAATAAACCTCGCACACACTCCGCAGAATCAGCCCCTCGTGCAAGGCACACAATCCCTGCTGCCTATCTTCGCTAGCTAGCCTCGCTTGATTAAACGTGACTGCCTTCGCAGCACCTTCGCACAGAACGAAGCCCCAGCACCGGGACAGAACCTGACCAACACACGCGCCTACAAAAGTCCGGCTAAAAACTAGCTAGACTGCCTAGCACCCAAGAGCGATCTCCCGCGCAAAAAACTGACACCGGAACAGGTCCTAGAAGCCTAGCTGCAAGAGACAACGGCAGCAAAAGTACTACTATGAACTAGGCGTCTAAAAGCTTGCATGCGAGGCTACAAATCCTATCAACAGGATAGTTGCTGCTTGGACAGCTACAAACTTCGAAGTGATGTGAAGCTACTTGCAGAGAAGCTAGCTGCCTAGAACAGTAGACTAGCCACAGTCGGCTGCTGCAAAAGGCGTGTAGAGAAGTAAAAAACTAAGAGGAGAAATAAATGACACTACAGCAAATGGCCAGGAAACAAAGTTGAGACGCATAAAATGATACACCAAGAAAGCTCAGATCAAAACAGCACTAAAAAATTGGGCTAGCTGCAAAAGCTAACGTACTCCTTTTGATGAATAATCTAACAGATGACAGGGATGAACAGTAGTAGAACAAAAGCTATCGCATATAGATATTCAACCTAGGAGTGCAAAACGAGGCAACAATAACTGAACCCATATCGTGACGACCGATGGCTGAGAATAGGAGAATAGCACCTGGTGAAGCAATTTCTTTATCAAAGAAGCAGATCGTGCGAGACGAACAGCGGCGGTGGAGAAGAACAAACACCGGGAGGATGAACGTCAAAAAGTGACCCAATCCTTTGGATTAGTAAAGTGATTTTAGAAAGGGTAACCCTAACCCTAGGGATTGGGGCCCTATTTATAGGCATCCCAATAGACTAGAAAAAAATATCAAAATGCCCTTAGGATATTTTTACAGACATTGACTGATAGACTGTGGGCCTAAAGGAAAAATAGTAAACTCCTAAATACAGATGACTTATCCTAAAGCGAAGCTTTCATAGCAGCTACGACTTTACCTCAGAATGGTCAGATCCGAGATCAGCGGTCATCAGTATTGCGCCAAAACTGACAAAGCGTCCAACGTCTTCGCACCGGGTACCCGGATTGGGCCGGCCTAGTTCCACAGCTCCCTCAGCCCGGCAATCACTCACCGCCCGTGTACCTGAGTGAATCCCAGTCAACAGCCCAGTGGATCGTCTGCTGCTCCTAGCCCATGTACCCAGATTGAGCCAGCCCGACTTCACGGCCCCTGTGCCCGACAGTCGCTCGCTGCTCGTGTACCTGAGTCACATACGGCCCAAACACATTAGATCTTCTCTCCTCTTCATGTCCTCTTTGACTTCCGTTGACAATCACTCATCACATCTAGAGCCATGAGGCCCATGCTCTTCAGCATGGCTCCTCACTCACAAAACTCTTTCGTTCCCTAGTGCGTCCACCAGGGTAGGAATATTTTTTATCGATTCGAAGGAGTGTTACAATGTATTACAATGAAACCTTTGGCGTAGTAGCGCTTAAGATGCTCCGTATGCCATGCATGTTTCAATTCTTCTCCTTCCAAAGTAGATAATTTGAACAAGCCCAGGTGTCCTGAATAGAGTATAATGTATGGACCTTCCCATTTATTTCCCAACTTCCCCAGGGCGACCACGCTTCGGAGCACTTGGTTCCCTGGCCATAGTTCTTTTAGCTGTACCTTCAGGTCATACTAGGCCTTCGTTTGATGCTGATACTTCGTTAGATTGGCGGTAGGTCAAAGTCTTATTTCATCTTCCAAATCGAGAGAGTTACGCCTCTTGCCTTCGTCTTCTGGCTCCGTGGAGCATAAGGAACCACCTTTTAGCTTCGTCGGTGTCATGGCCTCATCTCTAAACAATAGTCGGAATGGGTTGAAACTTGTAGACCTCGCTTGGGTGGTCCAAATGGACCACATAATTTTTGGCAACTCTTCAGTCCACAGCCTCTTTGCCAATCCTACTATGTGACGGTTTAGGCTAGAGTGAATGTTTCCATTGGCACACTCAACCGCTCCATTGGATTGGGGATGCCGGATAGCTGCGAAGCACATCTCGATCTCAAGACCTTCACAGAACTCTCTGAAGGGCTCGGTATCAAACTGGGTGCCATTGTCAATTGTTAGCTACCTTGGCACTCCAAACCTGTATATAATATTCTGCTAGAAAAATTATGTACATTATTCGACTACCCCTTCGGTGACCTACTTCACAGGCAGGCTTCGGCCCGACGGGCCTACTGCGGTAGGCCTGCTGAAGGCCCACTTTGGGTTGGCTTGGGTACGAATCTATTAATGGATTTCAGGTTGTTTTGATGTCTTATCAGATCTTAATTGTTTTTAGCCGAATCCTGATCAGATTAGAGTTACAGATATAGCAAGGAATGTCAATACTAGCCCCTATAAATATAGGGGTGAGGACAATTGAAAACATCTACATAGATCAACTCAAAACCCTAGTTTTGAATCACACTTTTATTTCAATCTATCTTCCTTGCCCAAGGAGTAGCTCGAAAGTCCATCTTTGTGAGTTTGCGCTGAAAACTCTCCGTGCATCTCGTCTAAACATGTGGTAAGCCTTGTTGATTCGCTTGTGAATCACCCGTTTAATCTACGTAACATATTGCTATCATTTTTTATCGGTTTTATTTGGCTATACTTGACAATTCGGTCTCTAGGCCGAATTGGCAATTGATTTTGGTGTTTTTGCAGAGTTTACATTTAGATCTCCTTCGCCAAGAGTTTTTTGTTTAATTCAACACCCGGAAAATGATCTCCAGAGCCAAGAAGCTCGTTTCAGAGGCCGTTAGACCTACCTCCGGTAGGTCATCGGCCGGACAATAATGTGCCAGATTCATCACGCTACTACCGGTCTGAGTACCTTCCCATGTCGGAGCATCTTCGTGCAGGATATACTTCACATTTGGGTTACTTTGCGCCGGAGCTACATCGAGCGAGACTCTTCGCATCGACCCTCGTTGCACCAAGGTTTTCGCAATGGGCCTCATCATGCTGAAGTCTTCACGCTGAACCAAGTTGTTTGGCGATGATTTCTCCAGTCGGTTTGATTAGAGCCTGTTTTCAATTTTATCGGTTGTTGGGGGAAAATACTTCATCCTCAAGACTTAGAGATTGATAGTCAAGATAACTTATCGGCTTCGAAGCTCCGAGCTTATGCCCGAAGGTGGAGTCATTAACCCGAAGCGTGCTTCCACTTACAATCCGAAGGTACCCTCCGCAGGCTATGAAGCTCCGGTGGAAAAGTGCAAGTCTGATAAGATGTTTGACTTATCTACTTACTCCGGATAGATTTTACCATTTGAACCCTGTTCGGGGTACCGAATAGTTTCCACTATGTCGGTTGTAATTGAGGGGTAAACATGTCTTTTCCTTAGACTTTTTTCCTATAAATACCGTCCTTCTTACCCTGTAACAGGCATCGAATACTCAGCTATTCAATGCACAATTTCGGACTACTTAAGTTATTATCCAATTCGGAGGCTTGAGATAGTTCTCAACAAAAATTCACTGTTTGTTAGTTCTTAATCATAGAGAACCTGTTAGCGTAATATTTTATACCAACAGTTGGCGCCGTCTATGGGGACCCTAGTTCTAAAAGCTTGTTCTCTACTGCTGAATGCACTTCAAAGAGCACTTGCGGAGGGAGCTTTGGAGTCTCAAGATTCTGCGCACCCTTCGGTAAGGGGCTTCTTAGTACAGTTCGAAGGCCTTTCCTCACCTTCCCAAACCAATCAAAGTCCTCGGTCTACGGACCTCTTTTTCATTAGCTATGCCTCCCAAGCGGAGCCTAGCCTCAGATCCTCCCCGAAGGTCCCCTCGGACCAACGGAGCAGGACCCTCAGCTGTTCCAATAACCACCAAAGGCGTCGCTAGACGTCGAGTACCCAGAGGCTCTCGAGCTACTCCTACGGTGCTCCAAACTGATTATGCCAGTTCCCGAGACCCGGAGCTCCCCTCCGAAGGAGACGAAGACCTTCCTGAGGACGAGGCTACTCAAGTAGCACAACTTCAGGAGGAAGTGGCTAGGTGGAGGCAAGAGGCCGCTGATCGCCTCCGCTCCCAAGCTTCCACCCAGGCTCCAGAAGGGCCCCAAGACGGTGGTGCTCGCAACCTTCCCGAAGCTATCCAAGTCCCGGAGGAGGCTGAGAACGCATCCTTCGATGATGAGTCTCCGCTGCATTCGGGCTTACAAAAGGTGCCCTTCGATCCCAGGTTCAAAGCCTCGAAGTTGCACAAGTATTCTGGTGGGTCTGACCCCGGGGAATTCGCTCGTTCATATGCCCTGGCAATAGAAGCAAGCGGAGGGGTGCGTAACACTATGGCAAAGTGTTTTCCTCTCGCTCTCGAAGGTGTGGCTCTCCGATGGTTCTGGTCTTTGAGGCCAGGATCGATCAAATCATGGGAGCAGTTAAAAAGAAAGTTTGTAAGCAACTTCCAAGGTACCTTTGTGGCTCTGATGTCAACGGGGAGCTTATTTCAGGTGAAGCAGTGAGCAGGGGAGGCGCTTCAGGAATACTTCACGCGCTTCGCCCACACCAAATCGCATATCAAGGGCTTGTCTACCTCTTCGATAGTCGACGCCGCCCGTGAAGGGGTGTTGAACCCAGATCTCCTCAACAAGCTCCATCAAAAACCAGTGTCATTTGTGGCACATCTGATGGCATACTTCGAACAGTATGCCAAGGCGGAGGAAGGATGCCTCTGAAGAGCCGTTACACATGCACCAGCCCTTCGGGAAGTCAAGACGGAGCACGAAGCCTCAACCCCTCCGCAACTCCCTCACAACAATCGCTTCAACGATCACAGGTGGGGAAAGAAGCAATTCCGCTTGGAGGTGTTGAACATCGCACCCTCCATTCCGAAGGCACCTGCTAACTTTCAGCAGGCACAAGGCTTCAAGGCTGGAACACCGAAGCCCCAAGAAATAATACCTGGCTGGTGCCAGAGCTTTTTCTGCTACGTGCATGGTGAGAATAGAAGTCATGACACGAAGGATTGTAAGGCGGTATTAACCCTTCGAGGTGAATACCTAGGATGAAGTATAGGGCGAGGTACTTCAGATCGAACCCCTCCAGGAACATGGTTGGAGCCTGTGCAAATCGTGGCCCGAGCCGGTGCCCCCGAAGCCCCCGTGCAGCTACTGGTGGCCAACATTGTGCCACTACCGAAGTAGGAAGACCCCCAAGACCGTGGCAAGCGAGTGGTCCTGCCCATCTCCGGAGGGGGCACCCTCATTAACATGTCCAAGAGGCAGCGGTGAGAATACGTCCGCGAAGTAGGACACATAGGGACCTCGAATTCCGCGGATGGAATGCCCGAATGGTCTGATGTACCTATTTCCTTTACTGCCAACGATGCTGCGGGGGTGAAGTTCCCCCATGCTGACCCCTTGGTCATTTTAGCAAATATAGCTAGGGTGGATGTTCGAAGGATCCTGGTGGACGGCGGGAGCTCCGCAGACATACTTTTTGTCCAGGCCTTCCAGCGGCCCGACCACTTCAAGGGTTCGCAGGTCCGCCTCACGATGCCCTCGGCCAAATAGACCTCGAGGTGGCCTTCGGAGAGGGGCCCTTGGCCAGGGTGGAAGAGGTGATCTTCAACGTCGTCGACGCCCCATATGCCTACAACGCAATTTTCGAACGAGGGATGCTAAAGCAGTTTGGGGCTACAGCGCATCGCTATAGGACCGAAAGTAGCGACCAAAGGGGGGCCGATGTGAATGGGCGCCTAAAAATTTCTTGCTAAACAATAAAACCTAATCCCAACACCCAAACGAACTTAACCAGACAAATAAAATTAGCCAAGCAAATAACATGAATTAAAATTATCTAGCCTAAAAAATGATCGGTGTCCTATTTAAAAAGATATTAAAGGTAAACTAAATAAAAATACTGCAGTAAATAAAAACACCTAGATATATCACGAAATATTTATATTGTTGTCTAGAAATAAAGTACTAATTAAATGAATAAAAACATGGATCATTCAAAATTTAATTAAGAAACAAACCTAAAATATTGCACGTGAAAACTAGAATAAAAATATTACTGCGACTAATAATAATATTTTTTTCTTTTTATATTAACAGATTAAAAGATATTTAAATACAAATGCGAGGACTAATAATATCTAGCAGATAAAGATTAACTACGAAATCACTAAACTAATTTTCTGCTAATTAAGATAGATAAATTTTCATTTAATTTGACCAGCTAAAAGTTAGGAGATTAAAAACTTACCTGGTTCATCTTCTCCTTTGCGCTGTGAAGAAGAAAAATTTCACCATGCCGTTCGTCGCTCGGGAAGCGTGTGCAAAGAAACCACCGTGGACGCTGTTGTTTCTGCCGCGCGTGAGAAGGAATCCCGTGCCGCTCGCTACACTGCTGCAGGCCCCACGATTGCTGTAGCCTGCATGAACCGCGCGCTGTTGGGAAGCAGGCGACTTCGGCCGCGCTGCCGTGGCGTGTTGCACGCAGAAAGCTGCCGTGCGCCTTAGCTCCCTGGCGCGCCAAAGACTTCTGGCAATGCACAGATTTCCTCGGCCCATGTGCTGTCAAAATCGCCGTGGAGAAATCGCTGCAAGAAATCTCACCGTGGGAGAAACAAAGGCTTTCGCCGGCGACGAACAGGAAGAAAATTGTGGGAACTGAAAAAACTTGATGGACTGTAGATTGATCTTCGGGATAAAAATAATAATAGACATCCTATCCCTAGGGGGTAGGGGCCTATTTATAGGCGACTCCTAATACATGAAAAGACTAATTTTTCCCTAGGGTAAATTAACACTGACTCTAATATAAATTCCGAAAATTACTAAAATATTGTTAGAAAAATCACTTGACTCAAATAAAAATATTCTGAACTTAAAAACTAAATATTAATATCCTAAAAACAAAATAATCATAGGTTGTCAGTTTTGCACCGAAACTGACAAAGCGTCCACCGTCTTCGCACTGGGTACCCGGATTGGGCTGACTCGACCCCGCAGCTTCCTCAGCCCGGCAATCGCTCGCCGCCCGTGTACCTGAGTAAAACCCAATCAACAGATTAGTGGATCCTCTGCCGCTCCTATCCCATGTACCTGGATTGGGCCAACCCAACTCCACAGCTCCTCTGCCCGGCTGTCGCTCATTGCCCCTGTACCTGAGTCACACGTGCCTCAGACACGACAAGTCTTCATATCTCTTTCTTTGACATCTATTGACAATCACTCATCACATCTGGAGTATCAAACCCATGTTCTTCAACATGGTTTCTCAATCTCCTCGTTGATGAGTGCATTGTCAACACCCTCTTAAGCACATCTTCAGAACCTGCATAAACATGTGGAAACAGGAAAACAAAAACAAAAGAAAATAGAAGAGAGAAAATAAAGGTTTAACCCTAATGACCAAAAGCCAAATAGAAGCAAGAAAATGGTCATTATGGTTAACCAAAAATAAAGACTCAAAAACAAGTGCAATCTCAGAATTACCAACAAGGAACTCCCCCTGAAATAAATCCCAGAGAAAGCTAAAAATGTTCGCTAAACTCCAAAATTTCTCCCCCTTGTTGACAATTGGACTCATCAAGTGAGACTAAATACACTCTAAAGAGACATAGACACAAACTCCCCCTCAGATGTAGCTCCCCCTCAAAATATGCCATGAATGCAAATGGGTTGCAGGTGGAGTGTAAAAAGCATGCTTCTTAGATATGATTAACTGCAATTACAACATCTAACAGGTATAGCAAAGGATATACTCTCTATGATACATGACATGATCAGTGCAACAGATGATATCTAAAGAGAGTCATTAGCACACATTTTTCGATTTTTACAAACAAAAGCATCACCACATTTTCTAGTTGACAAGCAAAGTAAAGCATGAGATGCAAAAGCTAACTGATATCTACCAAGATAAGCATTGTCCAAATCAAAGTGCTTCAGCAAACTTGTCATCTTTCTAAATTTTCAAACTTTTTTCTTTTTCCTTTTTATTTTTTCATTTATGCCAGGGGTTTTTTGCATGTCAAACCTTATGCTAACTGACCAAGTCAAGCCTAGGCCAGAACTGGACCATCAGAAGCTTAAGACATTGGTCTTGGCATACATTACACCGTCCTAGTTCATACCAAAGTGCTATGGTAAGCAGTCCAGAACAGTGCAATATGACAAAACAAACCCACCTGGATCTTTTCTAATAATCATAAAAATGCATAAATTTTTCATTTTTTGAATTTTTATCATTTTTATAACACATTTTTCATATTTAAAGCATATAGATGTCCAAGTTGCATATCTGCATCTAAGTAAGGATCTAGCTACCAGGCATGCAAAAGATAGCGAAAGCATTCAGCCTACCCATGCTAGTTACCAGAAGCAATGGTGATCATTTTTCAATTTTAAAGCATAAAAGCCATGCATATGACAAATATCAGATATATCATGTGAACTGAAATAGAATATGATCATCGACAAGTAATCAAAAGCATATACTAGCTAGAGTAAGTAAAGCAGATTAATCATATAATAGAAGCAAGCTCAAAATGTGATTGATGATTTTGCATGATATGAACGCACACAAAAAGACTCAATAAAAAATAAAGAAAAAAGAAAAAAAATTGACTCAAAGTATCCTAGAAAGGATACACAACTCTCAAATCCCCTCGCAAACGCTCAAAAGTAGATTGATCTAGGGGTTTGGTAAAAATGTCAGCCAACTGCTGATGGGTATCAACATGAATAAGATCAATGACCCCTTTCTCATATTGATCCCTCAGAAAGTGAAAGCGCACATCAATATGTTTGGTTTTTGAATGAAGACATGGGTTTTTCCCTACACTAATTGCACTAGTGCAATCACAAAACAAATGAACTCTCGAAGGGAAGAATAACCCAAAATCCCGCAAAGTAGAAATCATCCAAACCAACTGAGAATAGCAGCTAGCAGCAGCTACATACTCAGCCTCAGTAGTAGAAAGCGCAACTCTAGATTGTTTTCTAGAAGACCATGAAACAAGTGAAGAACCAAGAAGTTGGAAAGTACCGGAAGTCGACTTGCGATCCAGCCGGCATCCACCAAAATCAGCATCTGAAAAACCAGCTAAATCAAGAGACGATGATGCAGAATAATAAAGACCTAAATCAGGAGCATACGTTAGATACCTAAAAATACGCTTTACAGACTGCCGGTGAGATGCGCGTGGCGAAGACTGAAAGCACGCACACACACCCATGGCAAACTGAATGTCCGGTCTCGTCGTAGTCAAGTATAGAAGCGATCCGATCATCCCTCGATACTTTCTGTCATTTACCTTGACGTCGTCCTCGTCCTTGTCCAGACCTCCAGATGTACCCATTGGGGTCATCTGTGGCTTTAGCTCTCCACCAAAGTCAAACTTCTTCAGCATATCCCGTGTGTACTTACCCTAGTGGATGAAAATGTTGTCCTTGGTCTGCTTGATCTGGAGCCCTAAAAAGTACTTGAGTTCTCCCACGAGGCTCATTTCAAACTCGCTATGCATCTGCTCAGAAAACATGGATACAAGTTCATTAGTAGAACCACCAAAAATAATATCGTACACATAAATCTGAGCAACCAATAAGTCTGTGCCATCTCTAAGCAAGAAAAGAGTCTTGTCTATCGAACCCATCAAAAAACCTTTTTGCAACAAGAACTTCTTTAGGCGATCATACAAAGCCCTAGGGGCTTGCTTCAGACCGTATAAAGCCTTCTACAACTTGTAAACATGTGTTAATCTCCAAGATGATGTAGGTTTCAAGCCGAAGGATACATCGGCTTCATGGTTCAAAGGTATCTCCGAAGACTCCGAAGCTACAGTGGAAAATAGCAAGACTGATAAGACACCTGCCTTATCTATCTTCTCCGGATAGATTTTACTATTTTAACCCTATTTAGGGTACCGAATAGTTTCCACTATGTCAGTTGTAATTGAGCGGTAAATAGGTCTTTTCCTTATAGTTTTTACCTATAAATACCCCGTTCTTACTCTGTAATAGGCATCGAATACTCAGCTATTCAATACACAACTTCGAACTACTTTGAGCTATTATCCTATTCAGAGGCTCGAAATAGTCCGCGCCACAAACTCTTCGTTTGTTAGTTCTTAATCTCCGAGAACCTGCTATCATAATCCTTTGTGCCAACAGTTGACGCCATCCATGGGGAACCTAGTTCTTAAAGCTAGTTCCCTGCCGCTGACTGCACTTCGAAGAGCACTTGCGGAGGGAGCTTCAGAGTCTCAAGATTCCACGCACCGTTCGGTAAGGGGGTTCCTAGTGCAGCTCGAAGGACTTTCCTCGCCTTCCCAAACCAATCGAAGTCTTCGGTCTTTGGACCTCATCTTCGTTAGCCATGCCTCCCAAGCGGAGCCTAGCCTCCGATCCTCCCCGAAGGTTCCCTCGGACCAACGGTGCAGGACCCTCAGTCATTCCACTGTCCCCCGAAGGGGTCACCGAACGTCGAGCACCCAGAGGCCCCTGAGCCGCTCCCACAGTGCTCCAAACCGATTACACCAATTCACAAGACCCGAAGCTCCCCTACGGATGAGATGAAGACCTTTCTAAGGACGCAACTACCCAAGTAGCACTACTTCAGGAAGAAGAAGCAAGGTCGAGGCAAGAGGATGCTAATCGACTTCGCTCCCAAGCCTTCACTCATTCTCCGGAAGAGCCTCAAGATGGTGGTCTTGGTGATCTCCCTGAAGCTCTCCAAGTCCCAGAGGAAGCCGAGAATGCATCCTTCGATGACGAGTCTCCGTTGCATCCAGACCTACAGAAAGTTCCCTTCGACCCTAGGTTCAAGGCCTCGAAGCTGCACAAATACTCTGGAGAGTTCTCTCGTTTGTATGCCTTGGAAATAGAAGCCAGTGGAGGGGTGTGTAACACTATGGCGAAGTGTTTCCCCCTCGCACTTGAAGGTTTAGCTCTCCGATGGTTCTGGTCTCTAAAGCCAAGATCGATCAAGTCTTGGGAGCAGCTGAAGAGGAAGTTTGTAAGCAACTTCCAGGGTACATTTGTAGCCCCAATGTCAACCAGGAGTCTGTTTCATGTGAAGCAGCGAGCGGGGGAGACACTTTGGGAGTATTTCACATGCTTCGCCCACACCAAGTCTCAGATCAAAGGCTTGTCTACCTCTTTAGTAGTCGATGCCATGCGCGAAGGGGTGTTGAACCCAGATCTCCTCAGCAAGCTTCATTGCAAACTGGTGTCATCTGTGGCACAACTGATGGCATACTTCTAACAGTATGCCAAGGAAGAGGAAGGTTGCCTCCGAAGAACCGCAACACCTGTACCAGCCCTTCAAGAAGTGAAGACGGAGCCCAATGTCCCAACCTCTTCGCAAGCCCCCCTTGATAGTCATTTCAATGATCATAGGCGGGGAAAGAAACACTTCCGCTCTAAGGTGTTAAACATTGCACCCTCTGCCGCGAAGACACCTGTCAACTTTCAACAGGCACAAGGTTTCAAGGCTGGTACTTCAAAGTCCCTAGAAAGAGTAGCTGGCAGGCGCCAAATATTTTTCTGTTGGGTGCATGGTGAGAATAGAAGCCATGACACGAAATATTGTAAGGCTATATTAACCCTTTGGGGTGAATACCTAGGACGAAGCTCAGGGCGAGGTTCTTCGGACCGAGCCCCTCCAGCGGTGCGTTCGGAGCCCGTGCAAGCTGTGGCTCGAGCTGGCAACCCCGAAGCACCAATGCAGCTCCCGGTGGCCAATATTATGCCACCACTGAAGCAAGAAGATCCCCAAGATCGCAGCAAGTGAGTGGTCCTACCCATCCCTGAAGGGGGGATCCTCGGTAACATGTCGCAAAGGCAGCGAAGAGAATATTTCTGTGAAGTAGAGCACGTAGGGACCTCAAATTCGGCGGCAGAAATGCTGGAGTGGTCCCATGTACCTATTTCTTTTACCGCCAAAGATGCTGCGGGGGTGAAATTCCCTCATGCTGATCCCCTTGTTATTTCAGCCAATAAGCGAGAGTCGAAGTCCGAAGGATCCTGGTGGATGGCAGAAGCTCCGCAGATATACTCTTCATCCATGCCTTCGACCAGATGTGCATTCCCAGAGACACTTACTTTCGGCAGCTCGCCCACTCCAAGGCTTCGTAGGTCCTCCTCTCGATGCCCTCGACCAGATAGGCCTCGAGGTTGCCTTTGGAGAGGGGCCCATAGCTAGGGTGGAGGAGGTGATCTTCGACGTCGTCGATGCCCCATATGCCCATATGCCTATAGCACATCATAATTACTTATGTCTCAAGATGCCCACACAAGGTGGAGTTCTCACTATCTCAGGAGACCAAGCTATAGCCCGAAGAGCAGAGTATGGCCATGGTCTACCATTGTACCCTCGGCAACTACACACTATGTCGGAGCACACGGAGGAGGCTTCGGAGTCTTCAAGCTCCTCAAAAGGCCCTTCCCTAAAGCCAAGCCCAGAAGGTGATGTGATCACGAAGATGATCTTCAAAGATGGCAAGGAGTACCCAATACAATTCGACAAGGGGCTACCTTCGGAGATAGCTATTTCACAGGAGGAGGTAGTTAAACAAAATTTAGATATCTTTGCCTGGACCAATGAAGACATCACCGGGGTTGACCGGAGCATCATCAAGCACAGTTTGCTTGTCAACCCAAAGGCTAGGCCAGTGCCCCATTGGCTCTGTAAGTTATCAGCTGAGAGGGCAGACCTCACCAAGGTAGAGGTGGAAAAATTGCTAAGGGCTGGCATTATTAGGGATGTAGCCTACACAGAGTGGCTAGCTAACCCTATTTTTGTCAGGAAAAAGGGCTCCGACAAGTGGTGCATGTGCATTGATTTCACGTCATTGAATAAAGCATGCCCGCGAGACCCCTACCCTATGCCCCGAATAGACCAGCTGGTGGATTCTATGTCTTGCTCTGAATTGTTAAGCTTCCTGGACACATACTCTGGATATCATCAGGTATGGCTAAAGCGCGAAGACGAGTTTTATAACCCCCTCCGGAGTATTTTGTTATTTTAGAATGCCTTTTGGCTTGCGGAATGCTGGAGCCACCTTCTCACGTTTGATAGCTAAGGCTCTAGGTCATCAAATAGGCCGAAATGTTGAAGCCTATATGGATAACATTGTAACAAAGAGTGTTGTAAAGCACCATCATAGCCTAGACTTAGCTGAAACCTTTGAGAGCCTCCGAGAATGTGGAGTTTGCCTCAACCCTAAAAAATGTATATTCGGGGCGCAAGTAGGAAAACTGCTAGGATACTTAGTTTCGAGTAGGGGAATCGAAGCTAGCCTGACGCAGATAAGCGCATTGCAAAGAATGGCTCCACCAAAAAATCTGAAGCAAGTCCAGAAGCTAACAGGATGGCTCACAACGCTCAATAGATTCCTGGCCAGATCAGCCGAACGAAGCCTTCCAATTTTTAAAGCTCTAAAGGAGTCCGAAAGTTTCAAGTGGACGCCGGAGTGCAGAAGTGCTTCGATGACATTAAAGATTATCTCAGAAGTCTGTCAACACTTACTCTCCTTCTTTATCTTGCAGCAACGGGCTCTGTTGTAAGTGCAGTACTGGTCAGGGAAGTTGAGCTTAAAGGGAAACTGGTGCGAAACCCAGTCTACTTCGTATCAGAAGCTTTGTCTGGAGCAAAGACAAGATACTCCGATCTTGAAAAATTTGCTTATGCTTTGGTAATGGTCTCGCGAAAGCTAAGGCATTACTTTCTAGCACATAATCTTGTCATTCCTACCTCGTATCCCCTTGGTGATATGCTTCGGAGCAAAGATTCTACGGGTAGGATCAGAAAATGGGCTGTCGAGCTAGCCCCCTTTGGTATTTCCTTCATGGCGAGAACATCTATCAAATCCCAGATCATAGCTGACTTCGTGGCAGTGACGGAGCCTATCAGGCATATGGTGCCGGAGCTAGAGCTGTAATAATATCACTGTCAGGACAGAAGGCCATGTATTCTGTGAGGCTCAACTTTAAGACCACTAATAATATCGTAGAGTAAGAAGGAATCCTGCTAGGCCTCCGACAGGCAAGGGCACTTGGAGCAGCAAGGATTATAATTAAAACAGATTCCTAAGTCATCGCAGGGCATGTTGACAAAAGTTTTCAAGCCAGGAATCCACATCTTGCAAACTATTTAGAAGAAATCCACAAGATAGAAGCAATGTTTAAAGGATTTTCTGTTCGGAGTATCCCTCGAGCAGATAATCAACTTGCAGACATTCTAGCGAAGGATGTAGCTGGAGCATTGGACGTCCCGGAGGGCGCTTTCTACGAAGAACTCACCAAGCCTACGGTAACTCAATTACCCTCCGCGGAGGTCCTTTGCATCCCAACTATAGATTGGCGGACTCCGATAATGGATGTCTTGCAAAACAGTGCAGTCTTGTTAGAAGGTCTGGATTTCTGAAGGTTGCAAGCAAGGGCCCGTAATTATGAGCTTGTCAATGGGATATTATACAAAACCGGAGTTTGCTCTCCCCTACTTCGGTGCATCTCACAACCCAAAGGCCAAGATATACTTCAGGAGATTCACGAAGGTTTATGTGGAAGCCACCTAGCCCCCCGTGCTCTAGCGGGAAAGACACTTTGGCAGGGGCTCTTTTGGCCAACAATTGTAAGAGATGCGGAAGAGTTAGTTCGAACCTATCAAGGATACCAGTGGATGGGTAGACGGAGCCACCGTCCGCCAACACCCCTTCAAGTTATTGCTCCGGTATGGCCAATGGCACGATGGGGAATGGATCTCATCGGCCCTTTTCCAATGGCAAAAGGTAGCTTGAAGTTTGCAGTGGTAGCATTCGAGTATTTTTCTAAATGGGTCGAAGCTGAACCCTTGACTGCTATCACTTCAAGAAATGTGCAAAAAGTTTCTAGCAAAATATCATATGCAGGTTCTGAGTGCCAAGGGAGTTAACTGTCGATAATGGCACTCAGTTCGAAGTCGAACCCTTTAGGGAATTTTGCGAAGGCCTAGGCATCAAGTTATGCTTCGCAACAGTTCGTGATCCCTAATCACACGGAGCCGTTGAGCGAGCCATTGGAAATATTCTCTCCGGTTTAAATCGCAGGATTTTCGGGTTGGCTGAAGGGCTATGGACCGAAGAACTACCTAAAATTGTATGGTCCATTCGGACCACTCAAGCCAGGTCCACAGGCTTCGATCCAAGGTTTAAAACTTCGAAGCTCTTCAAATATTCCGGAGACAAGGACCTTGGGGAGTTCTCCCGTTCTTATGCATTGGCAATTGAGGCCAGTGGAGGAGTGCGAGACACCATGGCCAAATGTTTCCCTCTAGCTCTTGAAGGGGTGGCTCTGCGGTGGTTTTGGTCCCTAAAGCCAGAGTCAATTAGAACCTGGGAGCAATTAAGGAAGAAGTTCATAAGTAACTTCTAGGGTACCTTCGTACCCCCAATGTCTACAAGAAGTCTTTTCCAGGTGAAGCAGCTGCGCGGAGAGACTTTAAGACAATTTTTCAAGCACTTCGCCCATACGAAGTCGCAAATTCGAGGGCTGACTACATCCTCCGTAGTTGATGCAGCTCGAGAGGGAGTTACCCATGCAGGCCTCCTTGATAAACTCCATCAGAAACAGATATCTTCTGTTGCTCAGTTGATGTCTTATTTCGAAGAGTATGCAAGGTCAGAAGAAGGGTCGCTTCGGAGAATTGCTCCAACTCCGTCAATGTTGCAAGAAGTCAAGTTGGAAGTGAAGACTTCAACACCTTCGCAGGGGCCTAACTTTGAAGTTCAGCAAGACAGGCGTCGGGGGCAAAAGCATCCTCGTTCAGAAGTCTTGAACAATGCACCTCCACAGAAATTTGCCCCTAAGACTTCGCAAGCTTCGGGAAGCAAGACCAGCGGCTGGAGGCCGCCAGGGAAGCCAGCTGGCAAAGCCCAGGCCTTTTTCTATTGCGTCCATTGTGAGAATCGAAGTCACGCAACTGATGTGTGCAAGTCTATAATCGCTTTAAGAGGCGAGTACCTTGAAAGAACCTTGGGTCGAGGCACTACTGACCGAGTTCCTTCCGAGGTGCGTCCGAAGCTTGTCCAGGCTGTGGCACATATAGACAATTTCGACCCTGCAAGGTAACCTCTGGTGGTCAATATTATGCCACCTCTGAGGGAAAAGAGTAGTCCTCCCCATTTCCGGAGGAGGGACTCTTGGTAGTATGTCGAAGAGGCAGAGAAGAGAATATGTCCGAGAAGTGGGCCATATTGGAACTTCTTCATCCGCAGCTGCCATGCTTGAATGGTCCCATGTGCTGATATCTTTTTCCGCAGATGATGCAGTTGGCATAAAGTTTCCGCATGCAGATCCACTTGTCATCACTGCCGACATAACAGGGACTGAAGTCCGGAGAGTACTGATTGATGGAGGGAGTTCAACCGATATTATCTTCGTCCAAGCCTTCGATCAGCTCTGTATCTCCACGAAGCATCTTCTCCCAGCAGCTCATCCTTTGCAAGGTTTTGCAGGACCCCCTCTCGATGCCCTCGGCCAAATAGATCTGGAGGTCACTTTCGGAGAGGGGCTATTGGCCAGGATGGAGGAGGTGATTTTTGATGTTGTGGATGCCCCGTATGCATATAATGTTATCTTCGGGAGGGGCATGCTGAATCAGTTCGGAGCTGTGGCACATCATAATTATTTGTGTATGAAAATGCACACACAAGCTGGAGTGCTTACTGTTTTTGGAGATCAGGCCACTGCGCGAAGAGCGGAATATGGTCAAGGCCCCCCTCTTGACCCAAGACAAGTGAATAACGTGCAAGGCAAACCGGAGGATATCTCTGCTTTAGGTGAACCTTCGAAGAAATTCTTCCCAAGGCCAAGCCCCGACGGAGAGATTGTAACGAAGGTTATTGTCAAAGACGGCAAAGACTATTCATTTCAGTTCGGCAAGGATTTGCCCCCAGAAGTTGCTACTTCGTTAGAAAAAGTAGTTGAACAAAATTTAGATGTCTTTGCATGGTCTGATGAGGACATTAGCGGAGTCAGTCGGGATATTATTGAGCCTAGTTTACGTGTGAACCCGAGCATTCGGCCTGTCCGACAAGGACTCCGGAAGCTATCTGCGGAGAGGGCAGTCCTTGCTAAAGCTGAAGTGGAAAAGTTGTTGAAGGTTGGGATTATCAGAGAAGTAGCTCATACGGAGTGGCTAGCCAACCCAGTCTTTGTCACGAAGAAATCCTCCGGGAAATGGCGCATGTGTATCGACTTTACAACTTTGAATAAAGCATGCCCCCGTGACCCCTATCCCATGCCCCGAATTGATCAATTGGTTGACTCCACTGCTGGTTCGGAGTTATTTAGCTTCCTTGATGTGTATTCCGGTTATCATCAAATCTGGCTATAGCACGAAGATGAAATCAAAACAAGCTTTGTAACTCCTTCGAGAGTCTTTTGCTATGTAAGAATGCCTTTTGGCTTAAGAAATACCGGGGAAACTTTTTCGAGGTTAATTGCTAAGGCTCTAGGTCATCAAATGGGTCGCAATGTAGAATCCTATATGGATGACATTGTAATAAATAGTGCTTTAAAGCACCAACATAGCCTAGACTTAGCAGAAATGTTCAATAGCCTTCGGGCATGTGGAGTCGCCTTAACCCCGAAAAATGTATCTTCGGGGCTCATGCTGGAAAATTGTTAGGGTATCTAGTTTCAAGCAGAGTGATTGAAGCTAGCCCTACTGAAATAACTGCATTGCAAAGGATGGCTCCTCCGGAAAATTTGAAGAAAGTGCAAAAGCTAACTGGCCGCCTTGCAGCACTTAGAAGATTCCTAGCATGGTCTGCAGAGAGAAGTTCGCCCATTTTCAATGCATTGAAAGGGTCCGAAGATTTTGCATGGACACCAGAGTGTCAAAAGAGTTTTGATGATATTAAGAATTATCTCAGTAACCTCGCTACACTCATGGTGCCTATTGCGGACGAAACCCTACTCCTTTACCTTATGGCTACTGGCTCCGCTATCAGTGCAGTCCTTGTCAGAGAAGTTGATTTCAATGGGAAGTTGGTACAAAATCCAGTCTTTTACGCCAATAATGCTACTTCCTTATCCTCGTCCTTAATATTAGCTAAGACCTCACGATGGACTTCAGGTGCTATCTCCCCTTGATCCCCTCGAGGAAGAGAGAAGCGTGAGCGTCGATAGGGGCTTAAGCCTTTGAGGGCAGCTCACTGCCGGCGAAGCCCTTCGCTAGGTTCTAGTACTTGAAGTCGAGCTCCGAAGTGCATAGCAAAACCTAAGAATAAACATCCAAACAAAGTTTCCTCATTTATAAAATTTTCATTCATTAATAAATGGGTCTTTTACAAGATTTCTTGTACATGCATAAGCGCCCTATGAAGCTAAACCTACGGGTCGGCTAGCCGAGCAGGCGTTTTCAAAGCCGGCGAATTCGAAAGTAGAGGCTTCGTCTGAGCTTGCTTCTGCCGGCGAGCTTCGTCAATCCAAACTTTGGCTGTAGCTTTGTGGTCCGTATTCCAGATGGCCCGGAAAGCATCCCAAGCAGAAGCTACGTCCACTGAAGGACGCAACAAGTCTTCGTCGGTGAAGCCTACAGGCGTCGAACCCCCAACCAGAGCAATAGATATTCCGAGAGCTTCGATGTGACGAAGGACTCCGATCCTGGCAACCTATTCAGAGATCTCTCCGTACCAAATCTGGAAGCCCATCATCATATTCGTCGCCACTTGGATCATTTTCAGCTTCCGTTCGAGGGGCTCGTTTGCCACAGCAGAAGATGAAGAACACAACGTGCTAAAGTATTCTAGAGTACCCAAAAGGGTATCCATGGTATGCTCCGTAATAGCAGCGTACTTCACTTCCGCCGCCTCCACCCCAGAAGCAACAGCAGATACTTCGGCCATCTTGGATAGCAAAGTACTCTTTTGAGCCAACACTTGTTGAATTGAGTCTTGAAGCTCCACGAGATGTGCACTGGAGTTTGCTGCTGCTTGCAGAGCTTCTCGACCTCTGCTCTGAGCACCACACACTCAGCCTCGTCTCTTGAGCCAAAGCATTGAGTGCAGTGCTGCTCTGCTGCTCGGCCCAAAGTGCTTCGTTGGTGGTGGCTCTGGCACTCCATTCCTCGAGGAGTTCCTCCTCCAGTCAAAGCATTTTGTCTTTGGAACTCTTGAGGGCAGACTAGAGGGTAGTAACCTTCCTTTTGAGCCGATTAGTTTCTAGCACATTAGAAGTAGCTATCGCTCTAGCAAGGATGAATTGCTGCAAAAAAGCAAAGTAAGTATCAAATAATTTCATTTATTAATTGAATGTGCTTGTTGTATGCTGTATACATGAAGGGCAGCCCTTTCGAGGCCAAATCGAGCTCCGGTGCTCTGGCTTCGCTAAGGACAGAGACCTAGTTTGGAGCTCACGACTTCTTGGCCCTTGTCCACCAAGGGTCCTAGAAGCATCTGGAGCCCTGTCCATTGCTCCAAGAACGGAGCCAGCAGAGGAAGCCAGGACAGGGCCCGACGATCGTCTACTGTAGCCTCCTCCTATGAGTTGCTCGCTGAAGGATCGTTGGAGGAGGGCGTCGCCATCAAGGCAGGGAGGGGACTGAAGCTCCTCATACTCTTGCCCCTCCCCGGTACAAAAGTTGGAGCTGGCACTCCGGCTGAAGTAGATCCTCCTTCAACCGTTGCCTCCTCGGTCGGAACTGCTTCGCCCAAGACGGCTCCGGTCGTTTGAGCCACTACGTCAGCCGGAGCCTCGACTCCAAGAGAAGCCAAAGCTCCATCGGTGTTCAGATCCATGCTGCTCCTTGATGCACCTATAAAAGTTAAGATATTCAGTGAATATTTGTATGTAATAGTTGTTGCAGGAATTGCAAAGGAGGAAGATTTGAAGTATACCTTCGTTTGTGCCTTGAGGGAGAATTGTGGGATCCTCCAAAACTTCATACATCCAGAGATATTCTTCGAGGTCATCCCCTGAAGTCTTCTCCGGTACAGTCGCTGTAGACACCCCAATCTCCAGCACTATTACCCCGGCCACGGGTGAGTTAGGAAGGGCTGACTCAAGTTCTGAGCCAGTTGTGATGGGCTCACGGGAGTGCGTTGTATCCGCTACGATAGCTTCTTGAGAAGGAGCTCCGGCTGCATCCAAGGCTTCATCCTCGCTATACTCCACAAGGTAGTCCTCGAGGGCCTTCCCCATTGTTGGGGGAAATTACTTCATCCTCGGGGTCTCTACAACAATAAAACAAAGCCAATCTATTAAACCGAAGTTCCAGTATTAACTCCAGTTTAGTACATGATCAAGCTCGAAGAATCCATGCAGATTTCTATTCGAAGTATGACTTCGAAGGTTGAATCTTCAGAGAGCTTATCTGCCTGTGAGGATGGAAGACTTATCTTCTTTCTGATTAGATTAGTCTTTTACCATTTTAACCCTATTAGGGGTACCGAATAGTTTCCACTATGTCGGTTGTAATTGAGGGGTAAAAAGGTCTTTTCCTTGGAGTTTTTACCTATAAATAACCCCCTTCTTACCCTGTAATAGGCATCGAATACTTAGTTATTCAATACACAACTTCGAACTACATTGAGCTATTATCCAATTCTGAGGCTTGAAATAGTTCACTTCGTAGACACTTCGTTTGTTAGTTCTTTATCTCCGAAAACCTGTTAGCGTAATCTTTTACGCTAATAGTTGGTGTCGTCCGTGGGGAACCTAGTCCAAAAACTTCGTTCTCTACCAATTTCTTAGAACCATGCCTCCTAAGCAGAGTTCAGGTGGTAGTCCTACTCGGAGGTCCCCTCGGACCTCCGTAGCAAGATCTTCGAATACAGTCGAGGTCGGAGGACCTTCAGTAGTTCTTCCACCTCAGACCCCCAAAGTGAATTCTCTTCCTCGAGCGTACGGAGTTCCTCCTCCAACTCCATCTATGCTTCGGCTAGACGAAGTCCTTCCTCCAACTCTGACTGTGCTTCGAACTGACATGTATAGTTCGCAAGACCCAGAAGATCCCTCCGACAGAAATGAAGACAGTCTTGGCGACATGGCAACAAAGATGGCCAGTCTCCAAGCTGAAGTGGCGATGTGGAGACAAGAAGCCGTGGATAGGCTTCGTTCTCAGGTCACCCCGGTCATTCCTGAAGTGCCTCAAGATGACGACTCTCTTCTTTATCCCAAATCCCTAGAGAACGCTTCCTTCGATACCGAGTCTCCGTTGCATCCCGAGTTACAGAAAGTGCGCCTCGACCCTAAGTTTAAAACTTCAAAGATCTGTAAGTACTCTGGAGGAGAGGATCCGGGGGAGTTCTCCCGTTCATATGCTTTGGCAATTGAGGACAGTGGAGGAGTTCGAGACACCATGGCCAAGTGTTTCCTCCTTGCTCTCGAAGGGGTGGCTTTGCGTTGGTTCTGGTTTTTGAAGCCGGGATCAATTAGAACCTGAGAGCAGTTAAGGAGAAAGTCTATAAGTAACTATCAAGGTACCTTCGTACCCCCAATGTCTAGCATTGATGTCCAGCATGACAGGCGTTGGGGGCAAAAGCATCCTCGCTCCGAAGTCCTGAACATTGTTCCTCCGCAGAAATTTGCCCCTAGAAATCCACAAGCTTCGGGAAGCAAGACTAGCGGCTGGAGGCCGCCAGGGAAGCCGGCTAGCAAAGCCCATGCCTTCTTCTACTACGTTCATGGTGAAAATCGTAGTCACGCTACTGATGCGTGCAAGTCTATACTCGCTTTAAGAGGTGAGTACCTTGAAAGGACCTCTGGTCGAGGCACTACTGACCGAGTCCCTTCCGAGGTACGTCCGGAGCCTGTGCAGACCGTGGCACATGTAGACAACTTTGACCCCACAAGACAACCTCTGGCAGTCAGTATTATGCCACCCCCGAAGCAAGAAGATGTCCAAGATCGGGGCAAAAGAGTAGTCCTCCCCATTTCCGGAGGAGGGACCCTCGGCAGTATGTCAAAGAGACAGCAAAGAGAATATGTCCGGGAAGTAGGCCATATTGGAACTTCTTCATCTGCAGCTACCATGCCCGAGTGGTCCCATGTGCCAATATATTTCTCTACAAATGATGCAGCTGGCATAAAGTTTCCACATGCAGATCCCCTTGTTATTACTACCGATATAGCGAGGACTAAACTCCAGAGAGTGCTGATTGATGGAGGGAGTTCTGCGGACATCATATTTGTTCAAGCCTTCGATCAGCTCTATATCTCCAGGAAACACCTCCTCCCCGCAGCTCGTCCCCTACAAGGCTTCATAGGACCTCCTCTTGATGCCCACGACCAGATAGGTTTGGAGGTTGCTTTCAAAGAGGGGCTCCTGCAAGGACGGAGGAAGTAATCTTCGATGTTGTAGATGCCCCTTATGCATATAATGTTATCGTCGGAAGGGGCACGTTAAATCAGTTCGGAGCCATGGCGCATCATAACTATTTATGTATGAAGATGCCCACGCAAGTGGGAGTACTCACTGTCTTCGGAGATCAAGCCACTACGTGAAGAGCAGAATATGGTCCTGGCCCCCCTCTCGACCCAAGACAAGTGAATAATGTACAAGGCAATTCAAAGGATATCTCTGCTTCAGGCGAATCTTCGAAAAAAATCCTTCCCAAGACCTAGCCCCGATGGAGAAATCATAACGAAGGTTATTGTAAAAGACGGCAAAGACTATTCTTTCCAGTTCGGCAAAGATTTGCCTCCAGAAATCGCTACTTCGTTAGAAAAAGTAGTTGAAGAAAATTTGAATGTCTTTTCTTGGTTTGATGAAGACATTCCGGGAGTCAGTCGAGATATCATTGAGCATAGTTTGCTTGTGAACCCGAGGGGTCGACCTATTCGACAAGGACTTCAGAAGTTATCCATAGAAAGGGCCATTCTTGCTAAAGCAGAAGTGGAGAAATTAATGAAGGCTGGGATCATCAAAGAAGTAGCTCATACGGAGTGGTTAGCTAATCTGGTGTTTGTTAGGAAAAAATCCTCCGGGAAGTGGCGCATTTGTATTGATTTTACATCTTTGCATAAAGCATGCCCATGTGACCCCTATCCCATGCCCCGAATTGATCAATTAGTTGATTCCACTGCTGGTTCGGAGTTATTAAGCTTCCTCGACATGTATTCTGGCTATCATCAAATCTGGTTAAAGCGCGAAGATGAAATCAAAACAAGCTTTGTAACTCCTTCGGGAGTCTTCCGCTATGTAAGAATGCCTTTTGGCTTAAGAAATGTCGGGGCAACCTTTTCGAGGTTAATTGCTAAAGCTCTAGCTCATCAAATAGGCCACAATGTAGAAGCCTATATGGATGATATTGTAATAAAGAGTGCTTTAAAGCACCAACATAGCCTAGACTTAGCAGAAACATTTGAGAGCTGTAACACCCTAAGATTTAAAAATAAATAAAATAAATGAAATATATTATTCAAGGAATTTCTGGAAATATTTATTTAAGAAAATCCTAAAAGTTCCCTATTAAAGGCAAACAGGGAGGAATATTCAGAATTTGGACTTCGAAAATTTATGGAATAATCTAAAGGCCAAGACATGATTTTAGGAATTTTTACAAACTTTTATCAACAGTGGATCAACCCTTAAACAAATAAATGAATTACCAGAATTATTTTAAATGAGAAAACAATTTTAATTGTTAATGGGCCTCAACCCTCAATCTGCCTCAGCCCGGCCCAGCCCAGCACCCGCGTCACTGACTGGTGGCACCAAGCTGTCGGCGCGAACTCCCCCCTCTCTCTCACACGTCCCACTCCCTCTGACCGCCCGGCCCCGCCTGTCAGCGCTCCCTTTTTCGTCCGCCCGCTGACAGGTGGAGCCCACCTATCAGATTCGTCTTCTTCGTAGAAGGGGATCCCCCCTTCCATTCCCGGTGATCCCTTTCCGTTTTCCCACTGCCGACCACCCGTGTTTGCCTGGATTTGCCTCGGATCACCTTCCCCGACCGCCGACGACCCCATTCCATCTATACCTGACACGTTTTCCCGAATATAGAAGTTGGGCCATGAGTTAGGAAGCCCTCGCCGGAGATCATGGGAAGCCCTCGGCCCCCTTCCCATTTTACGCCGGTGAGCCCCCTATTTAAACCCTACCGGTCACCGCCTTCTACCCACACCACCGCAGCCGAGCTCGAGAGAAACCAGAACGCCCCCACACGGTTTTCAGATTTCTCTCCTGCTCCACCTCTGTCCACCGCTCGCCGCCGCCTCGGACCGCCTCCGTCCACGCCGTCGCCACCGTCGTTACCGCCGGAGCCCGCCCTACCTCGGCGTCCCCTCCGTTGGCCGGGAGGACCGCCGGATCGCCGTCATCGTCGAGCACCCGAAGGACCTCCCCGTCTACCCCTCGCCGCCGGTCGCCGTCCTTCGACCATCTTCGCCACCGCAGGTACGGTTGGAACCGTCATCGTCTCCTCTATCCATTTTCTCCTTGCTCCAGGGCCTAGCCCCCTCGTCAGCGCCGTCGCCACCGCACCCGAGCCCCGCCGGAGCCGAGAACGAAGGGGGTACGTGCCCCCTTAAGGCGTGCCATGCCAGACGAAGTCTTGGCCGCACGATCGTGATCGAACGGCGATGATTAGATCCCTTCGGCATCTAATCAAAGCCGCTAATCCGTGTCGAAGCGGTATCGGCTAATCTCGGCCGTTGAACGCTATTTAAAACCTAGACTCGATCTCGTGCGTCCACGCGTACCGGTTCGGTGCGAATTAATCTGGGCCGTCCATTTTCACTTAAGCCATCCCGCCTCGCGCCTGCCGCTTGATCTGGATCGGACGGTCCAGATCGATCCGGTCCACGCGCATAGTAACGCGGTTCACCGTGGGCCTGGCTCACCATGGACTAAATCCCATTTTCTGTTTAAATAAATTTCCAGAAAATGATTTAAACTTCCAAAATTCATAACTTGCTCATTTTAACTTCAAATTTCACCATTCAAATTTTATTAAATCCAGTATTTTATTGTCTACACATTAATGCCATAAAAATAGTACATTACTGTTGCCCAAAATATTTTTATAAATTAAACAAACAAAAACCACTTAGGGATAAAATAGTAAATTCAGAAAATGAAGTGAGAAAAGCCTTAAAAAAATTAATCTTTAATGTTTTTCACATAACTTCAGAATAATAAAGCCTGATTTCACATATTAAAAACCCTAATACTTGTATGCTTATTATTTTGTGATATTTTATTTGTTTATTGAATGTATTGTTTAGTTTTTTCGTATCGAGAAGACTACGAGTTCGTCGAGGAGCCGGAGTTTTTCCCCGAGGTTCCACCTTCACCCTTTGTTGATCAAGGAAAGTCACAACCCCTATTTTCATCATCATTGAGCCCATGTTTTAATAAATTATCGCTATAACTTATAGGATAATATTGCATTAATCTAATCTCAAGCCTTACACTATATTTATTAGATCCCCGTCCTTGTGTAAAACCCAAGCCATGCTTATTGAGCCTTAACTCCTTGTCACTCTACTATAATATATTAGCTAGTGTCCAATGTATCGACACAACTGCTATAGGATAAAAGAATGAGTCGTAGATAGATGGATTCTACTATATGTATTTCCCCGTTATTCTCGTCTCTGGACTCTGTTGGAGTTGGCTATGTTATAAGTATGGTGGGTTCTGAGTGCAAGTTAGGGCATTGGTTGGTCGCACCTGGGGCACTATAAGGACCGGTCTGCGGGATCTGTTGCAAAGCACTTCCGTACTAACCACAAGTCTAATGGGTAAGTCCTAACTGAAAGTATGGAACAATCCGACTCGATGCACCATAGTGGAGGGGGCAAGGGGCAACCTGCGGGTGACTTGTACCGACGTGGCTCAAGGGGGTATGGTGTGGCTCGATGCATCGGGGCACCATATGAAACCCATAAGAGGGTGCTGTCGGGTCGAGGAGGACCATATGGAAGGTTTTGGCACGAGTTCCCGTGGTATGGGTCATCTCGTTATACTTTGGTGTAAGTGATGAGTGTGTGCCTTGTGGGTATAGTGGTACACCTCTGATCAGAGTATTCAATCTTATCGAAAAGCCGAGCCCACGATCAAGGGCAGGTTGTGTGACTACTCGAAGTTAGTTTACTATTGTTTGACTGGTTGAGTTATTCATGGCATGTAAGGACTGTTGAGAAAGGTGGGGCTGACTGTACCCCTCGAGTTAGAAGATGATGATGAATACACATGTTTACATTTCATTACTAATAACTTGATCACATTTAATTGCTTTACAATTATGCTTTTCCGCAAGAATTAGCCACTATCTCCCTTGTTATTACTCTGCATTATATTTGCATCCGGTGGCTGGCTGAGTAGGTTTGTACTCACCCCCGTTGACTTACACCGCCAGAGCCCATCTACTATGAGGAGGATGAAGGTCTGGAGTAGCGACCTAGTCAAGGTGAGACTGGAAGGAGGCGTTCATCTAAGACCCTTTATTTTATTAGTTTCTCTTCATCTTTATTCACTTTTGTACTAATACGGTCTACGATCCGTGAATGCTTATCATATTGTATGTGGTCGTGTGATGAACGTTTTGATTTATTGATTTCTATGAAATTTCAATAAAGGTCCGGATTTATTAAATCTGGGCGTGACAAGAGCCTTCGGGCATGTGGAGTCCGTCTTAACCCTGAAAAATGTATCTTAGGGGCTCAGGCTGGGAAGTTGCTAGGATATCTAGTTTCAAGTAGAGGGATTGAAGCTAGCCCCACTCAAATAACTGCATTGCAAAGGTTGGCTCCACCGAAAAATTTAAAGCAGGTACAAAAGCTGACTGGCTGTCTGGTAGCACTTAGTAGATTTCTAGCAAGATCCGTAGAACGAAGCACTGATGCGGAGCCCTTCAGGAAATTTTGCGAAGATCTTGGCATACAAATATGCTTTGCAGCTGTGCGCCATCCTTAGTCTAATGGAGCTGTTGAAAGGGCTAATGGTAATATTTTATCAGGGCTGAATCGAAGAATAGTAGGGTTAGCAAAGAGGCTTTGGACTGAAGAACTCCCGAAGATTCTATGGTCCATCTGGACCACTCAAATGAGATCCACATGTTTTACTCCTTTTAGATTATTATTCGGAGATGAAGCTATGACGCCGACAGAGCATAAAGGAGGATCTCTTCGCAGCACCGAACTTGAAATAGAAGGAGAAAGACAAGCTTCACTTGATTTAATAGAAGAAACAGGCTTCGAGCTGTGGCTAATTTGTCGAAATATCAACAGCAAACGAAGACTTGGTATGACCCGAAGGTTAAGCTTAATGAACTTAAACCAGGTCATCTAGTTTTACGAAGCATTATAGCACCAGGGAAATTAGGAAATAAGTGGGAAGTCCATACATTATTCTACGTTTAGGATGCCCTGGTTCTTTTAAGCTAGCTAATTTAGAAGGCGAAGAGTTAAAGCATGCCTGTCATGCGGAGCACCTAAAACGATATTTTGCAAAGGGGCTCCTTGTAATCATCTGTAAACACCTTCTGAATAAATAAAGCTCATGGTTCAGATAATTCCTACCTCTCAAACACTTCCTACTTCTAGTGGACGCACTAGAAGAACGAAGTTGGCTGTGAGGGAAGTGTCATTCATTTGAACCAATTTTGCGGACTTCGAACCATTGTTTCGAAGCTTCCAACGAGGTGGGAAAGTAATAGAAAAATGGATTCCAAGCCACCGGCTTGAAAGCATCCGTAAAAAGAGTCCAAGGAGACCAAATGATATGGATTCGAGGCTCCGGCTAGAAAGCATCCGTAAAAAGAGTCCAAGGAGACCACTAAGCGAATTCCAAACCACTGGTTTGATAGCATTCACAAAAAGAGCCGAAGGAGGCCAAACAAAATAGACTTTGAGCTAACAGCTTAGAACATCTGTAAAAAGAGTCCAAAGCGACCAATTGTTTCAGATGCTAAGTTATCCATAAAAAGAGTCCGAAGTGACTACATTCAAACAAAAATGTAATAAGTTACCAGTTTTCAATTCTAAGTTGTTAAGGGGCTCATAGCCTCCAAAATTGTACTCCGAAAGTTATTTTCATTGCGCGTAACCACCTTGGATGAACTTCGAAGTGGCTTACACCCAAAGAGGGGCTAGGAAGTAGGGAGACAATTTTCAAATTTTAATCTTATCATTCAAACAAATTACATTACATCATGAAAAGTTTGTATCTATACCAAGAAGGAAACGAAGACCTCTTTGATCCCTAGAACTACCGCTAAAGTTAGAGTGAGTAGTTCTGGAGCCGGGATTTTTAATAACTTTATGTTTAACTCTTCTCCCTCCTTTCGAAGCTCGGAAATCCTTTTGTTCCTATTGAAGTTCATCCCAAGTTCGAAGTCACTCGAGGCTTCTTTCCAAGCTTCGAAGTTGTTTAGGGTTTTTCTTTACTTGTTCTTCAACAGTATTTTCTTCTTCGGACCATTCAATGTCTTTAGAAGATGAAGTTTCCAAGTTAACTTCTTTTTCCTCCTCTTTAATGTAAGATAATATATCTTTGCATATTTCGGGCGCAATTACACCGGAGCTTTCTCGAGGAATTGAAAATCGAGGGCGTTTGTGACGTCTTAATGTTTCAAAGGTAGCCCATAGTAGGTGAAGCTCTTCCTTAACCTCTAGCACTTCGAGATCATCCGTAAAAAGTTGGAAAGCCTAAAAACATTTTCAAATAAGTCTTTTCATTCATAAAAGATGAAAGCATAAACTTTTACATATTCAGAGCCCTAAGCAAAACTAAACCTTCGGGTCTGGTGGGGGCTGGCTGCTTGAAGCTTGCGACCGTGCTTGCTTCTGGCAAAGTCCTTCATCAATCAAAGCCTTGATCGCTGATCGACCTTCGGCTCTCCAAGATGCTTGGAAGGCTTGCCAAGTTGCGGCTATGTCCTCGAAAGAATTTAAGAGCCGGTTGTCGTCAAAGGTAATGGGAGCCACCCCTGAGTCTGGTGCTACTGATAGCCCTAGATCCTCGTAGTAGTGAAATACTCTGAGAGCAGATACTTGGCCGGAGATTTCTCCATACCGAATACTCGTTGTCTTCATCATATTCGTTGCTGCTTTGATCATCTTCAACCTTCGCAGCAGGGGGACGTCGCCAGTCGAATGTAATGTCCAAGAAGTACTGAAGTATTCCAAGACACCCCGAAGGTTGTCCATGGTTTCTGCAGCTACCCTCTTGGACTTCACCTTGTCTTCGGACAAAATATCCTTTGACGAAAACAGCTCGTCTATTAAAGAAGATAGCCTGGCTGCCTCTGTAACCAACGAGTTCTTCTGACCGAGCAAGTTGTTGGCCTCTTCCATCGACTTTGCCTGCTCCTCTCAGAGCTTGACCAGCTAGGCCCCCGTGTTCGCTTGCTCCGTTCGCATTCTTTCTACTTCAGCTCGAAGCACAATTTGTTCAGCTTCGAGCTTCCGATTAGCATCTTCCAGACCAAGTATGGCTTTCCTTTCCGCTGCTACCATCTCCTCCAAGCTGGAAGTTTGAATTTCAGAGTTGTCAGGACTCCCTTGAAGGGCAGTACACCACCCCAAATTTCCAAAACAATAAAAATATTATTTAATTCAATTTCCTGGATTTTATATTTCTGAAAATACCTTTAATACCTTTCTTATACCCTTTTGAACTACATCATAGAGATAATGACCAAACCAGGAGCTCAAAATTTTTGTATAAACTCCCAAGGCCAAAATATATTTTTGAGAATTTTTATAAATTTTTATCCACTCTGGAAATACCCCAAAATATTTAATCCATTTTCTGCAATTATTTTAAATCTGAAAACCTTAGTAACAGTAATGGGCTCCCCTCCCTCCCTTCTCTCTCTCCCGGCCAGCCCAGCCCGTTACCCCGCGCGCCTTAGACTGACAGCCTGACCCCACCTGTCGGCGCCGAACCCTTCCCCTCGCGCGCGCACCCGACACCACGGCCCCACCCGTCAGCTCGCTCCCGCTCGCTCGCGCCCGCTGGCCAGTGGCCCCCGTCTGTCAGAACCGTCTTCAACCTCGCGCCATCGCCCCCCTAATGGCGCGGGCTGACTTGAATCCCTCGGATTCGCTCGTCGCCGGTCCCCTCCCCTCCATAATTCGCCGGCATTAAAACCCCCGCGTCGCGCCGAACGTTTTCCCCCGTTAAACCACGCTTTTAAGCCACGGGATCACCGCTGCCATGCATGGCCGAGCCCTCGCCGGTGAATAAAACCTCCCCCTCAGCTTTCCTTGCATGCAACCCTCGCCGACGCCACTATTTATACCCCTGGCCTCCGCCGCGTTTGACCCCCACGCCCAATCGCCGCGAGAACGAACAGAGCGCTCTCCATTCGCCTTTTAGCGCTTTCGCCCTGCTTCGCCTCCGGCTGCCCCTCGCCGTCGCCTCGGACCACCCCGGCCCACGCCTCCGCCACCGCCGTGACCGCAAGGATGACCCCTTCCTCGGCCACGCCTCCGCTGGTCAAGGAGATCGTCGGATCACCATCGCCGTCAAGCACCCGAGGAACCCACGCGTCTACCCTCGCCTCCGGCCACGCTCCGTCAACCCCTCGCCTCGCCTAAGGTACCGCCGTGACCGCCGTAGTGTCCTCTTTCCATTTCTAGGCTTAGATAGGGCCCTAGTCGCTCGCCGTGGCCCCTGGTCCGCTCGCCGTCGCCGGAGAAGACGACCGGCACGGGTCGGGTACCCGTGCCGTGTCGGATCTGATCCCGACCGTGCGATCGCGATCGGATGGCGCGTGTGAGCCCACGTACGCAATCTAATCCACACCGTCGGATCTGGTCAAAGCGTTACGTTTTAATCCCGTGCGTCCATTTCCATTTAAAACCCGCGATCGATCTCGTGCGTCCACGTAGTACCCTTTCGCGCGTTTTAATCCTGGTCGTCCATTCTCACTTAAGCGCCCCGCCTCGCCTGCGCACGTTGGATCTGGATCCAACGGTCCAGATCGATCCGGCGCACGCGCACAGTGCGCGGGTTCACCGTGAGCCTGGCTCACCGTGGACCCGAGAGGGTTTAAATTTGAAAATAAATTCCAGAAAAGGTTTAAAACTTGTAAAATTCATATCTGGCGCATTTGAACTCTAAAAATTACCATTCCAATTTTAGAAAATTCATAATATTATTCTCTACATGTTTATGCAATAAAAACAGTAGGTTTACTTTGGACATTTCATGTTTATTCAAATGAATATTCAAATGCCTTTAGGGTTAAAATATAAATTCAAATATTTAAACTTTAGAAAAAATTATATTTATTTCCTTTCTGTCCATGTACTGAAAACCATTAAATTAACATGAACTTTTCATTTCAAAGTTATTTGAGAGCTTAATATGACAATAATCACATTTAAACACCCCTTTCTAAAAAGGACAACTTTTTAATTCCTTTAAAATTTATTTATGAAATAAATCACAGAACCTTAACAATTGAATTTATTTTATTTTTAATCAAACCAACTTTGACCTATGTGCTTATCATGTAATGTTATATTGTTTGATTGAATATTATGTTCATTTTATTTTACTTTACTATATCAAAAAGACTACGATGTCGCCGAGGAGCCGGAATACTTCCCGGAAGTCCCTCCCTCGCCTTTCGCTGAACAAGGCAAGTCACCAAACCAATCTTTTGAGCATATTGAACCCATGTTTGATTAAACTATCGCTAAAATCCATAGGTTATACATGCATTAGTCAAATGAACCCTTACATTATAATTATTTAGGATCCCCCGACCTTGATGTGCAACCCAAGCCATGCTATCTCGCCTAAACCTCCTTGTCACCATATGATCAATGATATTAGCTAGTGTCCAATGTATTGACACGATCGCTATAGGATAAAAATGAGTCGTAGTAAAATGGTTCTATTATATGATCCCCGTTACTTCTTATCCTTGGATTTCTGTTGGTGATGAGTTATGGTTGTGAGTGTATGCATGGTGGGTTCCGGGTGCAAGCTAGGGCATTGGTCGGTAGCACCCGGGGCACTATAAGGACCGGTCTGAGGGATCCGTTGCAATACACTTATGTACTAACCACAAGTCTAGTGGGTAAGTCCTAACTAAGGTATGGGTTGTTCCAAACCGAGGCCACCATTTGGAGATGGGTCAAGTTGCACCTGCGGGTGACTTGTACCAATGTGGCGCAAAAGGGGGTGCGACGTTAGCCGGGATGCGGCCCGGCGCGCCGGCGAAACCTAGAGCGGGTGGTTATCGCTTGGAACATCTCATATTGAGGTTTTGGCACGAGTTCCCGTGGTATGGGTCATCTCGTTTGGGATGAGTGCATGCCTTGTGGGTACAGTGGTACATCTCTGATCAGAGTCTTAAATCTTTTCGAAAAGCCGAGCCCACGGTCAAGGGCGGGTTGCGTGACATCCCCCAGTTAGTTTACTTTGAATATGTATGTGCATGATGGATTGACATGTAAGGACTGTTGAGCGAGGTGGGGCTGACTGTACCCCTCGAGTTAGTTGATGTTGATGATGTTCATGTTTACTTTCCGCATGATTAAAATATGATCACACTAAATGCAATAACTGAAACTGTACTTTTCCGCAATGTTAGCCATTTCCCTTCCTTGTTTATTATCCTTCATTATTATTTGCATTCGCGGTGGCTTGTTGAGTACTTTTTGTACTCATACCCGTTGGACCCCACAGAGGATGTTTACTACGAAGACGGTCTGGAGTAGCGACCCAGTCGAGAAGAAAGATCCTGAAGAAGACGTTCGTCATGCCGCTTTTTAATTATTTTCATTTACTGTTTCTATTAAAACATTGATGTAATAATTATGGTCTGCGTACCATGGATATTGTCGTATATACGTTGTCGCATGATGAACCTCTTGTATTATTGTTTTTCTACTGAAATTCAATAATGTCTCGATTTGATAAATCGGGGCGCTACAAGATGGTATCAGAGCCGACTCGACTGTAGGAAGCCAAACAGACCCGCCTAGCCATTAGCCACAGGAAATTATTTCTCGAAAATCTACTTTATAAACTTTGTTCCTCTCCTCACTTTTATTCAACTTGTTGTTTTGTAGATGCCTGTCTACCAAGTCCACAGTTACTGCCCCCACTACGAGGGCTTCGTCCGGGAGCTCCGTATGATGCTCACCTTCCTCGGGTTCCTCTTTGAACCCGAATTCCAAGGAGTGTACCCCGACGAGTTCGCCGGGCCTTGCGACGTCTCCCTCACCGTCCACGGCTCTGGAGAACACCTGCCGCCCTACACCACAACACTTGGAGGCCCGACTTTCGACGTCGCATGCCAACGAGTCGCTCTCCAGGCCCTCATGGAGTTGAGGATGATCTACGATGATCGTCTTCAGAACTCGTCCTTCCGCCTTGTGCCGAATCGTACTCCCGGAGCCCACCGTAGCATCTACCTCGGAGTTCACTCCGTGCGTGATCCGGTCATGACCCGGCAGTCGCGTCTTCTACAGGCTATGGACGACCTCCACACCGAGGCGGTGCTCGACGCCGACGAGCACCATGAGGCGGTTGAGTTCCTTTGTGAAGAAACGAAGAACTTGATCCAGCAGAACGGCGAGCTGCAGCGCAAGATCATGCAGCTGCAGAAGGATATTGCGGAGATGGTTCCTCTTCTTCCAAGGAAGAAGAAGCCCATCCGTGAGCCCCTTCCCCACCCCAAGAGGATCCCGCCACGACCCTCCCCCGCCAGACCCTCCACCAGCGCCCCTACACCACGCCCCGGCCTCGTCTCCGACTCCATCATCGAGAATTTTCTCGAGCCCACCATCCCTCTGGAGCCGCGCACTCGTGGTTCCGAGAGCACGGAGACCGCCTCCGGTGGCGAGTAGGCGTTAGGAGTCGCTATTTAAATAAAAATCATAATTTTGTATGTGGTGCCGTCTGCAACGAGTTGTGTTGTAGATGGAATAAGAGCTTGGATGTAATGTACAATTTATACCACTCTATATATTTGTGTGCTTGAATCTTATATGATATTTTTGGTTGTATTATTGTTTCGTCATCTTTTGCTTTATCACTATGTATATTCAGAAGATGGCCGACCACCAGAACACCGGCTCCAACAACGGAGCAGGAGGAAGCCGTGATGCGCCCGAGGGTGTTGTGCCCAACTAGGGTGCAACGGGCCCGCGTCAATCTGGGTCGCCCTCCGCCAACCACCCCACCTTGGCGGAGATGATGGCGAATCAGAACCATCTGATCACCACCCTCCTCACCCAAATGTAGAACCAACAGGCTCAGTTGGACCGTCTGCAGAACGGGGATCCCGCCCCTCGCGCACCAGCACCCGCGCCCGCTCCGCAACTCTCAAAGTTCCTGCGCGTGCGCCCGCCCATCTTCTCAAGCACCACCAACCCGATGGAGGCCGGAGATTGGCTTCGCACCATCGGAAAGAAGCTCGACCTCCTCCCCTGCACCGACCGGGAGCGAGTGGCCTTCGCCACTCACCAGCTCCAGGGTCCCGCCGCTGAATGGTGGGACAACTACCGTGAGTCCCAGCCGGAGGACCACGTGGTGACTTGGGCGAAGTTCACCATCGCCTTCCGTGCCGCCCACGTCCCCGCCGGTGTCATCGTGGTAAAACAGCAGGAGTTCCGCGACCTGCAACAAGGCAACCGGACCGTCATGGAGTACCTCCATGAGTTCAACCGCCTCGCCCGCTACGCACCGGCGCCCTCCGCCAAGCCAAGTTCCTCCGGGGACTTAAGGATGAGCTGTCCATCCAGCTCGTCGCCACCGACTACGCCGACTTCCAACGGCTAGTCTACAAAGCGCTCATTCAAGAGACTGAGCAGAACAAGCTGGACCTCAAGAAGAGGAAGATGATCGCCTTCAAGCATCAGTAGGCAAACTCTTAGAGGCCCCGCTTCGTCCCTCCGCCACCAGCGCCCACCTACCATCCTCGGCCCGCCTACAGGCCACCTCACGCCGCCGGTGGATCCAACGCCGGGCATCCTCGCCCCGCTCCACCAGCTCCGGCCGCTCAGCCGACACCAGCCGCCAAGGCCCCGATCTTGAAGGATCGCCAAGGGAGGCCGGTCGTTTGCTTCAACTGCCGCAAGGAAGGGCATTATTCGCACCAGTGTCCTCACCCCAAGCAGACCCAAGGCGCAGCACCCAACCAGGTGGTTCGTGCCCGCGTCAACCACATCAGCGCGGAGGAAGCTCAGGAGGCTCCTGAAGTCGTGCTCGGTACGTTCACTGTGAATTCCGTACCGGCCGTAATATTATTTGACTCTGGAGCAACCCACTCCTTCGTCTCGGAAGAATTTGTGAAAACAAACGAACTGGACATGCTCCCTCTACCCATTCCCATGGTGATTGCCACTCCCGGCAATAGGACCTTAGCCCGCTTATACAGCCCTAAAGTTCAAATTGACGTCCAAGGAGTACTGTTTCGGGCCGAGCCAGTCCTCATCCAATGCACCGGACTCGACCTTATACTAGGGATGGATTGGTTGATGAAGCACAAGGGAGTGATCGACTGTGCCAACAAATCTGTCACAGTGACCAACCCTAAGGCGCAACCGTCACCTTTCGGATGACCAGTCGCAAACCACTCGGAGCATCCCTTCGCTCGATAGCTCTTGAAGAGGTACCTATAGTCAAGGAGTTTGCGGATGTCTTCCCTGAAGACCTACCCAGAATGCCTCCCAAGCGGGACATCGAACTCAGAATCGAACTTGTCCCCGGGACCACTCCAATCTCCAAGCACCCGTACCGGATGGCCGCTAATGAACTAGCTGAAGTCAAGAGCAACATCGAAGACCTAGAGCAAAAAGGGTATATCCGACCGAGTACCTCACCCTGGGGTGCACCGGTCATATTTGCCATGAAGAAGGACAAGACCAAGAGGATGTGCGTGGACTATAGAGCCTTGAACGACGTAACCATTAAGAACAAGTACCCATTGCCTCGGATCGACGACCTGTTCGATCAGCTGAAAGGATCCTCGGTGTTTTCCAAGATTGACCTCAGGTCAGGTTATCACCAATTGAGGATTAGGGAAGAAGACATACCCAAGACTGCCTTCACCTCCCGCTATGTACTCTACGAGTACACCGTGATGTCGTTCGGACTCACGAATGCCCCGGTCTTTTTCATGAACATGATGAACAATGTATTCATGGAGTTCTTGGACAAGTTCATCATGGTATTCATCGACGATATCCTCGTTTACTCCAAGACCAAGGAAGAACACGAGACTCACCTCCGTCTGACCCTCGGAAAGCTAAGGGAGCAGCAACTGTACGCCAAATACAGCAAATGCGAATTTTGGTCGTCTGAGGTGAAGTTCCTCGGCCATGTTATATCTGCCGGAGGAATAGCAGTGGACCCAACCACCGTGGAAGCAGTAACCAACTGGCTGCAGCCCACAACGGTGACCGAGATCTGGAGTTTTCTCGGATTGGCCGGATACTACCGCCGGTTCATCGAGAATTTTTCCAAGATCGCCAAGCCTATGACCAGACTTCTGCAGAAGGAAGTGAAGTTTGAATGGACCCCCGACTGCGAAGAAAGCTTCCAGACCCTCAAGAAGAAGCTAGTGTCAGCTCCTATTCTGACTCTGCCAGACATCCGGAAAGACTTCCACGTCTACTGTGATGCCTCTCGTCAAGGATTGGGATGCATCTTAATGCAAGAAGGGAAAGTGATATCCTACGCCTCCCGACAGCTGAGACCGCATGAGCTGAACTACCCAACCCACGACCTGGAATTAGCAGCCGTGGTTCATGCCTTGAAGATATGGAGACATTACCTTGTGGGAAATCGGTGTGAGGTCTTCACCAACCACAAGAGCCTCAAGTACATATTCACCCAACCAGATCTGAATCTCAGGCAAAGGAGATGGTTGGAACTAATAAAGGATTACGACTTGGGCATCCATTATCATCCGGGCAAAGCGAATGTGGTGGCAGACGCCCTTAGTCGAAAAGGGTACTGCAATGCCATCATGATTCAGGACCAAGCTCTTTTACTCTACAAGGAGATGGAAAGGCTAAACCTAGGGATCACCACCCGAGCGTACCTCGCTGCCTTGGAATCTCGGCCTGTCTTAATAGACCAGATCCGAGAAAAGCAGAAGAAAGACCCGGACATCCTGGAGATCCAGCAGAACATGAGAAAGGGTAAAGCCCCCAGATTTTCCGAGGACGAACATGGTACCATCTGGTTCGGAAACCGGATCTGCGTACCCGACAAACCTGAGTTGAAGACCCTCATCCTTCAAGAAGCCCACGATACTCTATACTCCATCCATCCCGGAAGTACAAAGATGTACCAAGACCTGAAGGAAAAATATTGGTGGGTCAGCATGAAGAGGGAAATAGTTGAGTATGTGGCCAAGTGCGACAAATGCCGACGAGTCAAGGCAGAGCATTAGAGACCTACCGGACTTCTTCAACCTCTCAAGGTCCCTGAATGGAAGTGGGAAGAGATAGGAATGGACTTCATCACGGGACTGCCCAGAACCCAAGCTGGTCACGACTCTATCTGGGTGATCGTCGACCGACTCACCAAGGTAGCTCACTTCGTTCCGGTCAATACAACTTACACCGTCGCCAAGTTGGCTGAGTTATATATGACCCGGATCGTGTGCCTTCACGGAGTTCCTAAAAAGATTGTATCTGACCGTGGGAGTCAGTTTACCTCCATGTTTTGGAAGAACCTTCAAGAGGAACTCGGCACCCGGCTGAACTTTAGCACCGCCTATCATCCACAGACTGACGGTCAAACCGAAAGGGTCAACCAGATACTGGAGGATATGCTTAGAGCTTGTGCTCTAGACTTTGGCGGAATGTGGGACAAGAACTTACCGTATGCAGAGTTCTCCTACAACAACAGCTATCAAGCCAGCCTGCAAATGTCCCCGTTCGAAGCACTCTATGGACGTAAGTGCAGGACGTCGTTGCTCTGGGATCAAACCGGAGAGTCGCAACTGTTTGGACTGATTTATTAAGAGAAGCTGAAGAGAAGGTTAAGATCATAAGAGACCGATTGAAGGCAGCCCAATCCCGTCAGAAGAGCTATGCCGACAACCGTCGAAGAGACCTAGCCTTTGAGGAGGGCGATTATGTCTATCTCCGAGTCACTCCCCTCCGTGGCACTCAAAGGTTCAACAGGAAAGGCAAACTAGCGCCCCGCTACGTCGGACCTTTTCAGATCCTCCGACGACAAGGAGAAGTGGCATATCAACTTGAACTGCCTCCATCCTTGGCAGGAGTTCACGATGTGTTCCATGTCTCTCAGCTGAAGAAGTGCCTCCGTGTACCCACCGAGCAAGCCGACCTTCAGCAGCTTAATGTCCAAGAAGACTTGACCTACATAGAAAGACCCATCAAGATCTTGGAAACCAAGTAGAGAGTAACCAGAAGTCGCGTTGTTCGCTTCTGCAAAGTCCAATGGAACAACCATCCCGCCGAAGAAGCCACTTGGGAAAAGGAAGACGAGCTAAAAGCCCAATACCCCGAGTTATTCGAGTAACGTTCCAATCTCGAGGACGAGATTCTTTGTAAGGGGGATAGGTTTGTAACACCCCAAATTTCCAAAACAATAAAAATATTATTTAATTCAATTTCCTGGATTTTATATTTCTGAAAATACCTTTAATACCTTTCTTATACCCTTTTGAACTACATCATAGAGATAATGACCAAACCAGGAGCTGAAAATTTTTGTATAAACTCCCAAGGCCAAAATATATTTTTGAGAATTTTTATAAATTTTTATCCACTCTGGAAATACCCCAAAATATTTAATCCATTTTCTGCAATTATTTTAAATCTGAAAACCTTAGTAACAGTAATGGGCTCCCCTCCCTCCCTTCTCTCTCTCCCGGCCGGCCCAGCCCGTTACCCCGCGCGCCTTAGACTGACAGCCTGACCCCACCTGTCGGCGCCGAACCCTTCCCCTCGCGCGCGCACCCGACACCACGGCCCCACCCGTCAGCTCGCTCCCGCTCGCTCGCGCCTGCTAGCCAGTGGCCCCCGTCTGTCAGAACCGTCTTCAACCTCGCGCCATCGCCCCCCTAATGGCGTCGGCTGACTTGAATCCCTCGGATTCGCTCGTCGCCGGTCCCCTCCCCTCCATAATTCGCCGGCATTAAAACCCCCGCGTCGCGCCGACCGTTTTCCCCCGTTAAACCATGCCTTTAAGCCACGGGATCACCGCTGCCATGCATGGCAGAGCCCTCGCTGGTGAATAAAACCTCCCCCTCGGCTTTCCTTGCATGCAACCCTCGCCGACGCCACTATTTATACCCCACGCCCAATCGCCGCGGAGAACGAACAGAGCGCCCTCCATTCGCCTTTTAGCGCTTTCCCCCTGCTTCGCCTCCGGCCGCCCCTCGCCGTCGCCTCGGACCACCCCGGCCAGCGCCTCTGCCACCGCCGTGACCGCAAGGACGACCCTTTCCTCGGCCACGCCTCCGCTGGTCAAGGAGATCGTCGGATCACCTTCGCCGTCAAGCACCCGAGGAACCCACGCGTCTACCCTCGCCGCCGGCCATGCTCCGTCGACCCCTCGCCTCGCCTAAGGTACCGTCGTGACCGCCGTAGTGTCCTCTTTCCATTTCCAGGCTTAGATAGGGCCCTAGTCGCTCGCCGTGGCCCTGGTCCGCTCGCCATCGCCGGAGAAGACGACCGGCACGGGTCGGGTACCCATGCCGTGTCGGATCTGATCCCGACTGTGCGATCGCGATCAGATGGCGCGTGTGAGCCCACGTACGCGATCTAATCCGCACCGTCGGATTTGGTCAAAGCGTTACGTTTTAATCTCGTGCGTCCATTTCCATTTAAAACCCGCGATCGATCTCGTGCGTCCACGTAGTACCCTTTCGCGCGTTTTAATCCTGGTCGTCCATTCTCACTTAAGCACCCAGCCTCGCCTGCGCACGTTGGATCTGGATCCAACGGTCCAGATCGATCCGGTGCACGCGCACAGTGCGCGGGTTCACCGTGAGCCTGGCTCACCGTGGACCCGAGAGGGTTTAAATTTTAAAATAAATTCCAGAAAAGTTTTAAAACTTGTAAAATTCATATCTGGCGCATTTGAACTCTAAAAATTACCATTCCAATTTCAGAAAATTCATAATATTATTCTCTACATGTTTATGCAATAAAAACAGTAGGTTTACTTTGGACATTTCATGTTTATTCAAATGAATATTCAAATGCCTTTAGGGTTAAAATATAAATTCAAATATTTAAACTTTAGAAAAATTATATTTATTTCCTTTCTGTCCATGTACTGAAAACCATTAAATTAACATGAACTTTTCATTTCAAAGTTATTTGAGAGCTTAATATGACAATAATCACATTTAAACACCCCTTTCTAAAAAGGACAACTTTTTAATTCCTTTAAAATTTATTTATGAAATAAATCACAGAACCTTAACAATTGAATTTATTTTATTTTTAATCAAACCAACTTTGACCTATGTGCTTATCATGTAATGTTATATTGTTTGATTGAATATTATGTTCATTTTATTTTACTTTACTATATCAAAAAGACTACGATGTCGCCGAGGAGCCGGAATACTTCCCGGAAGTCCCTCCCTCGCCTTTCGCTGAACAAGGCAAGTCACCAAACCAATCTTTTGAGCATATTGAACCCATGTTTGATTAAACTATCGCTAAAATCCATAGGTTATACATGCATTAGTCAAATGAACCCTTACATTATAATTATTTAGGATCCCCCGACCTTGATGTGCAACCCAAGCCATGCTATCTCGCCTAAACCTCCTTGTCACCATATGATCAATGATATTAGCTAGTGTCCAATGTATTGACACGATCGCTATAGGATAAAAATGAGTCGTAGTAAAATGGTTCTATTATATGATCCCCGTTACTTCTTATCCTTGGATTTTTGTTGGTGATGAGTTATGGTTGTGAGTGTATGCATGGTGGGTTCTGTGTGCAAGCTAGGGCATTGGTCGGTAGCACCCAGGGCACTATAAGGACCGGTCTGAGGGATCCGTTGCAATACACTTACGTACTAACCACAAGTCTAGTGGGTAAGTCCTAACTAAGGTATGGGTTGTTCCAAACCGAGGCCACCATTTGGAGATGGGTCAAGTTGCACCTGCGGGTGACTTGTACCAATGTGGCGCAAAAGGGGGTGCGACGTTAGCCGGGATGCGGCCCGGCGCGTCGGCGAAACCTAGAGCGGGTGGTTATCGCTTGGAACATCTCATATTGAGGTTTTGGCACGAGTTCCCGTGGTATGGGTCATCTCGTTTGGGATGAGTGCGTGCCTTGTGGGTACAGTAGTACATCTCTGATCAGAGTCTTAAATCTTTTTGAAAAGCCGAGCCCACGGTCAAGGGCGGGTTGCGTGACATCCCCTAGTTAGTTTACTTTGAATATGTATGTGCATGACGGATTGACATGTAAGGACTGTTGAGCGAGGTGGGGCTGACTGTACCCCTCGAGTTAGTTGATGTTGATGATTTTCATGTTTACTTTCCGCATGATTAAAATATGATCACACTAAATGCAATAACTGAAACTGTACTTTTCCGCAATGTTAACCATTTCCCTTCCTTGTTTATTATCCTGCATTATTATTTGCATTCGCGGTGGCTTGTTGAGTACTTTTTGTACTCATACCCGTTGGACCCCACAGAGGATGTTTACTACGAAGACGGTATGGAGTAGCGACCTAGTCGAGAAGAAAGATCCTGAAGAAGACGTTCGTCATGCCGCTTTTTAATTATTTTCATTTACTGTTTCTATTAAAATATTGATGTAATAATTATGGTTTGCGTACCATGGATATTGTAGTATATACGTTGTCGCATGATGAACCTCTTGTATTATTGTTTTTCTACTGAAATTCAATAATGTCTCGATTTGATAAATCGAGGCGCTACAGGCAGTTATTTTCTCCTTAAGACGATTGCATTCCCGCTCATTAGAAACAGCTGCAGCTCGAGCCAAAACTATTTGCTGCGAAGGAAAAAGCAATGTGAGCAAATTATTTACAAGTTAAAACTAACTTTCTTATTGCAGATACTTCGTAGCTGGTATGCTGCCCGCTCCAAGGCTGCATCTAACATTGACCCTTCGGCTTCCCCAACTATAGCCACCAAGTCAGTCTCCCCGACTTCGCGATTAGCTCAAGCCAAAGGCTCTAGCAGAGTCCGAAGCCCGGTCCTTCGCTCCAGGAAAGGAGCTAGGAGGGGGAGCATTGACAAGGCTCTTTGATCGTCTTCATTGGGTGAAGGGACAGAGCGTAGCGCTGGATCCCCGGAGACCTCGGTGGATTGGCCCCCTTCCACGGACTGGCCTCCGTCTGTAGATTCCGATGGAGTCAATCCAGAGTACCTTTATAACCTCCTTCGGAATTGACTTAGGAGTTGTCGAGGCTTCAGGTGCAGTCTTTGCGGTAGGGGTCATCTCCATGGGGGTTGACCCTGCAAAATCAAAGGTATTACATATTGCATAAATTTTGTAGTGCACGAAGATAAAGGTACTCTACTGAGGCTTACCTTCGACATCCTATCGACAAACGAGTATGGGACTACTCGGAGGCTCGAACGCCCCTTTGAAGTCCTCCTCGGAGTCAGAGTTGGGAACCGAAGGATTAGCTATTGGAACCTCTCCCGGAACAGCGGTCATCACTTTGTGCATTATCGAAGCTTGATCATTTGCTACTTCGACCCCACCTTCAGCGGTAGGTACCTCTTAGCTTGGCAGGACAGTCGAAGTCTCTGCTTGTTCGAGGTTGCCTTGCGCAGCTGGCACGGCCGTTGTGTCATCTATAGTCGGGACTTCGACGTCGGCCTACGCCTCTTCATCTCTGGTAATAAGGTCTATTAAGACACTTTGCATTTCTTTGTATCCTTCATCCTCAGATGAATCTGAAGATGAAGTAGCAGACTTGGATGGGGCCACGTACTTTGGTTAATGGGCCAACTTCTTTACGGGAGTCTTAGCTAGCGCCGAAGTCCCAACTTCAGGTTTCCTCTTCTTCGGACCAGGCTCTGAAGTGCTCCAGTCTAGAAGAGAAGGAGTGACAACTCCAAGTACGCTCCATACCCGGTTGAATCGCTCCCAACTGCCTACCAGTTTCACCCTCCATTCCTTCTCAACGAGGGTAGGGGCTCCAAGGATCTTTTCCAAAGCCCGTACGACTTGCTCCGGAGTCAAGGAGGCTTGTGGAGCTGAAAGATAAGTTTTATATGTTATATCATTTTTTATGAAATTATCATATATGAAACATTTTGCAGTTTTCGAAGTTACCTGCAGAGCTCGAAGAGATTTTTCAGAGTCCACCCTCCGGATCCTCTTCAAAGTTGACAAGCTAGTTGGCCATCAGAGGCGGAATCTGGAGCCCGATGAACTCCTCCGCTAAGTCCCGCTTGCTCATGCGGCGACTTATTGCTTGTAACAGATTGAGGCGAGCTTTGAGCTGGTCGGGGTCTGGATGAACTTCGACTTCCCTTCAGAAATGTATATCTCGCATAGGCCCGGCAAAACTGCTATCTACTCCCACTTCGACATAGAACCACCGAAGAATCCAATCCCTGCACCATCTAGTGTTGATGGCCTTCGCAGGAAATCACATTTGGTACTCATCTCGGAGTCTGAAGTTAATACTGTCGAAGGCAACCACGATCTTCTCTCCTCTGGATCCCTGGTACGTCTTCGGCTGGCAGGAGGCATTGTGAAGTGCTGCGAATATTTCTGCTCTCCCTTCGCAGCCTTCGGCTCACAGCGCCCACTCGAAGATAGCAAGGCACGCTATCGCTTTCAGAGAAAGTTGAGGAAGAGTGACGTGGAAAAGCTCCAATACCTCCAATAAAAAGTTCACCGCTGGAAGCCCTAACCCTGCCTTGAAGAAGGCTTCGAAAATAACTACTTCTCTAGGCCGACGCGAAGGGATGGCCTCCTACCCGGGCTGACGGATCCTAACTCCCGGGCTAATCTTCCCTGCAACTACTACTGCAATCATCTTCTTCTTGCAGGTTGATGGCCCCAGTTTGTAGGATTGGTCCAAGTACTTGGAGGAAGCCGGGAGAAGGTCGTGGGGGGCGACTTGTGGGGGATTCCCCACAGGGGTGCCGCTGCTGCTGCCATGGCTTGCTGCCTGGCAAAGGTCAAGGCTATCCCAGGAACCTTGAAGCTTGTCTTCGCCATCAAACGGAACGAGGAATTTGGACTAAAGCTCTGGAGGCTAAATGGGAGATTGCGCGAGAATAGTGAGAAAAAGTATTTCGGATGTCTTTTACTCCTCTGTTTATAGCATGAACTCACGATTTTTTACAATTCAAACTCGGCGTTCCGTCTTCTGTACTGTTATTATTTACGAAATTAAAGCAACATTATAGCTTCTTCTGAAAGGAAAAAGATAATGACTATTTTTCTGAGCCTAACGGTCTCTTCAACTTCGCAAAAATTGATTTCAGAGCTGTTCGAATAATACCTTCGCATGGAAATCGATTCAAAGTTCTAAATTTTTGAATATTTCGAAGGTTGATAAATTGTATTAACCCCAGCGCATGATTATGTTTCTTGCGTATACTGCTCTCCTAACTTTACAGATCACTCAGAGAAGCGTATTTGAGGGGCTACTGTTGGGGGAAAATACTTCATCCTCAGGGTCTCTACAGCAATAAAATGAAGCCAATCTATTAAACCGAAGTTACAATATTAACTCCGGTTTAGTACATGATCAAGCTCGAAGAATCCATGCAGACTTTTGTTCGACGTATGACTTCGAAGGTTGAATCTTCGGAGAGGTTATCTGCCATCGAGGATGGAAGACTTATCTTCTTTCTGATTAGATTAGTCTTTTACCATTTTAACCCTATTAGGGGTACCGAATAGTTTCCACTATGCCGGTTGTAATTGAGGGTTAAAAAGGTCTTTTCCTTACAATTTTTACCTATAAACACCCTTCATACCCTGTAATAGGCATCAAATACTCAGTTATTCAATACACAACTTCGAACTACTTAGAGCTATTATCCAATTCGGAGGCTTGAAATAGTTCACTTCCCAAACACTTCGTTTGTTAGTTCTTAATCTTCGAAAACCTGTTAGCGTAATCTTTTACACCAACACCCATCTGGACATTGGAGTTTTTCTCTCCTGATTCCTCTGAAGAAGAACTCCGGATGCCTAGGGAAGAAGCCGAAGACACCGGAGTTGGTTGAGGAGGAGGCTTTGATGTCTTCTTCCCATTCTTGACAGTGGTCTTGGCGGTCTTCTTGGAGGGCTCAGCAGTGGCTTTCCTCTTCTGAGGAGTCACTCCGGTCAAGTCGAAGTCTAGTAGAGGTGAAGGTCCATTCCGAGAGCACTCCACACCCTGTTGAAGCATTCCCAGCTTCCCACCAGCTCCACCCTTCGCTGTTTCTCCACCACCGTAGGAGCTCCGAGCACCCGTTCGGTGGCCCTTGCGATCTGCTCCGGAGCTAGTGCCACAGGAGCCGCTGAAAAGAGGTAGCATTTCATAAGTATGTTATCTATTTCCTAATGTGCTAATGCAGGAAGTGCGAAGATTTACATAGGCTTTGATGCTCTCCCTCCGATGTGTTTTGAAATGCAATCGGCCAATCAGCTCCAAGAGGCGGGATCCGGAGGGCAGTGAATTCCTCCGCCAGATCCAGCATGCTCATATGGCTCGCTATCGAAGATAGCAACCCAAGCCACGTTGAGAGCAGGCTTGGGTTCGGAGTAACCTTGGTCTCCTTCTAGAACCAGATCTCTTGAAGGGGTCCTGCGAGGCTGGAGTCCTCTCCGACTTCGGCGTAAAACCACCAGAGGATCTAGTTGGTGTACCACCAGTCATTGATGGCCTTCACTGGAAAATGTTGTGCATGCTCCTTCTGAAGCTGGAAGTTGACACTTCCGAACGCCGTTAGCACCTTGGTGTCTCTGGGTCCATCCTGTGGCTTTGGTTGGCAAATGGCCTCGTGGGTGGTGGCAAAGATCTTTGATCTTCCTTCGCATCCTTCCGCCCAAAGAGCCCATTCGAAGATTTTGAGTCTTGCTATGGCGTTCGGGGACAACTGCGACAAGGTAATGTGGAACATTTCCAATACCTCTAATAGGAAATTAATGGAAGGGAGTCCCATCAAGCTCTGTAAAAAATTTTGGTGGGCTTAGACCACCCTTTTATAGCCTTTCCTTTAGTTACTGTGCTTCGATCATGCGTTCGCATTGCAGTTCGACTTTCATCGCTAACAGGGGGGACCAGGAAGTACAATGGTGTGAATCCGCATTAAGTTTTGATTGTTACCTTTTTGTCGCGCCCCGATTTAATAAATCATGACTTTTATTGAAATTCTAAAGAAAATCAATAAACCAAGACGTTCATCAAGTGACCATGTACAATATGGGCAATCATTCACTGTTCCTATACCGCATTAATACAAAAGTGAATAAAAGTGAAGAGAAACTAATAAAATCAAGGGTACTAGATGAACGTCTCCGTCCAGTCTCACCTTGACTGGGTCGCTACTCCAGACCTTCATCCTCTTCGTAGTAGACGCGCTCTGGTGGTGTAAGTCAACGGGGGTGAGTACAAACGTACTCATCAAGCCACCGAATGCAAATATAATGCAAGATAATAACAAGGGAGGTAGTGGCTAATTTTGCGGAAGAAGCATAATTGTAAAGCATTAAATGTAATCAATTTATTAGTACTGAAATGTAAACATGTGTATGCATCATCATCTCCTAACTCGAGGAGTACGTTTTACCTCCTCGCACAACAGTCCTTACATGCCATGAATAACTCAACAATTCAAATAATTATAAACTAACTGCGAGTAGTCACACAACCCGCCTTTGACTGTGGGCTTGGCTTTTCGAAAAGATTAAATTACTCTGATCAGAGATGTACCACTGTACCCACAAGGCACGCACTCATCACTTACACCAAAGTGTAACGAGATGACCCATTATTCAACGGGAACTCATGCCAAAACCTTCCATATGGTTCGCCTCGACTCAACAGCACCCTCTTATAGGTTTCATATGGTGCCCCGACGCGTCGGTGCCTCACCATACCCCCCCTTGAGCCCCGTCGGTACAAGGCGCCCTAAGGGCTTGCCCCTTGCCCCCTCCACTATGGTGCATAGAGTCGGACTGTTCCACACTTCCAGTTAGGACTTACCCATTAGACTTGTGGTTGGTACGGAAGTGCTTTGCAACAGATCCTGCAGACCGTTCCTTATAGGGTCGCGGGTGCGACCAACCAATGCCCAAGCTTGCACCCGGAACCCACCATACTTATAACATAGCCAACTCCAACAGAGTCCAGAGACAAGAATAACGGGGGAATTTCATATAGTAGAATCCATCTATCTACGACTCATTCTTTTTATCTTATAGCAGTTGTGCCGGTACATTGGGCACTAGCTAATATAATATTTCTAGAGTGACAAGGAGTTAAGGCTCAATAAGCATGGCTTGGTTTTGCACACAAGGACAGAGATCTAATAAATATAAGTGTAGGGCTTGATATTTGTCTAATGCAATAATATCCTATGAGTTATAGCGATAATTTATTAAAACAGGGGCTCAATGATGATCAACTGTTTCCATAGGAGAGGTCGATGACTTGCCTTGCTCCGCAAATGGTGAAGGTGGAACCTCGGGGTAAGACTCCAGAGCGTCGACGGCGTAGTAGTTTTCTCGATACGGAAAAGTAAATAAAACATTCAATAAACAATCCAAAACAATCAACCATACCAACATACATGTTTATGTTGGATTAAGTAAAGGAGATATAATCTTAAAGTTTAGGGAATTGTTACTTAAATATTTAAGATTGATTTCTAATGAGATTTCTGAATTTTATGACTTGATGTCATTATTTTTCCTAGGGGTTTTCATTTCCCCTTTTGAAGATGCAGTAAAAAGGTATAAATTAGCCTTGATGTTTTCATGGTATTAAAAATAGTGAAATTAAATTATTATGTCTTCTGAAGTTGTTATATAAGTTTTTAAGATAATTTCATAAAGTGTTGACTTTTCATTAAATGAATTAATTAAATGTCCTAAAAGGGCTTTTGCAATATTATTTAATAGAATAAAGTGGGCAAAATGAATACTCTATTTTTATTGTATTACAAACAGTGAAATGGAGCCATTATATCTTCTGAAATTAATTTATAAATTTTAAGGGCTTTTCTGAATTATTTAAATGAAATAATAATTAAATCCTAAAGGGGGCTTTTCTTTATTATTTAATAAGATTATTATGTGCCAAGTAAACATATTGTTTTTACTGCATAAAAGTGTAGAGAATAAAAAGACAAATTTTCCAGAATTGAAATGGTGAAATTTGGAGTTAATTTGAGCCGGATATGAATTTTTAAAGCTTAAATAGATTTTCTAGAATTTCTAAAATCAATTTTCTGAATTAAAACAGTTCTGGTCCGTGGTGGACCGATCCCACCGTGCGCGGGGTCACTATTCCCGTGGACCCAATCGCTGTGGGCCGTTCGATCCAGATCTGAGGGCTGGCTGTGAGGCGGGAGGCATTAATGAAAATGGACGATGGAGATTATAACGCTCGAAGGGGTACTGCGTTGACGCCTGAGATTAACCCGGGGTTTTAAATTAAATCCAACGCTCCAGATCAACGGATAACGATTCAGTGTGATTTGAGGGCCAAGATTAAATCCGTGGCCGGTCTAATCCCAGTCGTCCATCCGCGATCACATGGCGGTGATCTCGTCCGGCACGCACGCGGCACGGGGAAGACCGAGGTCTTCGTCCCCGGCTCTGGCGGTGCGACGGCGAGTGGCGAACGGCGGTGGCGGGGGTCCATGGCCCTAGGCGATGGTGAAAACGGAAAGGGTAGAGGGAGGGGACTGTATCCGTACTGTAGGTGGCGGCGGTGATGGACTAGTGGCGACTGGCGGCGAGGTGAGGCGGGTCGGTTCTTTGGGTTGGCGGTGACGGTGTCGATCTGGCGGCGAGGGGCAAAAATGGAGGCGAGGCCGAGTGTGTCCGGGATACGACGGTTCTGGCGGTGTTGACGGCGAGGGCGGCGGTGACCCGAGGTGCCGGCGATGGGCTACCAGAGCCGAAGCAGGGGAGGTGGCGCAAAATGGCACGGGGGCTCGGGAAAGAGAGGAAGGGGCAAATTGGTGCGTGCCCGAGACGCGGCGGAGGCTAGGCTTTATAGGGGTCACCGACAGTGAAGTTTGGAAGGTTTAAACGTGGTAACCCGAGGGCTTCCATTTTCGCGGTTACTTGCCATCTGAGGGGGATCGCGTGGGAACGGATGGAAAGGGACTGCCGGAGGGAGGGGATCTCGATCCCGTGCTCGGTTGGGTGAATCCCGTCGGCATGCGACGGAATCGGGCAAGGGGGTCGCCGGGGATGGAAGGGGGAGATCCCCTTCCATCGGAGAAGAAAGGCTTGATAGGTGGGGGCCACCTATCAGTGAGCGGGCGCAAAGGATAAGGGGCTGACATGTGGGCCGACGATGGCAGAGGCTGAGAGGAGGCGCGAGAGAGGCTGGCGGGTGAGGCCGGCCAGGCGCCAGCGGACGGGGAGGAAAGGAGGGCGCGCCGACAGGTGGGTCCCGCTTGTCGGTGGGCGCAGCTGGTCTGGGCCAGGCCGAAAGGCCATAGAGGGGGAAAACATGGTCTTGGCCTGTTAACATTTAAAATTGTTTTTTTGTTTAAAATAATTCCAGAAATTTAGTTATTTGATTAAGGCTTGAAGCACTGTTGCTAAAATTTTGTAAAAATTCTAAAAAATAGTTTTTGGCCTCTAGATTTCATCATAAAGTTTTCAGGTTCAGATTTGAAATATTTCCCCCTGTTTTGCGTTAATAGAGTTCTTTTAGCCTTTTCTTTAATTATTTAAATTCCTTTATTCCAGAAAATTTATTTTCCTCATTTTTATTTTATTTTTAATTCTAGGGCTGTTACAATCCTATCCCCCTTACAAAGAATCTCATCCTCGAGATTTGAAGCGAACCTCGGGAAAACAAGGGGACGGGGTTCTACGGGTGCTCCGGATTAGGGGAAAGTGTTACATCAGGAATAGGCAAAGTGATCTCCGGAAATGGGTTGGTTGAGATCAAAGTGGGAGTGTCTTCGGTTGTATCTTGGTTTTCTTGAGCGGAGTTGTGGTGGGATAGGGTACGTCCCTCTGGGCTTGGAACGGAGGATGATGCCTGCTTGGGGTAGGAGCACTTGTTGGAGTAGTGGCCTTCTTGGCGACAGTTGATGCACACAATTGGGTTGCCGTTCTTGTCCCTCTTGTATCTGGTAGCTTGCGCTGGTGTCCCTCCTGCTGGTGGTGCTTAGGGTGGGATGCCTATGCTTGGTCCTCCCAGGGTTGTTCGTGGCTTGGCAGGGGTTGGGGCTTGAGGTGGAATCACCCTTGTTTCCTGAAGAATTGTTTTGGTTACCAATCTCTGAAAGTTGGCGAAGTCCCCGTGGATTAACTGAAGGGAGAGCTCGTGTTGTTGTTGTTGGAGATGGAACAACTGTGCCTGCTACTCTTGCATCTGTTTTTGTTGTTGTTGCATCTGGGTAAGTAGCGTGGTGATCAGTTGGTTTTGTTTTGCCATCATCTCCGCAAGTGTGGGATGATAGGCAACGGGGGTCTGCTGTTGTCCAGCTGTACCCCACTGAGGCAGATTGCCTGAGGGGTTTCCGTCGCGTGGGGCTTCTGATCCTTGGTCGTTGGCCATCCTAAAGTTGAAAGGTTCAGAAAGAAGGTGCGAATAGTTAAGGGGAATTTGTTACTGATTTTAGTGCCCAAGATGAATAGTTTGACCTAGATGCTTACATATTTTATTTTAACCTATTATTAACTTTCACACTCACGCCTTATATTATTTTTAATATAACTGATTCATCATGTATTTTATCCACACAACATTCATGTTGTAATATATTAATTATTGTTAAAGGTTTCAAGATGAAATGATGTAGATTATATCTTCTTGAATTCCTTGGTGCCCAAAAGTTCGAGAAAATTTTTGGAACGCAATTTAATGCTTAGGAGAATCTTTAGAAAAGTACTCTAGATAATGAAATTTTTAGGCTTGTATTTTAGCTTTCCTCTTTCTTGATTTATACTGAATCCTTTTCTTGAAATTTATTTATTAATTACTTTATTTTATTTTTAACGCCTGACGAAAATCAAGGTGTTACAATCCTAACTTCCTTAACAAGAATCTCGTCCCGAGATTCGGAAAGGCTAGAAATAGAAAGCCATGGATATGCTTCAGCTATGAATCACTTCTTTACACTAGAGGCTTTAAGTCTACATCTTCATAGATTGGGCTTGGCTAAGTTAGGGTTTTCTTGACAACTTTTCTTGACTTCATGTTTGGAGTTGATCTTGCAGATCGGCGACGAATGAATCATGTTTAATTGAAACTAGAGGTAGATTCTTTCCTTCAGATTGGGACTATGACCTGATAGGTATAGGAGGAAGAGGGAAATGATACTAAGCTTTATTTCCAAAATGTGTCGTTCTTGCGATTACATTTATTGTCTTTTATTTAATTCTTCACTCATGCCTTATATTTGACATGAGTGGCAATACAAACAGGTAAAAGAAAACAATCAATCGTAAAAACCACGTCTACGGTAACTCAGGGGATGACTCGACCACGGGCTCGACGGAAATGGTCGGGGTGGTGGAACTGGAGGGTCCGGTGGGAGGTGCGCTGCGGGAAATCTTCTTAGGCCTCACGGTGGGGATCCGAAGCGATTTCGGCTTGCGAGGCGGAAGAGGGGCGATCTCCTCGAGATCCTTCTTTAGTTCCTTAAGCTGCTGGCGGAGCTGGGTGTTGACTATGGCGCCTTGGCGTAGAAGCTCGTTCTAACGCGTCAACTCCTCTACCTCGAGAGTCAGCTGGGGGTTCTGCCGGACTTGTCGACGGAGCTCAGCGTTCTCGTGGTTCAGGTTCTCCGAGGTATGGCGTTAGAAGTCGATGGTGTCGTGTTGGCTATCTGCGTCGAGGACGGCCTCCGTGTGAAGGTTGTCCATAGCCTCCAAGAGTCTCATCGTGCGGGCGATGGCGGAGTTGTTCTGAGTGAGGGGGCTGATGTAGATGCTGCGGTGACTCCCTGGTGTGCACATGGGCATGAAGCGGTAGACGGTGTCGCGGAGGTGGCAGTCGTAGATCAGACAAAGCTCGGCGAGGGCCTGAAGTGCGGCGCGCTGGCTGGCCACTACGAATGAGTGTCCTCCGACTCCATCGGTGTAGAAGGATGGCTGCGTGGGGGAGGGGCGGATGACAACTGTGACCTCGCAGTAGCCCTCGCTCGCATCAAGAAAGATCCCATGGAACGCGGGCTCATGGGAGAATCCCAAGAAGTCGACGAGCACGCGAAGCTCACAGATGAATCCAGCCTCATCATGGAGAGTCCCGCTCATGGTATGGACCAGCATCTACAAAAGAGAGAGAAAATTTTGGTGAAAACTCTAGATGATGAGAGGGTAAGTAGTTTGTATCAAAATATGGTTAATATAAGTCCTAGGGTCATGTCTGTTTGGCTTCCTATAGTCAAGTCGGCTCTGATACCATCTTGTCGCACCCCGATTTAATAAATCAGGACTTTTATTGAAATTCCAAAGAAAATCAATAAACCAAGACATTCATCAAGCGACCACGTATAATACGGGCAATCATTCACGGTTCGTAGACCGCATTAATACAAAAGTGAATAAAAGTGATGAGAAACTAATAAAATCAAGGGTACTAGATGAACGCCTCCTTCCAGTCTCGCCTTGACTGGGTCGCTACTCCAGACCTTCATCCTCTTCGTAGTAGACGGGCTCTGGTGGTGTAAGTCAACGGGGGTGAGTACAAACGTACTCAGCAAGCCACCGAATGCAAATATAATGCAAGATAATAACAAGGGAGGTAGTGGCTAATTTTGCGGAAGAAGCATAATTGTAAAGCATTAAATGTGATCAATTTATTAGTACTGAAATGTAAACATGTGTATGCATCATCATCTCCTAACTCGAGGAGTACGTTTTACCTCCTCGCACAACAGTCCTTACATGCCATGAATAACTCAACAATTCAAATAATTGTAAACTAACCGCGAGTAGTCACACAACCCACCCTTGACCGTGGGCTCGGCTTTTCGAAAAGATTAAATTACTCTGATTAGAGATGTACCACTGTACCGACAAGGCATGCACTCATCACTTACACCAAAGTGTAACGATATGACCCATTCAACGGGAACTCGTGCCAAAACCTTCCATATGGTTCACCTCGACTAAACAGCACCCTCTTATAGGTTTCATATGGTGCCCTGACGCATCGGTGCCTCACCATACCCCCCCTTGAGCCCCGTCGATACAAGGCGCCCTAAGGGCTTGCCCCTTGCCCCCTCCACTATGGTGCATAGAGTCGGAGTGTTCCACACTTCCAGTTAGGACTTACCCATTAGACTTGTGGTTGGTACGGAAGTGCTTTGCAACAGATCCCGCAGACCGGTCCTTATAGTGCCCCGGGTGCGACCAACCAATGCCCGAGCTTGCACCCGGAACCCACCATACTTATAACATAGCCAACTCCAACAGAGTTCAGAGACAAGAATAACGGGGGAATTTCATATAGTAGAATCCATCTATCTACAACTCATTCTTTTTATCTTATAGCAGTTGTGCCGATACATTGGGCACTAGCTAATATAATATTTGTAGAGTGACAAGGAGTTAAGGCTCAATAAGCATGGCTTGGGTTTGCACACAAGTATGGGGATCTAATAAATATAAGTGTAGGGCTTGATATTTGTCTAATGCAATAATATCCTATGAGTTATAGCGATAATTTATTAAAACAGGGGCTCAATGATGATCAACTGTTTCCACAGGAGAGGTCGATGACTTGCCTTGCTCCGCGAATGGTGAAGGTGGAACCTCGGGGTAAGACTCCGGAGCGTCGACGGCGTAGTAGTCTTCTTGATACGGAAAAGTAAATAAAACATTCAATAAACAATCCAAAACAATCAACCATACCAACATACATGTTTATGTTGGATTAAGTAAAGGAGATAGAGTCTTAAAGTTTAGGGATTTATTACTTAAATATTTAAGATTGATTTCTAATGAGATTTCTAAATTTTATGACTTGATGTCATTATTTTTCCTAGGGGTTTTCATTTCCCCTTTTGAAGATGAAGTAAAAAGGTATAAATTAGCCTTGATGTTTTCATGGTATTAAAATAGTGAAATTAAATTATTATGTCTTCTGAAGTTGTTATATAAGTTTTTAAGATAATTTCATAAAGTGTTGACTTTTCATTAAAGTGGGTAAAATGAATGCTCTTTTTTATTGTATTACAAACAGTGAAATGGAGCCAGTATATCTTATGAAATTAATTTATAAATTTTTAAGGGCTTTTCTGAATTATTTAAATGAAATAATAATTAAATCCTAAAGGGGGCTTTTCTTTATTATTTAATAATATTTTTATGTGCCCAATAAACATATTGTTTTTACTGCATAAAAGTGTAGAGAATAAAAAGACAAATTTTCCATAATTGAAATGGTGAAATTTGGAGTTAATTTGAGCTAGATATGAATTTTTAAAGCTTAAATAGATTTTCTGGAATTTCTAAAATCAATTTTCTGAATTAAAACAGCTCTGGCAAATGGTGGGCCGATCCCACCGCACGCGGGGTCACTATTCCCGTGGACCCGATCGCTGTGGGCCGTTCGATCCAGATCTGAGGGCTGGCTATGAGGCGGGAGGCATTAATGAAAATGGACGGTGGAGATTATAACACTTGAAGGGGTACTGCGTGGACGCCTGAGATTAACCTGGGGTTTAAAATTAAATCCAACGCTCCAGATCAACGGATACCGATTCAGTGTGATCTGAGGGCCAGGATTAAATCCGTGGCCAGTCTAATCCCAGCCGTCCATCCGCGATCACACGGCGGTGATCTCGTCCGACACGCACACGGCATGGGGAAGACCGAAGTCTTCGTCCCCGGCTCCGGCGGTGCGACGACGAGTGGCGAACGGCGGTGGCGGGTGTCCATGGCCCTAGGCGATGGCGAAAACAGAAAGGGTAGAGGGAGGGGCGTGTATCCATACCGTAGGCGGCGGCGGTGATGGACTGGTGGCGACTAGCGGCGAGGAGAGGCGAGGCGGTTCTTCGGGTTGGCGGTGGCGGCGTCGATCTGGTGGCGAGGGGCAAAAATGGAGGCGAGGCCGAGGTTGTCTGGGAGACGACGGTTCCGGCGGTGTTGACGGCGAGGGCGACGGTGACCCGAGGTGCCGGCGATGGGCTACCGGAGCCGAAGCAGGGGAGGTGGCGCAAAAATGGCACGGGGGCTCGGGAAAGAGAGGAAGGGGCAAATTGGTGCGTGCCCGAGACGCGGCGGAGGCTAGGCTTTATAGGGGTCACCGGCGGCGAAGTTTGGAAGGTTTAAATGTGGTAACCCAAGGGCTTCCAAAATGGCGCCAGTGAGGTTTCCATTTTCGTGGTTACTTGCCATCCGGGGGGAAACACGTGGGAACGGATTGAAAGGGACTGCCAGAGGGAGGGGAACTCGATCCCGTGCTCAGTTCGGTGAATCCTGGCGGTAGGCGACGGAATCGGGCAAGGGGGTCGCCGGGGATGGAAGGGGGAGATCCCCTTCCATCGGAGAAGAAAGGCCTGATAGGTGGGGGCCACCTGTGAGTGAGCGGGCGCAAACGATAAGGGGCTAACATGTGGGCCGACGATGGCAGAGGCTGAGAGGGGGCGCGAGAGAGGCTGGCGTGTGGGGCCGGCCAGGCGCGAGCGGACGAGGAGGAAAGGAGGGCGCGCCGACAGGTGGGTCCCGCCTGTCGGTGGGCGTGGCTGGTCTGGGTCGGGCCGAAAGGCGTTACAGGGGGAAAACAGGGTGGTGGCCTGTTAACATTTAAAATTGTTTTTCGGTTTAAAATAATTCTAGAAATTTATTTATTTGATTAAGGCTTGAAGTACTGTTGCTAAAATTTTGTAAAAATTCTCAAAAATAGTTTTTGGCCTCTAGATTTCATCACAAAGTTTTCAGGTTCAGATTTGAAATATTTCCCCCTGTTTTGCGTTAATAGAGTTCTTTTAGCCTTTTCTTCTAGGAGCCTAATGGCTACTTGAAGGGTAACGGCTCAAAATTAATGGCTCTTCACGATGTTCCACCTCCGTAACCGTTCATTTCCCTGTGAAGCGTTCACACAGCAGTCCCAGTTCAAAGTTTTCATCGGAGATACTTCGATGTCAAACACCCTTCGAATAACTGTAACACCAAAGATAATTCATCAGCTTCGAAGCATGTGTTCATATCCAAGATGATGTAGGTTTCAAGCCGAAGGATACTTCGACTTCATGGTTCGAAGGTATCCTCCGAAGGCGCCAAAGCTACAGTGGAAAATAGCAAGACTGGTAATATGTCTGCCTTATCTATCTTCTCCAGATAGATTTTACTATTTTAACCCTATTCAGGGTACCAAATAGTTTCCACTATGTCAGTTGTAATTGAGGGGTAAATAGGTCTTTTCCTTAGAGTTTTTACCTATAAATACCCCCCTTCTTAAACTGTAATAGGCATCAAATAATCAGTTATTCAATACACAACTTCGAACTACTTTGAGCTATTATACTATTCGAAGGCTCAAAATAGTCCGCATCACAAACTCTTCGTTTGTTAGTTCTTAATCTTTGAGAACATGTTAGCGTAATCCTTTGCGCCAACAGTCGTCTAGGTTGATTTGTTTATACACTTCGGTTAATTGGATTATTCTCTTATAGTCTGATTGCCTAGTGACTCCATTATTACCTTACCACTGTTTAAGGGTCATCGGAACACAACATCGACGTTGTGTCATGCTTAGGGTTGTGTCGGCATTATTGTGTCGGCACATTTTAGTTTCAACAACTTCAAAATTTAAAATTTAGAGACAGGGCAGTACGAAGGAAGGGATACGTACCGACGACGTGTGCGAGCATCACGGTAGAATGGAGTGGGTGCAACATCATGAGGAGGTGAGGGCTGAGTTGTGGGAGAACATAGGGGTGCAACGCGTGATGTATGGTTTCTTGTGATGTTAATAGGAGATTAGGTTATTGGGAACGATTAACATTTAGTGTAAGGAAATTAATGGCTATGATTTGTTAGATGATTGTCCATTGTTGTTTATTCCTATGACCACACTTCGCCAATTATATATTAGGGTAAATATATTTCTCAAAATTCATTAATCTACATGTAAATGTAAGCAAGATTAGAATGATTTACATTCTAAAATGGAGGAACTAGGCTAGAGGGAGGAATATATACTATGTGTGCCTCCAACTTATAGATTGATCGACAATGGGCACTATGGTGGATCAAGATAGGAAGGAAGAAAGTAGATGATGAGCACTCGACAAATCAAGCTAGGAAGGAAGAAAGCAGAAGAGCGAGTGAGCAGTTGGCGATGTCAATGCCGGTGATGATGCTAGCCAAGCGATAGCTGTGGTGGATGAGGATGCAATTGGATGAGGAGGCACTACCATAAAAAAACACTTTAGTGACAAGTAATAACATACATTAGTGATGGCCATATCCCTCATCACTCTTATCACGTTTCTCTAGGTCATTAGTGCTAGGTAAACACTCGCCACTAAATGGTCTCTCGAGGTCCACGTTGTGTTCGGCATTGTTGGCGTAAATGATTACGCTAAAATGTTTCAGAAGATTAGAAACTAACAAACGAAGTGTTTGCGTAGTAAACTATTCCAAGCCTCCGAAATGATAATAGCTTAAAATAGTTCGAAGATGTGTATTGAATAACTTAGTATTCGGTCCTCATTACAGGGTAAAACGGGGGTATTTATAGGCCCAAACAATAAGGAAAAGACTCTTTTACCCCTCTATTACAACCGACATAATGGAAACTATTCGGTACCCCAAATAGGGCTAAAATGGTAAAAGACTAATCTAATAGGAAAGAAGATAAGTCTTCCATCCTAGCTGGCAAGAGAACTCTCATAAGAGTCTTAGTTCGAAGATATACTCCGAACTAAGGTTCGCCTTCATACTTAGAACTTGATCCACAAATATTCCGGAGTTATATACTGGAAACCCTTGATTCAATCTTCTGCCTTTGTCCTGTTATCATGGTGGCTCTGAGGATGAAATATTTTTCCCCCAACAGTACCCCCTCGATTACGCTTCTCCGGTAAACTTGTGATGTTAGAAGAGCAGTATACGCAAGAGAAATAATCGTCGCAGAGACTAACAATTTTAATCAGCCTTCGGAATATGTGAAGATTCGAAACTTCGAACCAACTTATAAGAAAGTTATGTTAGAACTATTTTTTAGAATTAACCTAAAAAGACTGAAAGCTTTTTTAGACTTAAAATAAATAGCTGTTGACTTTTTCCTCAACGGAATTCAAGAGAATGAGTTAAGTTCGGAGAAAGATAACGTTTAGGAATGCAAAACGACAGAGTAGCAAATGGTAAAAAACCGTGGCCTGGGGTATAAATAGGGGGCCCAAACCCTCCCTAAGTACCTTCTCACCGCTTTCATGCAAACAAAACCGTAAACAAACCCTAGCCTCCATTTCCTCTTCAAGCAACCAGAGCGAATCCATGGCGAAGACCAGTTTCAAGGTTCCCGGGGGGGCTTCAGTGGCGGCGACATCGGCGATGGCGGCCCCGACTGCAATAGTGGCGAAAATGGCAGTGCCGAGGAGAAATCCCCAAAACGATGATCCTCAAGATCTTCTTCCGGCTTCAACGAAGTATGCGGATCAATCTTTCCAGCTAGGACCTTCAACCTACAAAAGGGAATCCCTCGCAGCAGCGGTAGAGGGGAAGATTAGTTCAGAGATAGTGATTTGCAAACCTGGTAAGGAAGATATTCCTTCGCCAAGGCCCGGAGAAGCAGTTGTCTTCGAAGCCTTCTTCGAAGCTGGACTAGGGCTCCCAGCTGTTGACTTCCTAGCCGAGGTACTGGATTTATTCCATGTCACTCTTCCCCAGCTTTCTCCGAATGCGATAGCACGCCTTTCCATCTTCGAATGGGTGTTGCAAGCTGAAGGCTGCGAAGGAAGAGCAGAAATCTTCGTAGCCCTACACTGGGCTTCTTGCCAACCCAAGACCTTCGTAGGCCCTAGAGGTGAAAAAGAGGTGGTGGCCTTCGGAAGTATTAGCTTCAGGCTCCGAGATGAGTACGCTCTCCTATTTCCTACTAAGGCCATCAATGCCAGATGGTATACGGATTGGATCCTCCGATGGTTTTATGCCGAAGTTGGAGCAGGAAGTCGCTTGGATGGACCTCTTCAAGACATATACTTCCGAAGAGAAGCTCGCATCCATCCGGATCTAGGCCAGCTCGAAGCTCGCCTTAGCCTACTTTAGAGGATTAGCCATCGCCTGAGTATGAGGGATTTGGCAGAGGAGTTCATCGGACTTCAAATCCCTCCTCTGATGGCTAACTGTCCAATCACCTTCGAAGAAGATTCGGAAGGTGGCCTTCGAATTTTTTTTCGAAATCGAGCCCTTTAGGTAACTTCGAAAACAACATGTTCACATATATTTATTTGAAGAAATAACTAACATCAACTTATCTTTCAGCCTCTCTAGCCCCTATTACTTCGGAGCAAATAGTGCAGGCTTCGAAGAAAATTCTGGGAGTCCCGACTCCGGCTGAGAAAGAATGGAGAATCAAGTTGGTAGGTGTTGGGGGAAAATATTCCATCCTCAGGGTTATTGCAGTGACGAGATAAAGACTGGTGATAAAGACGAAGCCTCTCAACATATAATTTCGGAGATGCATCAAGTCAAGTTCGAAGTATGATGACGGACTCTAGTTCGAAGTATATCCTCGAACTTGGACTCTTTCGGGAGCTTCTTTGCCAGCTAAGATGGAAGACTTAACTTCTTTCTCATTAGATTAGTCTTTTACCATTTTAGCCCTATTAAGGGTACCGAATAGTTTCCACTATGTCGGTTCTAATAAAGGGGTAAAAAGGTATTTTCCTTAATGTTTGGGCCTATAAATACCCCCCGTTTTAACCTATAATGAGGACTGAATAGAAGTTATTCAATACACACTTTCGAACTATTCTAAGTTATTATCCTTTCGGAGGCTTAGAACAGTTTACTTCGCAAACACTTGGTTTGTTAGTTTCTAATCTTTAGAAACCTGTTAGCGTAATCTTTTACGCCAACAGTAGGCACTTGGGAGCGATCCAACCGAGTATGGGGGCTACTCGGAGTTGTCCCCCCTCGCTGATGGATTGGGTGCCTTCGGAACAAGGGCCGAAGAAAAGGAAAGCCGAAGTTGGAGCCTCGATCTCTGTGAAGACTCCATAAAAAAAGGTAGCTCGAAAGCCAAAAATTGTGGCGCCTCCAAGCCCAATGGCTTCGATCTCCGATTCCTCGGAGGATGAAGGCAGAATGCTTGTTGACTTGATCGACAAGGATGCGGTAGACGCAAGCATTGATGATGCTGCGAGCGTGCCTGAGCTTCAAGGCAACCTTGGGAAAATTTGGACTTCGGCTGCTCAAGAAGACTTATCACGAGATGAAGCCCCTATGAATGAAGGTGGAGCCGAAGTTGCTGTAGAATCAACTTCGATTCCGGATAAAGCAATGACTGCGGCTCCCGAAGAGGCTCCAACAGTCGAAGATTTAACCGCGAATTCTGACTCCGATGAAGACTTCGTAGGTTTTTACCCACCAAGCAGTCCAATGCTCACCCGTCGACAAGACTTCGGAGGTAAACTTCACATAATTATTCTATTCTTTTTTCCTGCGAAATTATACAATGTATAATACCTTTGCTTTAGCAGGATCTGCTTCAATGGAAGAAAGCCTTCCTGAAGATGTAAATCCTAGGACCTCGGCTACTCCAGAGCCAATTCCGGAAGTCGCTCAGATGGGACCTAGAAAAGGCAAAGGCAAAATGGACCCCTTCCCTGCTCCGAGCTCAGGATTAACTCCGTTTGAGTCGACAGACGAAAGCCAATCTACAGAGGGGGCCAGACTGCCGAAGTTCCTGAAGAAACATCCCAGCGCTCCGGCCCTTCGCCGAATGAAGATGACCAGAGGGCCTTGTCTATGCTCCCTCTTCTAGCTCCGTTTTTGGAGCGAAGAACCGGACTTCGAACTTTGCTCGAGCCTTTGGAAACGAGCTAGCCTCGAAGTCGGGGAGACAGACTTGGTAGCCATTTTAAGCGAGGCTCAGGGTTCGGAGCTCAACGCTGCCATGGAGCGTGCAGCGTACCAGGTACGAAGTATCTACAAAACAAAATTAATCTTATATACAAATAATTTCTCACCTTGGTTTTTTCTTTTTGCAGCAAATAGTCTTGGCCAGAGCTGCGAACGTTTCGAACGAATGTGGAAACCTTCACCTTCGAGAGGAAATCACCACTCTTCAGAGAAATCTAAACATTTCTGAAGGTCGAGTTTCTCAGCTGGACAGCATGGTCTCGACAGAACGAAGAGCTAGGCAAAGCTTGGAGGCTGCAAATAAAGAGCTCGAAGCAGAACAAATTGTGCTTTGAGCGGAAATTGAAAAGATGTGGGCAGAACATGCTATGGCGGGCGATGAGCTTGTCAGGCTCCAGGAATAAAAAGCCAAAATTGCCGAGGAAGCTAGCCACCTACTCAACCAGAAAAATTCTTTAGATACAGAGGCAGCTATGCTCTCCGGAGTGGTAGAAGAATTAACTTCGGTGAAGGATGCCTTAATTGAAGACAAACTGAAGTCGGAGAAGGTAGCTGCGGAGGTCATGAACCAATTGCTAGGTGTTCTAGAGTACTTTGGTACTACTGGGACACTTCCTTCAGATGACAACATCACACTGCTACGACGGCTGAAGAGGATCCAAGGAGCAGCGAAGCAACTGAAGACAGCAAGCACTCGGTACGGAGAAATCTCCGGACAAGTGGCTGCTATCGGCATACTTAGTTACTACGAAGATCTGGGCATATCGATAACTCCGAACAAAGGGGCAGCTCCCATTACCTTTGACGACAATCGATAACTATGAAGATCTGGGTCGATCGATAACTCCGAGCGCAGGAGAGGGCCCAATTACCTTCGACGACGAACAGCTTCTCACTCCTTCCGAAGGTGTGGCTGCTGCTTGGCAAGCCTTCCAAACTTCAAGGAGAGCCGAAGGTCGCACTGCAATCAAGGCTTGGATTGTTGAAGGGCAACACCAGAAACAAGCTTGGTCGCAAGCTTCGAGCAGCCAGCCTCCGCCAAACTCGCAGGACTAGAAATGCCTTAGGATCTTAACTATGTAAAGAAGCATGCTTTTTGTACATTTATGAATGAAAATTTGCTTATCATATTTCTAGGCTTCAACTCATATGGAAGATGTAGAAGTGTAAAACGTTAACGAAGAACTCCGCCTACTATGGGTTACCTTCGACCTTTCAAAACTTCACAAGCAACCTCGATTTTTAGTTCCTCGAGATAGCTCCGGTGCAATTACACCCGAAGTAAGCAAATATATACTATCTTATATTAAAGAGGAAGAAAAAGAAGTTAACTTGGAAGCCTCATCTTACGAAGACATTGCATGGTCTGAAGATGAGGATGAAACTCAGGGTAAAAGCCTAAAGAACTTGGAAGATGGGAAAAGAGCCCCGAACGACTTCGAACTTGGGCCGAGCTTCAACAAGAACAGAAAGATTTTAGAGCTTCGAAGGGAGGCAAGAGAGTTAAACGTAGAGTTGTTAGGACTCTCGGCTCTGGAACTAGTCGTTCCAACCTTAGTTCTAGAGATCGAAGAGGTCTTCGATTCCTTCTCGGTATAGATACCGATTTTTCATGATGTAATCATAATTTGTTCGAATAATAAATATCGATTTAAAATTGTCTCCCTGTTTCCTAGCCCCTCTTTGGGCGTAAGCAACTTTGAACTATATTCAATACACACATTCGAACTATTCTAAGTTATTATCCTTTCGGAGGCTTAAAACAGTTCTCTTCGCAAACACTTCGTTTGTTAGTTTCTATTCTACAGAAACCTGTTAGCGTAATCTTTTATGCCAACAATTGGCACCATCCGTGGGGAACCTAGTTCGAAAACTTCGTTCTCTACCAACTCTTACATCATGCCTTCTAAGCGGAGCGCACCTCGCAATCCCACTTGGAGGTCTTCTCGGATCTCCGGAGAGATACCCTTCGACACGGTTGAAGTCGAAGGGTCTTCGGCATTCCCTCCGTAAACTCCAGAAGGGGCTTCTATCCCTCGAACATACAAAGCTTCTCCGCCAACCCCTTCCATACTTCGACCACCCGGAGTCCCTCCTCCACCTTCCATCCCAATTCGAACCGATCCTACTAGTTCTCAAGACCCGGAAGATCCTTCCGGAGGAAATGAAGATAATCTTGGAGATATGGCCACTCAAATGGCCAACCTTCAAGCTGAAGTGGCAAGGTGGCGACAGGAAGCTGCGAACAGGCTTTGCTCTCAAGCCACCCCAACCATCCCAGAAGTGCCCGAAGACGATGATCTCGATTATCCCGAAGCCCCGGAGAACGCCTCCTTCGATAATGAATCTCCGCTGCATCCTGAGCTGCAGAAGGTTCGCTTTGATCCAAAGTTCAAAACTTCGAAGCTCTATTAGTAGGCCGGAGATGAAGATCCCGGAGAGTTCGTTCGTTCTTATGCCCTAGCAATTGAAGCTAGCGGAGGAGTTCAAGACACCATGGTGAAGTGCTTCCCTTTAGCTCTTCAAGGAGTGGCATTAAGGTGGTTCTGGTCCTTGAAGCCAGGATCAATTAATTCATGGTCGCAGCTGAAGAAGAAGTTTATAAGCAACTTTCAAGGCACCTTCGTGCCTCCCATGTCAACAGGAAGCCTTTTCCAGGTGAAACAGCTCCCCGGAGAAACATTCAGGCAATATTTTAAGCGCTTCGCTCATACGAAGTCGCAAATCCGGGGGTTGTCTGCTTCTTCCGTAGTTGATGCAGCTCGGGAAGGCGTCACTCATCAAGGCCTTCTGGATAAACTTCATCGAAAAAGCATCTCCTCGGTCTCTCAGTTGATGGCATACTTCGAGGAGTATGCGAGGTCAGAATAGGGTTGGCTTCGAAGGACTGCCGCTACTTCGTCCATATTGCAAGAAGTCAAAGTAGAAGTGAAAACTTCGGCACAGCCGCAAGAACCAGTCTTCGAAGTGCAACATGATCGGAGAAGAGGGCAAAAGCACCCTCGTTCTGAAGTCATGAATATTGCACCCCCACAGAAGTTTACACAGAGAGCTCCACAGTCTACGGGGAACAAGGCCAGTGACTGGAGGCCGCTAGGGAAAACGGCTGGCAAGGGCCAGACCCTTTTCTGCTGCATCCATGGAGAAAATCGAAGCCATGCAACTGATACTTGCAAGGCTATACTTACCCTGAGGGGAGAGTACCTAGAGAGAACTTCGGGTCGAGGTACTACCGACCGAGTTCCAGCTGCAACGCGCCCTGAGCCGGTCCAGGCTGTGGCGCAGATAGAAAACTTTGATGCTGCAAGACACCCTCCGGTGGCCAATGTTATGCCACCTCCGAAGCAAGAGGAAGGGCAAGATAGAGGAAAAAGAGTAGTTCTCCCTATCTCCGGAGGAGGTACCCTCGGAAGCATGTCCAAGAGACAGCGAAGGGACTACGTCAGAGAAGTAGGCCATATTGGAACTTCGTCATCTGCAGCTGCAATGCCGGAGTGGTCTCACGTTCCGATATCTTTCTCTGTGGAGGATGCAGTTGGAATTAAGTTCCCGCATGCAGACCCACTGGTTATCACTGCTGATATTGCGGGTACTGAAGTTCGAAGGGTGTTGATTGATGGAGGTAGTTCGGCAGATATCATCTTTGTTCAAGCCTTCGATCAATTGTGCATTTCCAGGAAGCATCTCCTTCCAGCGGCTCGTCCTCTGCAAGGCTTCGCAGGACCTCCGCTTGATGCACTTGGCCAAATAGGCCTAGAAGTTACCTTCGGAGAAGGTTTATTGGCCCGGACTGAGGAAGTAATCTTCGATGTTGTAGATGCCCCGTATGCTTACAACGTCATCTTCCGAAGAGGCATGCTAAACCAGTTCGGAGCTGTGGCGCATCACAATTATTTGTGCATGAAGATGCCCACACAGGCAGGAGTCCTTACAGTCTTCGGAGATCAAGCCATTGCTCTGAGGGCGGAATATGGTCATGGTCCCCCTCTTGATCCAAGACAAGTAAACACCGTACAAGATAATGAAAAAAAAATTCAGCCTCCTCCGAAGCTTTGAAGAAGTCCTTTCCGAGACCAAGTCCCGAAGGAGAGATTGCAACGAAGGTCATTGTTAAAGATGGTAAAGAGTATACATTTCAATTTGGTAAAGATTTACCTCCTGAAGTTGCAACCTCCTTGTAAAAGGTGGTGGAAGAAAATTTGGATGTCTTCGCTTGGTCTGACGAAGATATCACCGGAGTCGATCGGGATATCATTGAACATAGTTTACTTGTAAACCCGAAGGCCCGGCCTATTCGGCAAGGACTCCGAAAAATGTCCGCAGAAAGAGCTGCTCTAGCGAAGGACGAAGTTGAGAAATTGTTGAAGGCTGGGATTATCAGAGAAGTGGCTCACACAGAATAGTTAGCCAACCCAGTCTTCGTCAGGAAGAAGTCTTCCGGGAAGTGGCGCATGTGCATTGATTTCACATCCTTGAATAAAGCATGCCCACATGACCCCTACCCCATGCCCCGAATTGATCAATTGGTTGACTCCACCGCAGGTTCAGAGTTACTAAGCTTCCTCAACGCGTATTCTGGTTATCATCAAATATGGTTGAAGCGCGAAGATGAGATCAAGACAAGCTTTGTAACTCCTTCGGGAGTCTTCTGTTATGTAAGAATGCCCTTCGGCTTAAGAAATGCTGGGGCTACTTTTTCGAGGCTAGTTGCTAAGGCTCTATGTCATCAACTAGGTCGCAATGTGGAGGCCTATATGGATGATATTGTAATAAAGAGTGCTTTAAAGCACCAACATAGCCTAGACTTAGCAGAAACATTCAATAGCCTTCGGGCATGTGGGATCCGTCTTAACCCCGAAAAATGTATATTCGGAGCTAAGGCTAGAAAGCTGTTAGGGTATTTATTTTCAAGCAGGGGAATTGAAGCTAGCCCTACTCAAATAACTGCGCTGCAGAAGATGGCTCCTCCGGAAAATTTAAAGCAAGTGCAAAAGCTGACTGGGCGTCTGGCAGCACTTAGCAGGTTTTTATCAAGGTCTGCGGAGAGAAGCTTGCCTATATTTAAAGCATTGAAAGGGTCCGAAGATTTTGCATGGACACCGGAGTGTCAGAAAAGCTTCGAAGGTATTAAAGAGTATCTCAGTAATCTTGCTACACTCACGGTGCCTACTGCGGACGAAACCCTACTCCTTTACCTTGCAGCTACAGGTTCTGCTGTCAGCGCAGTCCTTGTCAGAGAAGTGGATATCAATGGGAAGTTGGTCCAAAATCCTGTTTATTTTGTATCCGAAGCATTATCAGGAGTGAAGACAAGATACTCCGAACTTGAGAAGTTCGTTTATGCTCTGATAATGGCTTCGAGGAAGCTAAGACATTATTTTTTGGCACATAATGTAATTGTACCAACTTCGTATCCTTTAGGAGATATGCTCCGAAGTAAGGATTCCACTGGAAGGATTGGGAAGTGGGCAGTTGAGCTAGCACCCTTCGGCATATCTTTCTTAGCAAGGATAGCAATCAAATCACAAGTCCTAGCAGACTTTGTAGCAGAATGGACTCCACCTGCGAATTTGGTTCCGGAGAAGTCAAGTGATGGAGTTTGGATTATTTACTCCGATGGGGCTTTCCAAGCATCCGGAACAGGCATTGGAGCAGTGTTAATTTCGCCTTCAGGGCAAAGAGCAATGTACTCCGCAAGACTCAACTTTAAGTCTACCAATAATATAGCGGAGTATGAAGGAATTTTATTGGGACTCCGAAAAGCACGTGCTCTAGGGGCTACAAGAATTATTATAAAGACGGATTCTCAGATAGTAGCAGGGCACGTAGACAAAAGTTTCCAAGTTCGGCATCCACAGCTTGCAAAGTACTTAGAAGAAATCCGTAAAATCGAAGCACACTTCAAGGGTATTTCCATTCGGAGTATACCAAGAGCAGAAAATGTGCAAGCGGACATCTTAGCAAAAGTCGCAGCCGGAGCTGTGGATGTGCCCGAAGAAGCTTTCTATGAGGAGCTCAATATACCTTCGGTGCCACAAATTCCCTCGGCAGAGATTCTTTGCATTCCTAGTGCAGATTGGAAAAATTCAATCATGGAACTTTTACAGGGAGGAACAAATTTGCCCGAAGAGCCACAGCTGTCAAGATTAAAGCTTAGAGCCAGAAATTACCAAATAATCAACGGTATTTTATACAAGGCCGGAGTATGTTCCCCTCTACTCCGATGTATATCTCAAGCCGAAGGCCAAGAAATTCTTCGAGAAATTCATGAAGGCCTTTGTGGTAGCCATTTAGCCCCTAGAGCTTTGGCAGGAAAAACACTTCGCCAGGGGCTTTATTGGCCTACAATAACAGCTGATGCGGAGAGCTTAGTCCGCACTTGTCAAGGATGTCAGTGGATGGGTCGACGGAGTCATCGCCCACCAACAGCTCTTCAAGTCATTGCTCCGGTATGGCCTATGGCCAGATGGGGAATGGATTTAATTGGTCCCTTTCCAGTAGCCAAGGGAAATCTAAAGTTCGCAGTGGTAGCTATTGAATATTTTTCTAAGTGGGTGGAAGCAGAACCCTTAACAGCTATCACTTCGAACAATGTACAAAAATTCTTCTGGAAGAACATCATTTGCCAGTTCGGAGTGCCTAGATACCTCACAGTTGATAATGGAACACAGTTTGACGCAGAACCCTTCAGGAAGTTTTGCGAAGATCTAGGCATTCAGTTATGTTTTGCTGCAGTGAGGCATCCTCAGTCTAATGGAGCCGTAGAGCGAGCCAATGGAAATATTTTATCAGGGCTAAATCGAAGAATAGTAGGATTAGCAAAGGGACTGTGGACCGAAGAGCTTCCGAAGATTTTGTGGTCCATTCGGACTACGCAAACAAGGTCCACAGGTTTTACTCCGTTCAGACTACTATTCGGAGATGAAGCTATGACTCCAACAGAGCTCAAAGGAGGATCATTTCGTAGCACTGAACCGGACATTGAAGAAGAACGACAAGCTTCGCTAGATTTATCAGAAGAAACAAGACTTCGAGCTGTAGCAAATTTATCAAAGTATCATCAGCAAACGAAGGCTTGGTTTGACCCGAAGGTTAAGCTCAATGAACTAAGACCGGGTCATCTTGTTCTACGAAGCATTATAGCACCAGGGAAGTTAGGGAATAAATGGGAAGGTCCATACCTAATTGTCCGTTCAGGATGCCCTGGTTCTTTTAAGTTAGCTAATTTAGAAGGTGAAGAGTTAGCACATACTTTGCATGCGGAGCACCTAAAGCGATACTTCGCATAAGGGCTCCTTGTAATTCGCTTGTAATCATCTTCTAAATTAATAAAGCATATGATCCTGATAGTGCCTTCCTCTCATAGACTTCCAGCTTCCGAGTGGACGCACTGGAACCGCGGGGTCGACCGAGAGGGAAGTGTCATGAAGCTGGGTTGTATTTTCGGACTTCGAACCTGCAAGTTCGAAGCTTCCGACGTGGGGGCTGACATAATCCGGAGCCCAAGCCACCGGCTTGTAGGCATCCGTAAAAGAGCCCAAAACCACATCCTACGGAGTCCAAGCCATTGGCTGGTAGACTTCCATAAAAAGAGCCGAAGGTGGCCAAAATCTGCGGAGTCCAAGCCATTGGCTGGTAGACTTCCGTAAAAAGAGCCGAAGGTGGCCAAAATCTGCGGAGTCCAAGCCATTGGCTGGTAGACTTCCGTAAAAAGAGCCGAAGGTGGCCAAAACCTGCGAAGTCCAAGCCATTGGCTGGTAGACTTCCGCAAAAAGAGCCGAAGGTGGCCAAAATATACGGAGTCCAAGCCATTGGCTGGTAGACATCCGTAAAAATAGTCCAAAGAGACCATTGCAAACTCCGAACCATTGGTTCGACAGAGATCGCAAAAAAGAGCCGAAGGTGGCTAAAGCAAAACAGAATTTTAGCCATGAGCTTCGAATGTCTGTTAACACAGTCCAAAGTGACACATTATCGAAGACATTTTATAAGATTTTAAAAGATCTTTAAATTACAGAGGGGCTCCGAACCCCCAAAAAATTGTACTCCGAAGTTCTTTCTTTGCGCATAACCATCATTGAATACAGTTCGAAGTTGCTTATACCCAAAGAGGGGCTAATAAATATGGAGACAATTTTAAATCGGTATTCATTATTCAAACGAATGTGTTTACAGATTACATTATGAAAAATTGGTATCTATACCAAGAAGGAACCGAAGACCTCTTCGGTCTCTAGAGCTAGGAGTGGAACGACTAGTTCCAGCGCCGGGAGTTCTAATAACTTTGCGCTTAACTCTCTTGCTCCCCTTCGAAGCTGTAAAATCCTTCTGTTCTTGCTGAAGCTCGGCCCAAGTTCGAAGCCGTTCGGGGCTTCTTTCCCAGCTTCTAAGATCTTCAGATCTTTTATTTTGAACTTCATCTTCGTCTTCAGACCAAATAGTGTCTTCAGAAGACGAAGTGTTTAAGTTAACCTCTTTTTCTTCCTCTTTAATATAAGACAATACATCTTTGATTACTTCGGGCGCAATTACGCCAGAGTCATCTCGAGGAATTAGAAATCGAGGACGCTTGTAAGTCTTTAGAAGTTCGAAGGTGTTCCATAATGAGCGAAGTTCGTCGTTAATTTCTAACACTTCGATATCTTCCATATGAGACAAAGCCTAGAAATATGATAAACAAATTTTCATTGATAAAGGTTCATAAACACGAAGCTTTACATAGTCAAAAATCCTAAATTATTCCTAAACCTGCGGGTTCGGAGGAGGCTGACTGCTTGAAGCTTGGTTCCGAACTTGCTTCTGGCGTTGGCCTTCATCGATCCAAGCCTTGATCGCGGAACGACCTTCGGCTCTCCATGAGGTTTGAAAGGCTCGCCAGGCAGCAGTCACGCCTTCGGAAGGAGTTAGAAGTCGTTCGTCGTCGAAGGTAATAGAGCCCTCTGTGCTCGGAGTGATTGTTCGGCCCAAGTCCTCGTAGTAACGAAGTAGTCCGATGGCAGACACTTGTCCGGAGAGTTCTCCGTAACGAATGTCCGCCGTCTTCATTTGCTTCGCTGCTCCTTGGATCCTTTTTAACCGGCGCAGGAGAGTGACGTTGTCATCTGAAGGAAGTGATCCAGTAGTACCGAAGTACTCCAGAACACCTAGCATCTGTTCTATGACCTCCGTAGCTACCTTCTCGGACTTAAGCTTTTCTTCAATTAATGCATCCTTGCTCGAAGTCGTTTCTTCTAAAACTCCGAAAAGCCTAGCATTCTCCGTAGTTAAAGTATTCTTTTGATTTAGGAGTTGGCTAGCTTCCTCTTGGAGCCTAACAAGCTCGGACCCCGCATTAGCATGCTCCAACCGCACCCTTTCGATTTCTGCTCGAAGCACGATCCTTTCTGCTTCGAGCTCCTTATTTGCAGCCTCCAAGCCCTGTCTGGCCCTGCGTTCTGTTGAAATCATATTACCCATTTGAGCTACTCTAGCTTCGGAGAATGATAAGTTGCGCTGAAGAGCTTCGTTTTCTTCCCGAAGCTGAGCAATTTCACGTTCGCCCGATAAAGTTGCAGCACGGGCCAAGACCGCTTGCTACGAAAAGAAAAAATCGAAGTAAGAAATTATCCATGTATAATTCGCTATTTGTTTCGAAAGTGTTCCGTACCTGGTAGGCTGCTCGTTCCATGGCAACGTTTAGCTCCGAACTCTTCGCCTCGCTTAAAATAGCTACCAGCTCTGTCTCCCCGACTTCGCGACTGACTCGACCCAAAGGTTTGAGCAGATTCCGAAGCCCAGTTCTTTGCTCCAAAAAAGGAGTTAAAAGAGGGAGCATTGCCGAAGCTTCCTGGTCATTCCTGCTCGGCGAAGCTCCGGAGGGTTCTCCTGAGGTCCTCGGAGCTTCAGTAGATGGCCCCCCCTCAGTAGATCGACTTTCATCTGTTGATTCAAACGAAGTTGATCCTTGAGCAGGGAGAGGTTCTATATGTCTTTTACCCCTTCCAGGTCCCTGTTGAGCGACCTCCGGGTGAGGCTCCGAAGTTGTCGAAGGCCCTTGAATTGGATCTTCGTGACGTACTTCTACAGAAGAAGGCTCTGCAAAAGCAAAGGTATTATACACTATAATTTTGCAGAAAAGAATAAGAGAATTATGCAAAGTTTACCTTCGACATTCTGGGGGCGATCGAGCATCGGACTACTTGGAGGATCGAAGGTGAGGTCTTCGTCTGAATCCATAGTTAAAACTTCAACTGCCGGAGTATCTCCTTGAGCAGTCCTCCCTTCATCCAAAACGGAAGTTGTAACAACTTCAACTTCACCCTCACCCACAGGGTCTTCGATTTGCTCTTCCTCTTGAGCATCCGGAGTTCTCACTTCTTCAATATTAGCCTGAGACTCCGTCATACCTGCAGTATCTTCAATGTGAATATCTGTTTGAGCTGCATCTTCATCAATTAACCTCACTAATAGTTTACCTTCATCCTCTTTAGAACCGGAGGTTGAGGATCTTGGGCTCGGAGGTGCACGCTTTCTAGGCTTTTTAGCCACCTTATTCACCGGAGTCTTTGCGGAACTCGAAGCTCCAGCTTCGGCTTTCCTTTTCTTGGGTCCTTTCTCCAAAGGCACCCAATCCATTAGAGGGAGCGGAGTGATTCCCAACATTCCCCATACTCTGTTAAATCTTTCCCAACTTCCGACTAATTTGACTCTCCATTCTTTTTCGGTCGGAGTTGGAGCACCCAAAATCTTCTCCGAAGCCCTTATGATTTGTTCCGAAGTAACAGGGGCTGAAGAAGCTAAAAAAGAAAAATAAATCAAGTTAATTTTTTCTTCGAATGAATATGCATAATACATATTGTCTTCGAAGTTACCTGCAGGGCTCGAAGTTGAAGTAATTTTTCGAAGACCGCCTTCCGAATCCTCATCGAAGATGATAGGCCAGTTGGCCATCAGCGGAGAAATTTGCAGACCGAGGAATTCTTCGGCTAAGTCTCGCATGCTTAACCTTCGGCTAATCTTCTGAAGCAGGTTGACGCGGGCTTCGAGCTGACCTTCATTAGGCTGCACTAAGGCTTCCTTCCGGAATTGGATTTCTTTAAGGGGTCCGGCCAGAGGACTGCTTGCCCCAACTTCGGCATAAAACCATCTCAGAACCCTATCAGTATACCATCTGGCATTGATGGCCTTGGCAGGAAACTGAAGGGCATACTCATCTCGAAGCCTAAAGTTGATACTACCGAAGGCTACTACTATTTTTTCACCTCCGGGGCCTACGAAGGTCTTCGGTTGGCATGTTGCTCTATGAAGTGCAGCGAAGATCTCTGCCCTCCCTTCACAACCTTCGGCTCTCAGCGCCCATTCAAAAATAGCCAAACGAGCTACTGCATTCGGAGAGAGCTGAGGAAGGGTAACATGAAATAGCGCAAGTACCTCCGCCAGGAAGTCTACTGCTGGAAGGCCCAAGCCGGCTTCGAAGAAGGCTTCGAAAACAACTACTTCTCCGGGTCTTGGCGATGGAATTATTTCTTTGCCTGGTTTCCGGATCATGACTCCGGTACTAATTTTCCCTTCCACTGTGATTGCCAATGACTCTCTCTTGCAGGTAGAAGGCCCCAATTGAAAAGATTGATCCAAGTATTTTGTTGATGGCGGGCAGAGACCTTGATCATTGACATTTTGGGGATTTCTCCCTCCTACCGCCACGGATGTCACTGCAGATGCCGGAGGTGCCGTCGCCATTGCTGCCGCCGCTGCTGCAGCTGCGGCCTGCTGCCTAGCCAAAGCTGAAGGTCCCGCACCTTTGGTCTTCGCCATTGCAGTCACTGGGTTGCTTTGAAGAAACTGGAGGCTAGGGCTCAAGAACTCAAAGGGCTCAAAAGGTGTTTGATTGCGAGAAAGCGGTGAAAAGGTAACCGGGTAAGTTCTAGGCCTTCTATTTATAGCCTAGATTTTACTTTTTTACCGTTAGTCCATGCCGTTTCGCATTCCTGCCGTTACTTTTCTCCGAAATTAACGGATTCTACAGTTCCGTTAGAAACAGAAAGCTAACGGCTATTTTCTCTAAGCCTAAAAGACTTTCGAACTTCCTGAGTCGGTTCTAAGATAGTTCGAAAAGCAATTATCCTAAGACTGATTCGGAGTTTATATCTTCATACATTTCGGAGATGAATTAAAATCCAATAACCCCTATGTTTGGTTATCTTTTCCTTCCGTATACTGCTCTCCTAACATTACAAGTTAAACGGAGAAGCATATTCGAGGGGCTACTGTTGGGGGAAAATATCTCATCTTCGGGGTTATTGCCGAAACAGCATAAAGGCAGATAGCAGATTCGAAGGTTCCCAGACGTTCATCTTCGAAGATACCCGGAGTCAAGTTCGAAGTACGAAGATAGGCATTGGTTCGGAGTACATCTTCGAACTAAGGCTTTTCAAGATCTTTTCTGCCAGCTAAGATGGAAGACTTATCTTCTTTCTCATTAGATTAGTCTTTTACCATTTTAGCCCTATTAAGGGAGCCGAATAGTTTCCACTATGTCGGTTGTAATAGAGGGGTAAATAGGTCTTTTCCTTAATATTTGGGCCTATAAATACCCCCCATTTCACCCTGTAATACGGACCGAATACAAGCTATTCAATACACACATTCGAACTATTCTAAGTTATTATCCTTTCGGAGGCTTAGAACAGTTCTCTTCGCAAACACTTCGTTTGTTAGTTTCTATTCTACAGAAACCTGTTAGCGTAATCTTTTACGCCAACAGTCTCCTTGGACTCTTTTTACGGATGCTTTCAAGCCGGTGGCCTAGTATCCGTTTTTTCAGTGACTTTCCCACCTCGTTGGATGCTTTGGACCAATGGTCCGAAGTCCAAAAAATATGATTCAAATTAATGACACTTCCCTCCCGGTCAACTCCGTTATTCCAGTGCGTCCACTAGAAGTGGGAAGTTTATGGGGGGTAGGCATTATGTGAACCATATGCTTTATTGATTCAGAAGGTGTTTACAAATGATTACAAGGAGCCCCTATGCGAAATATTGCTTTAGGTGCTCCGCATGCCATGTATGAGTTAGCTCTTCACCTTCTAAAGTAGCTAACTTAAAAGACCCAGGACGCCCTGATCGGATAATTATATATGGACCTTCCCACGTATTTCCTAATTTTCCTGGTGCTAAAACACTTTGCAAAACAAGATGACACTACCTAAGCTCGTTAATCTTGACTTTTGGGTCGAACCAAGTCTTCGTCTACTGCTGATACTTCGTCAAATTGGCTACAGCTCGAAGTCTTGTCTCTTCTGTTAAATCCAGCGAAGTTTGTCTTTCTCCTTCTATTTCCGGTTCGGTGCTACGAAGTGATCCTCCTTTGAGCTCTATTGATGTCATAGCCTCATCTCCGAATAATAGTCTGAATGGAGTGAAACCCGTGGACCTCGTTTGAGTGGTCCGAATGGACCACAAAATCTTCGGAAGTTTTTCGGTCCAGAGTCCTTTTGCCAATCCTACTATCCTTCGATTTAGCTGAGAAACCATGTTGAAGTATATGGTTTTGATATCTAGATGTGATGAGTTATTGTCAACGGAAGTCAAAGGAAGGGAGAGATGAAGACCTGCCGGGTCTGAGGCGCATGTGACTCAGGTACACGGGCAGTGAGCGATGGCCGGGCAGAGGAGCCGCGGAGTCGGGCTGGCCCAATCCGGGTACATGGCTAGGAGCGGAAGATGATCCACTGGTCTGTTGACTGGGTTTGACTCAGGTACACGGGCGGCGAGCGATTGCCGGGCTGAGGGAGCTGCGGGGTCGGGTCGGCCCAATCCGGCTACCCCGTGCGAAGACGGTGGACGCTTTGTCAGTTTCGGCGTAAAACTGACAATCTATGTTTAATTCGTTTTTAGGATACTAATATTTAGTTTTAAGTTTAGAATATTTTTATTCGAGTCAGTTAATTTTTTAAGAGTATTTTAGTAATTTTCGGAATTTATTTTAGAGTCAGTTTATTTTACCCGAGGGTAAAGTAGTCTTTTCATGTATTAGGATTTGCCTATAAATAGGCCCCTATCTTTTTGGGGATAGATGACTGTTTTTAAGAGATTCAATCTACAGTCCATCAATTAGTTTTCATCTACTATTTTTCTTCGGATGTTTTTGATTTGTATCGCCTTTCTTCCGTGTGCTTTCCTCCGGCCGGCGAGGTGCAACAGCGGCTACCGAGGCGCAGCCTAGCGGTCTTTCTCCACGGCCAGCAGGGCCAGGCCGAGGCACACGGAAGTCTTAATTGCTGGCAGCAAAAAAAAAGGGAAAAGAAAGGGCCTATTGGATCTAGCCGCAGCTAGCTAGAGGCAGGGAAAAAGCAATGCCGTTGCTTTTTCTTGTGTGGCCGCACGTCATTCAAGGTAGCAAGCGGAGCAGCCGGCGCAGGCAAGCGACGAAAATTGTTTTTCCGGCGTTGTTTTTTCGTTGCGGTGGCGATCTGTGAAACTGCGGTGCTCGCGACGAAGTCATGCAGGTAATCTTTTAATCCGCTATATTTTAGCTGTTTAGTTAAACCAATATTTATCCATTTTTAATTAGCCAAAAAAATTTGTTTAGAAATTTCGTGGTTAATTTAATCTGCCAAAATATTTTTAGTAATTGCATATTTTTATTTATATATCTGTTTAATCTGCTTATATAAAAAGTAAAGAAAAGTTTATTAGTCGCAATAGTATTTTTAACTATAGTCTTTACATGAAATATTTTTGGTTTATCTCTGAATTAATTTTTGAATGATCCATATTTTATTCAGTTAATTAGTATTTTATTTTTAGATTGCAATCTGAACATTTTATTAAAATATTTAGTGTTTTTTATTACGTCATTAAATATTTCTAGTACCCATTTTTATTTACTTCAGTGATTCTATTTAGTTTAGCTTTAATATCATTTTAATTGGGACACCAATTATTTTTTTGTCTAGACAACTTTAAATCCAATAATTTGCTTTGCTAATATTATTTGTCTGGTTAAGGTTGTTTGGTTGTTGGGATTAAAATATAGTTTAGCAAAAATTTTAGGCGCCCATTCACCCCCCCTGTCGCTACTTTCGGTCCTACAAGTGGTATCAGAGCGAGGTTAGTTTTTTTTAAATATCTTAACCGATTCAAAACCTAGGTAGTGACCATGACGTATTCAGGTAAAATCCCATCCCTAGAAACTTTTGGCTACACTTATTGGAAGACTCGCATGCGAGCATACCTTATGAGCCAGAGCTCGGACATATGGGAGATATATGTTCATCCTAGTTTCACCATAACGACTATTGCTGCGGATACTGCTGCTGATGTAATTACCCAGCATCAAAATAATAGTAAGGCAGTGAACATTTTATTTTCTGGTCTAGGTCCTAGTGAGTTTGAGCATGTTAGCCATCTCACCACTGCTCGTGAGATCTGGGCTACCCTCCAGGCACACCATGAGGGGACAGCTCAGGTCAAGGCTAGACTCTATCAGACCTACCGGCGTGAGTATGAAAATTTCTCACAGAAGCCGGGTGAGACTGTTGAGGCTTTGTTTGGTCGTTTTCAATCAATCATTAACAAGCTTCGTGTTAACAAGGCCGAGGGTGATCAGCAGGTCTCAGATCATGAACAGGCACTTAAGGTACTACATACCTTGGACCCTAAGATCTGGGAGATCAAGGTATCCTCTATTGTCGAAAGCACATCCTATGATACCTTGACCATCGCAGAGCTTTTTAGTAAGCTCAAGGCCTTAGAGGTCGATATCCAGTTGAGATCAAATCTCACTGATTCTGGCTCAAAGACTCTGGCGCTTGCGACACCGTCAGCTGATCATAATGCCATGAGTTATACTGCCTTTTCCTTGATGTCTATCTCCGAGGAACAACTTGATACTCTAGGAGATGATGATCCATGCTTGTTTAACAACCGGGTGCGACGTGTCTATGATAAGAGAATGTTTAAGAGACACAGCACAAAATCCGGATGCTTTGAGTGTGGTGACCCAGGTCATTTCATTGCCGACTGCCCGAAGCAGAAGACTTACAAGAAGGGAACCGACGGCAACTCATACAACTCCGGCAAGTACGACAACTCCACGAAGGGCAAGCCCAAGACAAGATTCTTTCGAAAGGCTCTGAAGGATTACAGGCGTGAGAACAAGAAGCGATACGAGACCTTCTTCGCCGAGATGGAGAAAAGATACTCCAAGAGATCCTCGCCTTCCTCATCGTCTTCAAGTTCAGGTGATGATGATATCACGATCAGGAAGGGGAAGGACAGGGACAATCCGGCGGGCCTCTGTTTCATGGGCTTCGGGGACAAGCCGAAGAGTAACTCACGTCACAGCCGAAGATCCCACAAGAGTTTCTGCTCAATGGCTCTTGGGGAGAAGAAAGAAAAGGACTCCTCCGACGACTCCGACGACGACGATGAGAAGGCATCTTCCTATGAACAAGAAGTTGTTAATTTACTAGAACAGAACAGTCAGGAGTTGAAGTATAGGGAGAAACTGCTTAAAGGGGCTAAGAAGAGGATAGATGAGCTTGAGAGTGAGCTTGCCACAACAAATGGCAAAATTGAGAGTCTGTCTTCTTCCCCTTACTTGGGTGATAGTGGTGAGTGCCCTAACTGTGAGGTGTTGTTGTGTGACCTGACGACTCTTAAGTCCAGGTACACAGAGAGAGTAGATGAGAGAGACGCTTTGGCAATTGAGCTTGAGAGCGCTCATTTGGAGCTGAAACATGCTCAAGCCACTGTCGTCATGCCATGTGTTGATTGCCCATCTCATCTATCTAGTTTAGCTGAGCTGAAAGCCAAGGGCGATGAGCATTTGGGTGATTTGGAGAGAGTGAGAGCTGAGTTGGCGCAGACTAGGCTATAGCTTGAGACACTGTCAGTTCCACCCACTGTTTGTGAGAACTGCTTGTCTCTTAGATTGGAGTTGATTAAGCTGAAAGCCGAAAAGTCTGTCCAGGTTGATAGATAGTGTGAGATCTGCTTGTCTCAGGTGGAGGTGTTAGCTTCTTTGAGAGAGGAGCTAGCTGATGTTCAGAACGAGAACTTTTACCTCCGTCAGATCCTGAGTTGGATTAGTGCTAGAGAGCCACAGCTCAGCATGATGATCCAGCAGTTCAAGAGACAGGGTGGTTTTGGAGTAGGTTACACATATACCAAGGCTGATTTTGAGAGCGCCATTAGCCGAGCAGTGGAGTGGAGTAAGATGACTCCCGAACAAAGATATCCCAAAACTCACTCCACTGAGTCCTTTAAGGACAGTCAGCCTAAGGATGGAGTGATTCAAGAACAACCTAAAGCTCCACCTAAGAAGCAGATTTGGGTTCCGAAGCCTAAAACTCTCCATACTTCTCTTGATTCTTTACCTAGACCCTCTCACACCAAAGATACTACACCAAACACCACCAAGACTAAGATTTCCAAGCCTCAATCACATCCTAAGAAGCCTACCTATCACTGTGAGTTTTGTTAGAGAGACGGGCATCTTGAGGAGTTTTGCTTCAGGAGGAAGTGGGCAGGAGCAGTTCTACCAGCAGGGTGGTAGACAGAGAGTCCCTCGACGTAGAGAGAGACTAGAGGCCAAGCCACGTCGTGTAGGTGGTGGTAGAGGAGATGGTTTTTATGATCGTGCTTTGGAGGGTGGTTTTTGTTCCGGCGGAGCTCCAGATCATTATGGATACGGTTTTGGACCACATGGCCGTGATTTTAGGAAGAATAGAGGACCGCGATTTGATTCGCGCTTCAGTCCAGACTCATATGATTCCTTTTGTTTTCCTACATACGCGCAGATGGCTCGACACTGGTTCAACACTTTTACTAAACTTGGCATTGGACCGTTTGGTCCCACTCATGATTATTGATCGTGTTTTTGGGAGCTATGTATCTTTTTAGGATATTTTGAGTCAGCTTTCATTGGTATCAGTTTTTTTCTTCTGTACTATTTATTGAGTCTTTTTGTGTGTGTTCGTATCATGCATAATCATCAATCACATTTTGAGCTTGCTTCTGCTATATGATTAATCTGCTTTACTTTCTCTAGCTAGTATATGTTTTTGATTATTTGTCGATGATCATGTTTTGTTTCAGTTCACATGATATATCTGATATGTGTCGTATGCATGGCTTTTATGCTTTAAAATTTGAAAAATGATCACCATTGCTTCTCGTAACTAGCATGTGTAGGTTGAATGCTTTCGCTATATTTTACATGCCTTGTAGCTAGATCCTTACTTAGATGCAGATATGCAACTTGGATATTTATATGCTTTAAATATGCAAAAGGTGCTTTAAAAATGATAAAAATTCAAAAAAAAAATTATGCATTTTTATGATTATAAGAAAAGATCCAGGTGGGTTTGCTTTGTCGCATTATATTGTTCTGGACTATTTACCATAGCACATTGGTATGAACTAGGACGGTGTAATGTATGCCAAGACCAATGTCTTAAGCTTCTGATGGTCCAGTTCTGACCTAGGCTTGACTTGGTCGGTTAGCATAAGGTTTGACATGCAAATAACCCCTGGCAAAAATGAAAAAGGAAAAAGAAAAAGGCTGAAAATTAAAATGATAACAAGTTTGCTGAAGCACTTTGTTTTGGACAATGCTTATCTTGGTAGACATCAGTTAGCTTTTGCATCTCATGCTTTACTTTGCTTGTCAACTAGAAAATGTGGTGATGCTTTTGTTTTGCAAAAAAATCGAAAAATGTGTGCTAATGACTTTCTTAAGATATCATCTATTGCACTGATCATGTCATGTATCTTAGATAGTATATCTTTTGCTATATCTGTTAGACGTTGTAATAGCAGTCAATCATATCTAAGAAGCATGCTTTTCACACTCCACCTGCACCCCATCTGCATTCATAGCATATTTTGAGGGGGAGCTGCATTTTAGGGGGAGTTTGTGTTTATGTCTCTTTAAAATGCTTTTAGTCTCACTTGATGAGTCCAATTGTCAACAAGGGGGAGAAATTTTGGATATATTTTTGGCTTTCTCTGGGATTTATTTCGGGGGGAGTTTATTCTTGTTGGTAATTTTGAGATTTGCACTTGTTTTTGAGGCTTTATTTTTGGTTAACCATAATGATTGTTTTCGTGCTTTTATTTGGCTTTTGGTCATTAGGGTTAAACTTTTATTTTCCTTCTTCTATTCTCTTTTGTTTTTGTTTTCGTGTTTCCATTTGTTTTGCAGGTTCTGGAGATGAGCTGAAAAGGGTGTTGACAATGCACTCATCAAGGGGGAGATTGAAAAACCATGTTGAAGTATATGGTTTTGATATCTAGATGTGATGAGTGATTGTCAACGGAAGTCAAAGGAAGGGAGAGATGAATACCTGCCGGGTCTGAGGCGCATGTGACTCAGGTACACGGGCAGTGAGCGATGTCCGGGCAGAGGAGCCGCGGAGTCGGGCTGGCCCAATCTGGGTACATGGCTAGGAGCGGCAGATGATCCACTGGTCTGTTGACTGGGTTTGACTCAGGTACACGGGTGGCGAGCGATTGCCGGGCTGAGGGAGCTCCGGGGTCGGGTCGGCCCAATCCGGGTACCCCGTGCGAAGACGGTGGACGCTTTGTCAGTTTCGGCGTAAAACTGACAATCTATGTTTAATTCGTTTTTAGGATATTAATATTTAGTTTTAAGTTTAGAATATTTTATTCGAGTCAGTTAATTTTTTAAGAGTATTTTAGTAATTTTCGGAATTTATTTTAGAGTCAGTTTATTTTACCCGAGGGTAAAGTAGTCTTTTCATGTATTAGGATTTGCCTATAAATAGGCCCCTGTCCCTTTGGGGATAGATGACTGTTTTTAAGAGATTCAATCTACAGTCCATCAATTAGTTTTCATCTACTATTTTTCTCCGGATGTTTTTGATTTGTATCGCCTTTCTTCCGTGTGCTTTCCTCCGGCCGACGAGGTGCAACAGCGGCTACCGAGGCGCAGCCTAGCCGTCTTTCTCCACGGCCAGCAGGGCCAGGCCGAGGCACACGGAAGTCTTAATTGCTGGCAGCAAAAAAAAAGGGAAAAGAAAGGGCCTATTGGATCTAGCCGCAGCTAGCTAGAGGCAGGGAAAAAGCAATGTCGTTGCTTTTTCTTGTGTGGCCGCACGTCATTCAGGTAGCAAGCGGAGCAGCCGGCGCAGG